>VWYH01009698.1:637144-736979 GCA_013399365.1 Pampusana beccarii
CGGGGCTGGTGGCGGCCGAGGCTGCGCCCGCGGCCGCTTTCGAGCTGGGGACGGCGGCTCTCGGGGGAGCCCCGGCGTGCGGGCAAGGCGTCCCGGCTCCCGGAGCACCGCCAACGCCGCCGGCCGTGCGGAGGGCGCTCAGCCGCCTTCCTGCAGGGCTGAGGGCCCCCGGGCCCTGCGGGACGCCCAGTCCAGGGGGAGCTGAGTGCTGCGGGTTTCGTCCGATAGCGTCCGATCGCTGTGGGGGTGTACGCAGGGCCAGGGCTTTGCCGTTACAGTGATCGGCTATGAGAATTCCCGGCCTCGAAAGCGTGTCGGGACAACAGAGAGGGGAAATAAAACCTGACAGGAAAAAGCTTGGTTCCAGATGGGTTTCTCTAAAGTCGTCCTCCAAGGGGAGGGGACAGCGACGGCCTAATTTTAGAACGAGTGCCCTGGTATTACTGTGGGAGTGCAGGTTAGCCGGCAGGGAGAATAAAAGCTGGAGTTGAAGGATCCTGGTCAAGGAGAAAAGTCGGTGCTGGCATGTTCACTCCGAGCAACAGATGGGTGATCTCTGGTTCACTGTGACTGCTCTGCGCTGAACGTGGGATGCATCAGTGTAGTACATCTCTCTAATAAAAGGGTGTGCCCAGCTGTCTGGGTTCGTTTTTCTTGCCTTCCCCCTCCTCACTTTGCCCTGCACACACCCTTCTCTATGGGAAGTTGTGAATTTGCGAATGCTGACAGGCAGCTACCTCTGGAGTAAACTGCAGCAGCTATTTAAGGACAGGCGGTGACAATACAGGTAGGATAGGGACTGAGGAGGTGAACTTTTGTGTCGTGTTGCCAAGAGTGCGACAAGCGCTGCTTGCACTTGCAAAACAAAGCTGGTACCTGCTGCTTTTGAGTGGTCCCGCTTTTTATGTCAGTGAAAAACTTGGTCTGTTGGGTTCGATCACTTTTTACAACATGTGAAGCTGACAAACTTACGTCTAGGTTTGAAAAAGCACTTTCAAATTCTCCAGTGCTATTTTTTCCTAGACATAATGACATAATTACCAGTTACAGTATAGGAAGCAAACAGAAACACAAGCAGCTGTGAAAGAGAAGTGAAGGTCTAGCTCCCCTGTTTGAAGTTGTTGTTGTTTGGGGTTTTTTTTTCTCTATTTTCCCCTGCTGTTCCCACCTGACTTCATTTGACCACATGGTGAGCACTGGTGTTACTTCATGTGCTAACTGGAGTTATGCAAATAATACACGCGCTTCTTTGCACCTTTGTGTGAACAGTCTGTGGCACAAAATACAAGGTTTTGGCTGGGAAGTGGGGTCACTGTGTGCTGCTGGTCTACACGCAACCTTCACGTAGGCAGCACCTGTCTGTGTTGCGGGTAACTCAAAATACTCAACTGCTGCTGTACAAACAGTGGCAAATAGTTTTGCCAAGCAGCAGTAGGTTACTGCACATGCACAAAAAAGCCTCTAAAATTCATGAATGCAGTGAATGCTATAAGCAGTTGTTTAACTCCTTTTTAATCTTTACATACAAGATAAATAGAGGCCAGTGACTGACTCTTTCTGGCACACAAGCCAAGGGGCATCAAATGAAACTGGCAGGTTCAGAACAAACGAGACAAATGTCTTCACAGAATTGTAGTTAAGCGGTGGAACTCCTTGGCAAGAGTGCTGCGTGGACTGAGGGATTTTAAAGTGATGAGATGAATTCACAGGAGTCACTTAAGGGCTATCGAACGCAGTGCATCTCTGGCTCTGGAAATCCCAAAGCTGCAAATGGCTTGTGCCTGGGAGAGCATCCCGAGGCGAAACTGCTGAGTGCTGCCTTGGGTTTGTTTGCCTCTCCAGATATCCACCCGTGGCTCCTGGCCGAGATGGGGTATCTAGTCGGACCTGATGTGTCGGCCCTCGCCGCGTTAAAACTCCCCCAAGATAGTCCATAAATGATCTCTGTTGTGTCAGCGTGCAGTTTGATGTCTATAAAGGGCTTGTCTACGCAAGGAAGAAATATAAGACATGGATTTTAAGTAGTTTGCTGTGTGGAAGTTCTTATTGTTAAATCAAAATTATTTTTCAATTAAGCCAAAAAGATCCTTTTTTCTGTTACATAGCAAGCCATGCAAATAATTAGCTTTAGTCAGTTTTTTGTGTAGACAAATAATACTAATTAAGTTTGTTCTGGTTAATTGTTGACATGTTTAATTTGTTAGAGCTGTTCTGTTTTGGTTTATCTTTTTTTTTTGTTTTCCTCCATGTTTCTTTTGTACTAGAAAGCCGAGTTCAGACTACAATGAACATGGTCAGCGTAGCCTTAACCACTCTGTTTCATATAATATGTATTTGTGTAACCTAGAAAAATTTGCCCTTGTAGCTTGTCCTGTTCAGCCCCACTGATATCAATGCAAGTTTTTCGTTAGCTTCAGTGAGTGTTGGATCAGGCTGGAGATATTAATTTAAAGTATTTTTTTTATTATTTTTTTTTTAATCCCCCACCCATTTTAGTTTTCTACTTCCTTCCTTGAACAGAGGTGGAGTTTCAGGACTAGACATTCCAGTTTGCCAGAAACATGTTGCTACTGAGGCCTGTAGCTATAGGGGACACCCATCAGTCCACTCATTATGTTAATTGCTACTCACTTAGAGGTTATTTGGTTGAGGCTGGCAATAGACAGTCAAGCTGGTCATAAAGGTTGTGCGTAGCAGGAGAGCTCTGAAATGAAAGACAATTGCTCTTTGCTGCTCTGAGGGGGTTTTCTGTCTCTCTGCTCCTAATTCAAGACTGACCGGTGAGTGGGTGGTTACAGAGGTCTCAGCTGAGATTTCAGCCCCGGGTTCTCCCCCACAGTGGGCCCTGTGAGTACGGAGACCGTGATCCTTTATGGCCATTAGCCAAGGAGCTGGGAATTTTGGTGACTATGCCCTGATTTATTAAACAGCTGTTACTTTAGGGTTTTTTTTTTCCCCCTTTCCTGATGTCCCTAAGTAAATACTCCTTTAGTAGTAAGAAAGAACACTTACCGACCCATTTATAAACCAGAGCCATTTACATGTCTCAGTAAACTAACTTGTGGGTAGGGATTGGAAATGAACTCTGTTGCCGTGAAAAGCAGATGCTTTGAGCAGCAGTAATGAAGATTTTGATTTATAAAGTTCTCTAATCAATCAATAGAAGGCTGACTGAGTCAGTCAGATAATCTGAATAATTAAAAGGCTTTTCAGGGACAAATTAAAATTTCTTATACATACCTCATCCATCTAAATTATATTTGGGGTCCAGGAATAAATGGGTTTGTTATTTTGTTTTAGTCCTGTGTCACAAATGCTTTTGGCTTATTTCTAGAGCATTTGAAAAAGAAAAAAGATAAAACCACACACGAAAAAACCCCACCAAAACCAAAAAACAACCAAGCGCCAAACCAAACTAAACCAAAACAAAACAAAAAAGGATCAATCACAGTTTCTGCTCTTTTATATTGGAAACAATGCTCACATGCTCACAGAAATAAAATGCTTGTTTCCATACAATTTTTCTTTTAAACTTAGATCTATTACACCGTCTTGCTTTTTCCCCTCATCAGATATGTTTCCACAATATTTTTTTTGTATCGACAATTATTTTCATTATATAGATTTTTTTCTGATTTTTTTTTTCCCCTAACTTCATGCTTTCAGATGCAATATCGTGCTTCGCCTCTGCATGAAGTGAATAAGAGGAGGAATTACTGGATCTTCTCATACTGCTTTTCACTTGCTTAAGGAATTACTATAGAGCAGGTGTCCCCAGCTCAGGGAGGCAAGAGTTTGAGGAGTCAGAAAGAGCAAGTATTCTATTTACTACATCAGAGTATAGTAAAAGAAGCTGAGGGTGAGAGGACACAAGGAACGGAGTTTCCTTAGGCCAAGTGGAGGTAAAATAATTCACGGGCGCTCTTGCTCCCAGTTCCTCCCTGTTTCCTCAAGGTGTGTTTTCATAGTCGGTTCAAGTCCACCTCGGTCTGCAGCGTAGCAGAGGTGTGGCAAACAAGTGCCACCTCATCCACCCCCAGCTTCCGTGGCCTCTCCTTTTGCTCTTTGCTCCCGGTAGGGCTCTTGTGACCAGGTAGAGATCCAGGAACTCAATGTGGCTGAAACCTGAGCTGAAAAAAAGAAAAAAAACAGAGCATACAAGGGAAGAATGGGAATGCGTTGGCTGGAGGAACATTGGGGACTCACAGCTTGAAGTAAAGGACCCTTGAACCAGATCCGTATAAGAAGACGGAGCGCTAGTCTTGCGCTAGTCTTCAGTTTGCACATGAAAAAGGTTCTTCAGAACTACAGGCACTTGTAAATGAATATCATGTCCATCTCCTCCACCCTCAATTAGTCATCTCGTAACCAAGCTGTACGCGTTTAGTCCTTTTCATCTTTCTTCTTGTCAAGCCCTTTAGCCTGTCCCCCTCACCTACTCATCCCACCAATCATTTTAATTAATCTCTGGATTTCTTTGAAACTAATAGTTTGTGGAATGGAGGAAAATGAGTTGGTTAGAGAGGCAAGATTGTAAGTGATGGAGGTGGGGCAAAAAGGAGACTTTGCAAGACCTGTTGGGTTACCTGTGGGGCAGGACAGGAAGAGTGACTCGAAACACAGAGCAAGGCTGCAGAAGTAAGGGAGGAACCACTAAAAACATTTTCCATTTTCTTTAGAATGCTGTCCGAGCAATTCAAACCCCGGATGTTTCTGTGCAACATATGAATGAAAGATTTGATATGATTGTCTCTAAGGTAGATAGAATGGTAGAGTGGTCTCCTCTTTACCCAATAGTTAGTTATACTAGATTTCTCACTATTATTTTTCCCATTCCCAGCTAGCTTTATAGAGGATTTCAGTGGTCGCTGCAAGTGCTCAGAAGTAGATTTTCAAATAAGTAATGAACCATATGTTTTTGTTTGAACAACTGTATATATAGTATGATTTTTGATTAAAAAAACCTGACCAAATAGAAGTTAACTACATTGTCTGTTGAGGAGTCTGAATGGAACCCTGAGGCCTTGCTCCCCATGCATTTTAGGATGTTAAAAATCTAAATGTCACACCATTAATGTCTCTGTGTTCATTATTTCTATACCATAGCATACCTTGTACTCCAAGAAACAGAGGAATAGGCGAAGTTCCCGTCCTGTGGAGCTTACAGTCGGAAAAATCCTCTATGCGTGAAGAAGGCTGGCAGAAGAACAGTTGATCCGCGGCGGGAGCCCAAAGAGCGAAGGTAAGGAGCAGAGGAGGCACTGGAGGATGTGTGGCATACGGGAAGCAGACGGCTGCGCTCAGCATCGTGAGCAGGCAGCATGAAAAAATGTACCATACTAATAAAAGCATATTAATGCTGAGTGGTGGGGAGACAGAAGAACACCTTTGAAAAGCTATTTACTGTGGTTGAGGACAAAGATCCCTCTGGAAGTGTGCATTTGTTCAGATATTACAGTTTCACTATGGAGAACTGAAGGCAGCTTTCTGGCATTTTGATGTGTGAATAAAGATGTATTAAAGTAAGTAGTGGCAACAAAACACGTTGATTTATGGTTGCCAGTTGTGACTGAAAGCTTCAGAGTAACTGGATTTAACCATTCAGAGTCCTTGGTAAAATAGCTCAGTTGTGATTAGGGTCTCGGAATGCATACAAAATGCTTGGATTTTTAATTAATAAACAATCTGGCACCCTGTCAAAGTTGACACCTCACTCTATCTTAGCAGCTGTTGGAACAGCAGGCTCCTGGCAACCTGGGATAAAGCAGCGCTTGCAAGAGGAGAAGGAAAGGAAGCAGGTCTGCGTGAGACCAAAAATGCCTAGTGAAGAACACCATAGAGATGAGGGATTTCCAGTGAGCAATCAAGCTTTCCTTCTCCGTGCTGTGGGTTCAGATTGGACGTGGACTGGGAGTTTCTGTTACTGAACGTCGCCAGTGGTTGGTGGCTGACAGATGTCAGGACACCTGTTTGAATTCCAGTAATGTTTCTGACGGTGGTGGCAATAAACAGAGAAAGCATTGAACAGTGAAAGTAGGTCCTGCAGGTTGCTCCTTCCCAGGGATTATAGTGGCGGAGCCTGTGGGGAAGTTTACAGAGTGCCTGCTCATGTCATGCGAATGGCAACATTCACCCTGGATGACAAGTCATTTGTGTTGGAGTCACGGTGTGGGAGCACTTAGGGTTGCCAAATAGCCAAGGATGGCATTGTAGGGAGGAAAGGGCATGGCCTGGGTAGGACGATACCTCAAAGCACAAGCAGACTTAAATACTTCAGTTCTGGAGAAGATGCTACTAAAATGCTACCCTTCCTTTATCACATCTGATTAATAATAAACCTGATTTCTGATCACAGCTGAAATATCACCCAGTGACTGCGTGGCTGCTTCCCACTGGTCTGGGCAGCCCTGTACCCCTGTGGGATGCGAATGTCCTGGTCTTGTCCACAGCAGCCCCTTAGGACTTCCACAGGAGAAGAACCAGGATACTTGAAACCCTCAAAATTGCTGTTTTTTTCCTCTTGTCTTTAGTAACAATTGCATGCAGTTGCCAACACTGCAGTGTCTGTAGGTCTCCTTGTTTCAGAAGGAAGGAGAGATAGAAGGTTTAGTCCAGAATCAGTATCGATCCCTACCCGAGATGTTGTTTTTTCACATGTTTGCATATGTGCTAGAGGAAATACTGCACCAACAGCTGGCAGATGTGTTGGTCAGCTCACAGAACTGTTGACTCAGACTTTTGAGAACATATGAAATGTGTAGAAAGCCATAACATTTGAATATATTAGAAACAAGTTCATGAGATCGAGGAACATATTTATGATAAAAGGACCATAATAGAGCCAAGGCCTAAGGGCTATGATGGCTGCTAATTGAAATGCAGATTTTTAAAATTTTCCCTTTTTTTTGTTGTTTTCTTTGTTTTTAATTTAAGGAGCACAACTAGAAAGACATTCCAAAAACGGCTGGATGGTATTTGGAGATCTGGGTACCAGCTGCAGTGTGCACATATTTGGAGAGGCTTCTGTTCAGCTGAGAATGGGCTGTGGACTCAGGTAAGTCATGTGAGAGAGATTAAGCACTCATGTTGTTAGAGCTAATGGTACAATGTAGCCTCGTTCTATATAAGCATGTTTTGTGCTGATGTTTTCCAGTTACTGCGTTCCTTACAGTCAGGATAGGAAAAGGTGTGTGGCTGGCAAAACTGCAAGCCCGGACAAAGCAGTTCTGGGTGTGGATGCTTACAGCCCATTGCCAGGTGCTTCAAATAGGCATTTATGTCAAAGATCTGAGGTCAATTCAATGATAGCCGATTTCAGCCCTAGATGATTACATAAATATTAATAAGAACAGTGGTGTGTTTCACATTTATGTTCTTGGTCTGCAAAGTGTTTACCTTACCCTATAGCAGTAGTTGTGGGGAATATATATCCCTTCAAGACAACCAAGAGGATGTATGAAGTGAAAATTTGTTAACCTCTTTAATGTAACCTCATGAGTATAATGAGAAGTAATCTTATTTTCTGTATGCCAGTAGAGAAAAACAGGAGAACAGAATAAACTCAAATGGGATAGAACTGCAGTCTCGCCTGCTTTTCCTCCCTGCTGAATGACCCTTAATCACTTTTTGCATCTGTGTGGCTTGGTTTCTCTGCCTGTAAAATGGGGATAATGAGACTGAAGTTCTAGTAAAGTGTGCAGATCTATGGAGAATAAATGCTGTATAAGTGGTATGAACTATTTTAATTTAAAACACGCATTAAGGAAAAAGGTACAGAAAAAGGAATGGAATTTCATCTGAAAGAAGATCTAGGATTAGCTTATTGGTATAAAATATTTGTTACTGGCCCCATTTGCTTTTAGGATATCAACCATTGACATTTTTACTGGTTCATCAGCCTCGTAGTGCCTTTTGAATTGGACCCAGGACTGTGTAGAGCAAATACTGGCGCTTAGGTTTATGCCATTTTCACACTCTGCTCGCTCTCTGACATTTGACCAAATATCTGCATTGCTATGGGCTTGCTTTTTTGGATGTGATGTGAGTTTGTTTGTTTGTTTTTCCTTTACATTTAGAGTCTCTGCTGTGAGAGGCTCTGACAATGGTTTGGAGTGGTTAATGTCAAAAATGCTGTGTAGGAGGAACTATTACATGTTGGCTTCCCAGAAGGGGGAAGCTGAGGCACAGCGATCAGCACCTCTCCAGAATCACAAATAGTTTCTTTGAAGAAAAAGCCTTGATATTTAGTCCAAAACTTGGACAAGAAGACGATCAGGTGAAGTACAGGAACTCATCTGTATTACCCAGCCCTTGGGGAAGAGGGGGAGTGCAACAGCCATTCCCTGCTCACAGGAGTGGGTATTGCCAGTCCTGGGGAGGTGAAGCTTGCATCCCCCCTTGGCCACTTCCATCCAATAAATCTACACCAACACTTCCTTGCCTGTTTTTACATGTATGTTAAGTTTTAAAATGCTATACATCTAGCAATCGTTTTTAAGGAAAAATAAGGAGTGCTTTTTAGCAGACGTAAATCAGCACAAATTACAACGTCGTTAGTTCCCCAAGTGCTTTCGGCTGGCGCTGCTGACATAAGAGGGAGTCCTGCCCTCTTCCTGCTCCCACACTGTCCCCTCCCTTGTGCTGACACAGCCGTGAGGTGAAGTGTGTTGGGAAATCCATCCCCTTCAAATCTAGCCCAGCAAAAAAACCTGAATGGCTGGGGAGAGAGGCGTTTGCTTCTTTTCAGGCTGTATCCCGGATTAGAGTCCTCGTGGAACCACCGCGTTACTGCAATTCGCTGGTCTCCGTGAAAGCCAGGACCTCGCTAGTTTGTCGCAACGGCTTCTGGCTAAAAGTATTGCGCTGCAGCTGGAAACTCCATCAAGCGAGTTTCAAAACGTTTCATTCATACGTGGTCCTCTGTTGAGTCTTAAGACACCTTTACTATAGTCGCTAGCGCTATATAAGCCTTGTCAACATTGCAGTGGAACAAAGGCTCCTCTCAAGACTTTGTGTTGTGTAAATAAACCTTGTGCCTAGCAGGGTGTCACTGAGTTAATGTAAAGCCTGAGAAGGGGAGGGCGTGGGAGCAGCATGCCAGTGTTAACGTTCTGTTTTCTGCACAGGATTGCAAAAGGATTGCAACAGCCCAGCCTATCTGAGCCGCTGCACGTACCGTAGACATGTCTCTGCACTTGAATTTGATAGGGGTGGTGATAGAACAATATACCTTTCTGGGAAATGGTAATGGGCAGCACGATTCGGTTTGAAGGAAATTCCGCATAAACAATAGCAGTTTTCTTCTTGGAGCGCTGATGCTTTCCAGGTGGCCCACCAGCCAGTCAAACAAAGGAAATATATATGGCAGCATTCACTTAAGGGTTAAAGTTTCAGGGTAAGGAGGGGGAATGTTGAAAATCCCATGGACTTTAATAGTTATGCTTATATCTTTGTGGTGGCCCTGACTTTTTTTTTTTTTTGCTTCTCACAGATCGGTAATCAGGGGACAATTGACAGGAATAACCCCCCCTGGTAAAAATACACAACTCTTTCTGAAACAAACAGCATTTCCTATGCAAAACTGTCTGGTAAAGTGCATGCTCAGGGTGCTTTTTCAGGCCTCATGGGAAGTTTTGCAAACAGCAAGCTACCTTTTAGCAAGTGCTTTTCTGTTAGTTTCAAACTCCTCTCTTCCTTTTTTTTTGGTTTTTAGAATGATTTTCCCAAAAAAGGTGATACAAACCATAAGAGAAGTCCCCCCCTACCCCCTTTTCTCCTTCCCTCCTCCCCCAAACTCTGGGAGCTCTCAAAAATATTTTAGCATCCTGAAGATTAAAACCAGTGTCTTTAATTTGCATTTGTCTTGTAATAGCTCTGACTTTCACCACCTTGTCCTCCCCTTGCTTGGGAGTCCATGTGTGAGCACTCCCTCTAACATTGTTTATACGCTCGCTGTCAGGTTCAATAAGCAGTATTTTAGCAGGGCACCTTCCCACGTGAAGGCAAGGTTTCCAGTTCTTATCTTAGCTCCTGCTCCTCCACGTGCGGTGTCTCGACAAGGCACAGCAGAGAAGAAGAGAAATGAGTATTGGCGGTATCACTACATCTTACCTGATAAATGGAAATTAACTCTAGAACCTCATGAATCCACTGGCAGCTCAGACGGAGGGCAGCTGTTTACAGGGCATTTTATAGGTGTTCCAGTTATGCGAGTTTTGCGTAGCACCTATTTTAAGTTCAGGCATTTTATTAATAGTGCATCTGGAAGATTTTAGAACTGTAGTACAGCAGCGCACCTCTTAGATAACACTGAAAAGTGTGATAATCTGGTAAAGGATTCTGTATGTAAATACAGATATTGATAAAGAGAATCAAGATAAAATGTAAATGTGAATAATTGCTCCGAAGACAAAGAAAAATTGGCAAGCAGCCGGAGAGAAATTAGGAATTTAACTAGTTTTACACCGCAGGTACTAGATCATGCTGGTGGAGCCTCAGGTCTCATCAGTAAATGGCAGAGCAATGACCGAGGATTTCCCCTTCGTCAATGGGTACAGAGAAGTAAAATTTCCCAGAGCACAGAAACGTGTTAAAGAAATGGCCAGATTTTCAGCTTTTGAAGTAGAAGAGGTACTTTCATTTTCAGTATCTCTTCTTTTTGCGAGACTAAGAGTGTTAACTCTTGTGTCTGAGCCAAAATTCCAACCTAAGCAGAATGTACTCATCTAAATTTCCCTTTTGGTTTCATTTGGACAAGGTATTCTTTGGTGTAGTGTTGCTGTGTACTGTTACAGCAGTTGCTGTGTTGGGAGCTTGGGAAGGCGCCCGCATGTAAGAGGTTGCATAAAACCTAGACCATTGGAAGCTCAGAGAAAACCCCTGAGCGTGATGATTAAAAAGAGAAAACAATTAGGGAAAACACATCAAAGAGTCTCAGGGAGAGTTCTAAAAGGAAAAATACTGATTATATTTGTTTTGATTTTGTCTTACATGAAGTAAAAGATGTGTGGTGTGTCCTGGGTCACCACCCTAAGGGGTGTGTGCTTAAAACAACAGAATCCGACTCCAAGGCTTCGATGCGGCTTATTTTGGTTGCAGGGCTGGGAAGATAAGATATAATTGTACCATATCCATAGTGGCGCTATCAATCTGATAGATTATCCTTTCCATACACCCCTGACCACCTTGCCTACCCTCTGCCTGCTAATCTGTTTCTAGCAGGATAACTCCCAGCTTTCTGACCTTTCAAGAAACTTTCAACTACCATTTTTAAAACGGTCACAAGAATGTTTTTCTTTCTCCAAATTGCAGTTCTTCTCTCTGATGAAAGCAGTCAGAGGCACGAGATGGGTAACATTGATTGCTAAAGCTTGTGTGCGAGTTCAGGTTCAATAAACTGTGAATCTTAGGGGCTAAAATTGTTTAGAATTCCATTCTGGATCTGGGAATAAAAGTAGACATTTATGGATAGTCCTGTTGTTCACACTCCACCAGATTCTAATACTGTTATTTTAAAACTATGTTAGATTTGTTTTTTAAAGTTTGTTAGACTTGCTCTGCCATGGGAACCAGGTTAGAAAAGGTTTGAGCTAATAAAATATGCAAAATGTGGTTTTAGGGCTTTCCTTTAATGTGGAAAGGGGAAGAAAGGTCTTAGTCGGTTACAGCAAATCCAGTAAGGGAACTGTTTACTTAACACTCTCACAGTTATTTTTTTAATGTACCTTTTCAGAGCTTTTTAGCTGGGTTTAGTTCATACGGAGTAGCATATTGGATGATGTTTTCTACTTGATATGTGTTTTTCAGTTGTTACTCTGACTTCAGTAGGTACAGTAATTTTCTTTCTGGCACGCTGGTACAGTAGATCCCAAAAAGCTTAAGGAAAATAAATGAACAGGACTTTGGAAATGGGGGAATCTAAAATATCCTCCCGATAGACTTAGAAATCAGGTAGGAAGATTGCATCTGAGTTTATTTTCCTGTGAATATATCTAGCATCTATAAATTGATGTGGCGTTAAGGATATTACAAATTCTTGTTTGATATGGCTGTATATGTTGTGATTTTTTTTTACTGGAGTGATGGAAAGAAAGAAAATGGAAGCCAACAAGGCCTTGAGACACCATCTCTATTCCTGAGTCCATGTAGAGCTCACGTGCAACATAAAACCACCTCCAATAGGTGCGTGTATCTGAAAACGGCAGAAAAGGTGCTTCCCTGGCTATTTCATGTTGATAATAATTTTAGATTTATTTTTTTCCACAATGAGAAAGGCGCTGGCAATAGTGCATGTTATTTTCCTACATCAACAAAAATATATTGTAAAAAGTGCGAGGTATAGCAACATACTCCGTGCCAGTTAGGTGACAGGTTGACTTTGTTGGTTATGCATATTTTGCTTTGGCCTTTTTAGAACCCTCCTGCATTTGGGTCCAAGCCGCTGAAGAAAGTGTCTTGTACTTTATACTTTTGAGTATAAACAAGAGGGTCGTTGAAACAAAACGTTTTGGGTGAAAGATCCTTGCATTTTCGTTATATCCTGCTGCTCTCTCGATTTGGCAACGCCGTAAAATCCACCCGTTTCCCTGGTGCATTGGGGACTCTGGAGAGCAATGGGTGAGTGAACCAAACATGAGAAATAGAATGGAGAATGGATGTAGACAGCAACAGCTGCCTCCAGATCTTAAAGGCTGAGAGAATCTTGTCTATGTCAGGGATGTCCTGCTCTTATGCATTAGGTAGGCTCCCTTTTTGTTCAGATCAAGACTCTAATCTTTTTTGCCTTCTTCATAGAAATACAAAGAAGTCGCTCTGTTTATATGAACAGGAGATCTAGATTCATTCAGTTTTGATCTGATCCTCACAAAACATCAGATCTGTTTGCAAAGCTAATAGAAGTGTAATGGCAAGAGCAGCAGTGGCAAATACCATCTCTTTTTTTTCTCTTCTTAATATCAAAGCTAAAAATGTGGTCTTGATTTTCATATACTGTTATAACTATATAATAATACATCTAAAGCCTAGCACGGTTTATAAACACGGTAAACATATGTAACAATAGTAATTCATGCTAAATATTTTTGCTTTTCCCCACATACTCCATCCTACCTTTGTTACTCAGGGCACTAATGCTGCATTAATGTAAGCAGCAAACTGCTGCGTTTATCTTTATTTTATTCTTCCAAGTCATAGCAACATGCTGGAACAAAAGCCGTTGTCTGTAGTAAACCCTTTGAAGTCTTTTAAGGGCATCCATTTGGATAGACTTTGTGGTTACAGGAGGACTGATGCTCTAAGTGTTCATTCCCCTGATGGTCTCATTGATTTTTATGTACACTCTTTGCAGGTTGCACAGAGGCTCGGTTTGAGTAAGAATTGCAGAATATGAGGAGTTCAAGAATTATAGGCATGCGTTCTACTAAACCAAGGTTTCTCTCTGTCTTTAGGATGGTTGATCAAAGCGGTGCCTCAGAAGCAGACTGCTCAGTCTCCAGCGAAGCAGATGAGAAGTGCAATTGGTAAGCACTGTGAAAAACCAGGTGCATACGTTTGAAAACGTTCATCCAAATCACATTATTATAAGTAGTAGGGAAATGTCATGACTTACTGAGATTAAACAAAGACCTGCTTAGAATCTTGTGACTTCAGCTCATAAATGGATTTCATCACTCATTACAGCTGCATAAACAAATGCATGTGGTATATATGCATGTTTTGTTTTTGGAAGTTGTTTTTGAAATCCCCTTAGAGGTTTTTTAATTGCTTCTAATGAGCCAGCACTCCCTAGTTCTGGAGCGATGCCTTGTGTACCTGAGCAGCATAGCACAGTCATTGCTTTTAAGGGAATAGTTTGCCTGCTTTTCTCCCTTTCTGGCAGCTGAACTGTTTTGGCAAACAAGTTATTTTAAAGGAGAAATTTAAAATATGAAACCTGGTGTCAAAACTTTTATTCCTTTTATGCTAGTAGGCTTAGCCTAGTACTTCTTTGGAGCTATAGAAATGTAATCCCAGCCCAACCAACAATTGGAGAAAGTCCTACACATGTCTGAGCTCATACTGAATAAGTTTGTCATGTATCTAGATTTTTTCAGTTACTTAATCTAATTTTTCATGTTGTCTGTGGCCTCATTTCTCCTGATGGGCCTCTCATAAGGAATCCTAGAAACGGATGCCCTGTGATTATCCGTGGTAATTAGTACTTCTTCCATGTTTTCTTGCCCATAGGTTGCAAGTGGGATGTGGCAAGATTAATGCAAGTTTGGTCTTCCCGCTGCGCTTATTACCTGAAGGCACTAATGATGGCAGCAGTTTGGGATGTAGAGCAGACACTTGTCTGTGGGTTTAAAAAGTAGTACAGATCAAAACTATCAAGCCATTCCCATATCTCTAGGTTAAAAGTTGCTGCTTTCAGTTAAACCTGTGCTATTCAGCATCTCAAGGCAGGCAGTTATCAAAGTGTAACCTCAAGAAATGGCAAAATGTATGGGTAATTCTTTGAATTTCAGTATGCCATGACGTACTCAGAACTGAGATGCTGTATTATTCCTGATGGATTTTAATCTTACACTGTAAATTATTTTTATTAACCATTTCTAAAGGTAAACTACTTTTTTTTTTCTCCAAAGAAAAATATTCAAGGACACTCTATTTTTTGTTGCCATTTTCGAATAAAGATTTAAAAATCAAATTTTAAAATGGATATTGTTGGGGGGAAATGGTACTTTTCCCCTATTTTACTCACAGTTTCCTCTTTTAACTTCTAAAAGCTAGAGACAGGAAAGTAAAAAGAGCAACAATATGGGACAGTTCATGGTCAGGGGTACTTAGATGTATATCCTATATAGATGGATTTGGCCTGAAGTGGTTTAGTTTGTTATGCTCCCTAGAAAAATAACAGAAGTAATAAAAAGAAATTTAACTTAAACTGAACGAAACTAAAATCTGTTTGCTTTTCTGTCAAGCAGCCTTGAATTTTAGGCAACTTGGAAGGAGCCTTGATCGTGTGCGTTCCTAAAGTTCGCTTAAACAAATTGCTGAATGTCTGAGGCTTTGAGTGTCCTGCCCCTTCTCTTCAAGTCTTCAGAAAATCCACTTGCTCATCACCTCTGAAAACCTGCCCTCTTACGCAGGTAGCTAAAAAGATATCTGCCGTTAGAGACTCGTGCTCCAAAACGTTCCCTTGAACGCCTCAGAATGTCATCTTAAACTCCAGTACGGTTCACCCACAAACCATCTGGCTTCACAGATCTGAAAACAACCTTTCAATTAATTAAGCTTCTCTGCTTCCTAATAAGGCCTATTTGAACTGCTCGGTGGCTGGAGGCGGCCGAGCTGGGGGTCTGCATGGTGTGCGGCTGTGGCCAAGGATCCCCGTGGCCGGCTTTAGGCCAGGCCTAGCTGGTGAGCCCTGCCTGGCCGTACCTTTGCTACGCAGCCTGGGCAGCAATTTGTCCGGGGCTGGGAAATACCTGGATTTCTCCTTATAAGGCCAGCGAGTTGCTGCGGGAGCCCCGGTCCTGCCCCAGCGCTTCCCGGCTCTGCTCAACCACTCTCCTAAAAAGGCAGTTCCTTGCTCCCGCTTCCCCGAGCGGAGCTCCCCGGGGAGGAATGACAGCCCTCCCAAGTCAGCCGTTGCACTTACAAGGAGAGCCGTGCTTATGGATTTTGCTGTTGCGTCTCAAGGAAGCTGTTGTGTTTACGAGCCCTGCTGGGGTTATCCTCTCGTTTAGTAGATAAGCAGTGAATAATGAAAAGTACAACGGAGTGCGGCGTCTGAGCCCGCGAGCCTCCCCGCGCAGGCGCATTTCTGCAATGCTATAGATCCCTATAGGATCCCGCGTGCACTGTGTGAAGCAGCTCAGAGCCGAAGTCTTGAAAGCCTATTAGGTGATGGTTTTATAATAGAAAGTACTCGGCAGCAATACGAGCTCAAAGCAATTCGCGTCCTTCTTCCTCCCTCCCCTGGCTGCCATTCCCGTGCTGCCGCTTTGCTTGTGCTTGCTCAGTTCTTTGTGGGGGCCACGCTGTGTTTGTGGTTCGATTTGGTCTGAAAGCCAGCAAAGGGTTTTCTGCTCAGATTACAGCGTGGCTTCAAAAAAGTTGTATTAGTGGAACTGAGTGAGCGGTAGATAAGAAAAAGGGGAAAAACCTCTCAGTTATTAATGCCCCGTGCTCTTCCTGACATGAAACCAAAGCAGCTGTACTCTCCTCTTGAATAAAACCTCTTCAAATGCTGAATATTTTATTAGATATTTTCACAGGTTTAATTGAAAATTTCTGAAGGATCTGATTATTGGCTTATTTATTTCTCATGCCAAGTTACAAGCTTAGTTACAGTCTGATAGATTTTTAAGGACAAGTTCTTTACTGGAGCCAGATTTTGGAAAGGCCTGAATATGCTAATTCAAAAGGGGTTTTACACTGGCTTTTTTCTTTTTATTAAACCAACAAATCATCCGAGCTTAATTTGAAAGAAATAAAGAGGAGTGTTTTTCAAATTTAAGATCTGTGAAATTCTGGCATGTGCAGTGCACCGAGCGGTCACATACTCCTTTCAGAAAGAGGATTAAAATAATTCTTTTCCAAGGGGGCTATTTGGGATAAAGTCCCTGGATAGGGTCCTCATGCGAGACGTTGGGGTGCAGCTCACAGGGTTTGGACACGCTGTACTCGGGCACAGCAGTTTTCTCTCTTCGGAGCCACATATTTCCTTAGTTTATCAGTCTGCTCCTGGCAGTTCTGTTCAACCTTTGGACTTTATGGCCTCTCTCAGGATGTAGCATTGGTTCCCTAATATCTCTTCTCTTGTCTTTTGCCAAGTTTCCAGCAGGCAACGAGACCGTGACAAGCAGGGTCACAGGTGTTGAAGGAAGTCAGCAGCACAAACAATTATTATTACAAAACCAGATTCTGTGGTTACAAGGATGAAGTACTGCTTTTCTTTATGAGTGTCACACCATCCCTGTCTTCCCTTTTTCTGAGATTATAAGGTGTTTTCTAGCTCCTTTTCCTTTTGTACGGGTGCTAGCTGTGTGACTGTGGATTTAGTAGGTGGGGTTAACAGTACTGATAGATTAAAAAAGAAAAAAAGAGAATGCCGTGCACTCATTGAATGCACATTGTTGGCTGAGATCTGTTGTGTATTTTCTAATGTTGTTTTTATGCTGCTGGCTCCTTAAATGTGTCTGTCACGTAAAACGTGTTAAAACAAGTTATTCACGAGTTTGAATGATAATAAATGAGATATTTAGGAAGAACAGAGATCAGACAATAAGGAAGAGGGTGATTAGAGAGAAACATTGATGGGGCAATAGGAAGAGGGTGATAGCAACTCTGACATGATGAGGCACGACGTGGCATGTCTGACCAACGGCTATGGAATTTGATAATTTAGGAGGAAAACCCATTTGCAGCTAGAAGTTTCGGACACTAAATATAGCAGAGGAACTTCACCAAATCCTGGTTGGCCAAGGGATGCTCCTACTTCTGCCAAACAAGGTAGGGGGTAGTCAGCAAAGGTTGTGTTGGAATATGGGAAATACCACTCACTAAAGAAATTCTTAGCATTTTTGGCTGGCTGCTGGTGGTGGTCCCAACATACACCATATGTCACGTTTTGTGATCCAGAGCTTTGGAGGATGTATGTTGTTGGGAAAACGCAGACGACGAAATGATGGTGGAAAGGCTGCCAGAAGCACAGGAGTTATTTGGAATTCAGAAAGTGCCCACATGTAGTTTTTAAAGCGAAAAGCAACTTTGCTGCAAAATGTCCTGTCTTCCATACTGAATCATTAAAGCAGCCTAAACTGTCAAGGTCTGTTAGGAATTTTAGAAAAATGTTGAATTTTTTTGACTGTTAGAAAAGTCTTCTGTATACACAAAGCGTTTGAATGCACCCGAACGACAGTAAATCTGAATTAACAGCCCCCCTCTCTTGCTCAGTAGAGCCATTCTCAACCTGTGATTGTGTTGCTTTTCTTAGTCCAAAATGCAGCAGCTCTGCATGGGGCGCTCGCTGGTCCTTGTTTATGTACAAATTTGTAGCAGAGCAAGTCTGTCAGCTTTAGTGATGTTAATATTTTTTTTATAGACCATTCTAACTGCGTTCCTTTGTCTGAACTCAGTTACAGAGAAACCCAGGACATATTCTCCTTCCAGTATGTGAATTAAGTTGAATTGTAGAGTCGTGTTTCAGAAAATATAAACCTGCCTGCTTCAGAAGGTTTCACTGCTTAACCACGCTGATAAAAGAGTGTGAACTTGTGAATGTTTTGAAGGTGAGATTTAGAAAAACTGGGGCATTTTCAATCCCAGCGGTGGTCTGAAGTCCCACTGTCCGATGGTAACCCTCATGTTAGCCCTGTGTGCAGCCTCAGCCCTTTGTTCATTCTCTGATCATCAATCTCCAGTTAATTCAGTGAGACTTGTTGTGGAAAAAGGTGACTAAAGGTATCTGACTTTGCCCTTTAACCACATGAGGAATTCGACTACAATTCTGATAACACGGGTTAAAACACACTTTAGAACAAATGGGTTTAACAAGCTGATGTTGTTAAAACTGTGCATATTAAATGTAATCGGTGCTTATAAATGGGACCTTTATCAGGAAACGTCACTAAGAATCTAAGGAATCTTTAATGGGTAGCTTATTACTTCCAGGGATGGGCTCTGTAGGTAGTTTATATAAAGCTAACATTTTAGTGTTTGTGTATTTGGTCAGTAAGCAAATACACTTTCCTAGTAAGTGTATTTTGACATAAACAGTACAAGCTCATGTGTTCTAAGCTGTGAATGTCACTGCTGCTTGTAAAAATCAAACTTAGAGAATTTAGAGAATTAACCATCACAGCTCAGCTTGCTTGTTATTGCTTTAAAATAGTATGTTGGAAATCAGAACAGAGGAGTTAGTACTGGGAAAACATTTGTTGTTAACTAAATGCTGGTAGCCTGTGCGTCATTTCCGTTGGTATTTTTATGGCTGTTATAATTTCTTTTTCACTAATTGTAAATCCTTCTGTTTTGATACAAACCCCACACTCTTCAATGCTTGCAATAGACACCCTAAAGGCAAATGGACTAGTTAAAGCCCCAAGGAACCTGGTCTGACCTTATAGCTGACCCTGCTTTGAGCGGGAGGTTGAACTATATCACCTGAGGTCTCTCTCAATATGAATTATCCTATGATCTTGTGATTTGTAAAAATGATTAACGCTATTTTTGTATCTCCATACTTTGAAATTCCTTGAGACGGTTGCTTTTTAGTGAAGGCTGTAACACTGAGCACTGTCAGCCTAATCCCACCGCAGTCCTACTGAACTGAAATGGTAAGCAGATGTCATGTTTTCCTTTCAACATGGTTACTCAACCAAGTATGCCACTTTGCACACGAGATAGCGCTAGCCACAGGTCACGGTGTTCAGTGTGTCGCAGGAGCTAGACCATGTGTGCATTACCCACTTGTTAAAAAGGTTTCATTAAGAATATTTGATCTGGCTTGCCAAAGAACTTAGCAAAGTATGATTAGGCTTTTTGTTAAATATCGTGGCTTTGGGATTCATTTGGGCTGAGAGGGAAAATATAATACATCATCTCCAGGCATGAAAGATGTCTTCGTGTTCTTCAGGTTGTACAATTTATTTGCCGCTTGTGTTGCAGAAGGCAAAGTAGTGAAATAGTGTCAGGGTGCCTAATACAACCCATGAGGCTTGAGGTTTTTTTTCATGGGCCCTAAGTGCAACATGTAGTGTTACTAAAGGAGTTTACCGAAAGGAAGACGGCATTTTCTAGGGCTCTCATCACAAGTGGGTACAGCCCAGCTGTTAAAAGTACTAACCAGTACCACCTTGAAGCGCTGGGCTGTAAACTACAGCAGACCGGCGTCTGTTGTGTAAGCTGTTTGGTTCTTGTGGTGAGGATGAGAATCTTAAAAGTTGGGTAGGGTAGAGAGCAGGAAATGGGAGCCATTACAGCCATCCCAAGGGAAGTGGTTCCACTTGTGAATCACAGCCCTGGTTTCGCCGTGCTGTGTGGGAGTGGTGTCCTGTCGCAGACGGATATTGCTGGTGTCTGGGGCCTGGCAGGTCTAACTGCTGCAAGGGGAAAAGAGCAGCAGACTTGTGGTCCCACCAGCATCACACCTCCACAGCCTGCTAACCATCATTTGGGCAGCTGAAGCAGGGGAGAATAGGGACACGTCAAGCCCTGTATGCTGCATGAATAAAATGATATGGTCCGTAGCCATTAAGAAGATGACCAGACAGTGACACGGACTGAAGTCCTTTGCTGAAGTGTTTGACCGCATGCCACAGAGGCCTTGGGTTATCCCGTGGAGAACAAAACCTACTACTGTGTGAGCCAGCCCAGGTTGCCAAGTCTTGCTTTCCCCTGGCCCATGAGTCACACAGCTCTGGCAGGGGCTGGAGCCCGTCTCACACTGGCACAAGAACCTCCTGGAGCAAACCCTCCGCATAGGCTTCTGGGCCCATTCCTGCTGTGCCGAAGAGCTGCCACACCCCGGGTTCTTCAGGTCTTCTTGTCAGGGCACCACTGACTTACTCATAACGGATACAGACATTGAAACCCAGCGGTCCCTCCCTCCTCTGCTCGCCAGGCTCTGTGGCTCCTAGAGGCTTTTGCACTGCTGGAAGGAACGTGGCCCTTCGCTTCGTTCTGTCTGGTCCAAAGTTACCTACAGGAGCTGTTTCCGTCAGTTCTCAGGAAGAGAAGGCAGAGAAGATGAGACAGATCCTGACAGTTGCGTTATTTATCCTTCCTAAGCCCGCTGATGAAATAAATCCCCAAACCGCTATTCACCCAAGGCTTGTGTGTATTTTCTGTAGCAGTACGAGCAATGGCTCTGCGTTGGTAGCACAAAGTCTGCTATTTGCAGTTTGAGAGACCATGAGTGTGCACAACGGATGATGTGGAGAAGGGACAGAGCTGTGTCTCCCGCTTCAGTATCTTCCTGCACTGCTTGTGTCTTCTTCCATCTCCGATGCAAAGGTACACAGAGCTGTACCGCAGCTCACTCTCCGATGAGCAGATCATTTAGAGGTTTCTATTGTTCATAAATCGTGGTGGAGAGCAAGCTGAGTCCCCATGGCTTCTGGTAATGTGGCTCACCAAAGATCTTTCATCTCGGCCCTTATTTCTTGCAAAGAACTTGTCATTTAATCATGGAGCTAGAGGTGCAGCAGCGCCAATAATTTTGGGAGCTTAGGTCTTTGATATAGATTTGAGTTAATTTTATGATATTAGGAAGCAGACGCAATGGAATTTTTGTATCATGAGATGTCTTTGCAGCGACGAAGTCTGTCATTAAATCTTAATGGCGATCCATAGAAGTGCTTGCAGTTTTGGACAAACAGCAGCACTTATCTAGTAGGGTTAACAAGGGAGTGAAAGTCTCCAGACCTGACAGGAGTGACCTAGGGCAGGTCTATTGGTCTTTTGTGGGTGGACTTCAGCTTCGTCTGCTCATATGTCAAGATAGCCAAGTGTAAGCTATTTCTGTTAGAGAAGTTAAGTCCTTATGGCCTGAAACAATAGCCCCTACTAAGGGCCCAAGTTTATTAGGTCAATAATTAGCTTATTAGACATACAGATGTGCCTGTGTAGATTTTTGAATTTCGCGTTCCATCTGACTTGCATCTAGTGAGTTCAATTGAGTTTGTAAAAGACCGTTCATGGATACCATGAAGGGGTTCTAAAAAGATTCGTTGAAGAAATGGGAAAACTCTCAGGAAGGAGCACTGGAAAGAGGATCCACACTTGGTGTTTAGAAAAGCCAAACTAGACTGATGCTTGGGCTTTGCTCGCTCCGCAGCGCCTCGCCACACATTGTACCCTGTGGGTTCAGAAGTCGATTACGCGTTCAAATAGGGAAGGATGATCAGATGTGTTGTCTAGAGACAGTGGTCATCTCTGCTTTCGCTAGCATCTCAAGAACAGTGTTTTCAGGTGATTTCCCCCCTGCCTACGAGCTCAGGTAAGAGGAAACAGGCACACAGCAGGGTCTTAATGACAGAAAGATTGAAAGAAGAATCTTATGGAGAGCTGAAAGCATGGAAAGGATTTCAGGAGTTCAAGTGCAGTATCTTCTGAAATATAGAATACTTGCAAAAATGGATCTGTTCTGATGGAAACAGTTTCTTTTAGGGACCTCTCATAATAGTTTCCACAGCCAAGTACAATTTTTACTTTTAAAAGCGTGAAGAGTTTCTTCTGCTTTAGGTTAGACCGAAAGCCACTCGAAACACTGACAATCCCTCAGTATCTGCCATTTTCATGATAAAAAGTGGGGCATCTTTTAATTTCTGTATAATTAGTCTCCCAAAGTCGTGGTAGGGTTGAATAATACGTTAAATCAAACTATATGCCTGGACACAAACCCCACCAATCTTACAAGTTATTTTGTACTTGTTATTTTATATTTTTGTTAAAGACAAAACAGTAAAGTCCGGAGTGGAAGGGAAATTGCTTGCTTACCGAGTCCTAGTCGTTGTTTTTAATGTAACAGTACCCCGTTCCTGAATGGGGAATACACACAAGGTGACAGGTGGATGCAGATGGAGCACTAGGGAACTGGGAGGTTAGGTCAGGCCACTGGCACCAGGAATTGAACAAGAGCTCGGCTAAGATTCCTAGTAAACCTTCAATTAGATATTCAAGCTAATGAAAGAGCAGCTTAACCTTAAAGACATCCTCTTCCTGGTGGCTTTGTGTCCTCCTGGGTGCCAAGGCTTGTGGTCTTATGATCACAGGTCTGCAACAGCAGCCTTAATGGGAGTGCTTTTTGTGCAAATGTTCCAAGGTGTTAATCCTTACGTTAGTGTAATTAACTGGAAAAGCTTTAGGTTGAAATCCAAGCAGCACCTTAAAAAAACAACTAATGTTTTTGTCGTCGTCTTGCCTGGCAGACTGAACCCAACTTGGTCGGATTATTTTGCAAGTGAGAGATGTGCTCGGACTGACAGCTTGTACGTTGTGTTGTATCTTCCAAAAGAATTTTTCTAGTTATAAGCTTCAAAAATAGCGTAGGTTTATAACTGAAAGACTAGCAGATGTTTAGCTGTTGTGGATAAAAGCAAGGTTGAAGTACAGCTATTAATTTCATGTGCTGGTATCATGTAAAGCAGTGCTGAAGACCGATGCGTTATAGGTGGCTTTTAATACTAGCACCCTAAGAAATTGTTTCTATCTCTCCTGCCTATTCTTTGTAACTCTTGTAATGCTTCCAGTGACTACAACAATATACTTAGGTAGAAAAGCTTATCTACCAAAGCCTTACCCTAGAAATGAACTCCACTAATCAACTGCTCATGACTCCAACAGATGTTTCTGGTTTTCGTACAATTGGAACCTTATGTTTTACTATTTCTTTTTTTCTTCTTTTTGTACTAGCAGCAAATGCCCCATTACACATGTGAGCTTCAAAACCTTGTCACATGATACCAGGAACAAATTGTTAAGCCAGTCAGCAAAGTTCAGGTTTGAAGTGGTGGTCCACCAAAGGGAACCGGGTCTTAGAAGCTGAACGAGTGGTTTATGAAACAACCGTGCTGTGGTTTTGATGCAAGTGCCAATACTCTATTTCAGCCTCTTCTATGGAATTTGGAAATGTCAGATAAACTCAGATCAGAACTCTTTTTTTTCAAAGACTGAATCGCTTTAGGATGTGGAGATAAAGTTAAGTGATACTTTTGAGGATATGATTATTATACTCTTGAAACCACAGAAGTAGGATGAGAATTGTCTATGTGATGTTGTTATATAAGGACTTATCTGTTGTAGCAGAGCAAAATCAGTGAATTTTCAGACATAGAAGGAATACAGATGCGAAGAATCTACTTTTTACTTTGATCTGCTTAGTTTGTTGCATTTAACTTACCATTCCAGGTCTTTCGAATTGATAACTGACTGGCAGATCCTTGATCAATCAATATCTTTGTGTGATTTGGACAGAAGGAAAAATAAAGTGAGTAGAAAGAATGACAGATTGTCACTCCGCAAAGATTCAGCTTTGTCAACAAAATTGGAACTTCTTGGTGGAAACTAAACACCTGTTAAAAGAGTACAACGGAACCATTACAAGTTGTAGGCACCGGAGACACCCTTCTCTGGGATTATAGCGACTCATTTGCAAACCATTTTTCTGTTAGCAGTGAGCAATTAACCATGAACTTTCCCCTACCCGGAGCTCACCCACGCTGGATTGATTCAGGAGCCACGACAGAACACGGCTTAATAGGCACGACCAGGAAGTTTATCAGTATTCACACTTCACCAGCCAAGCGGGATCCTGACCAAATGTGGGATGCCATAACCAGAACTTGCTCCTTTCACCCTTTCCCAAAGTAAATATATTAACCTGCTGCTGTTGCTGGCCTCGGTTGTCATGATAAACGCAAGTACAAAGAGCTGAATGAGTTGCAAGCTCTTTAAGTGAGTGGAAAAAGGTGAGAGCGAGGGTAGAGAGGGGCATTGGCTGACTCTGCGGCTACTCTTAGGATCCTGGGTACGGCTGAAACATTTCTCAGCTGATAAAGATTTAATCAGTTAAGAATATGGCCAATAATATGCATTGGGCATGTTTGTAGTTGTTTTCAAGCTGGTGATATGCTCTGTTCTTTGAGTATCACATTCTTTCCTGTTGTTATAAAGCCGAACTCTAACCTCCTGGTGCTGTTTGCGTGTGTTGAATGGAACTTCAACTTGGGTTGAAGGTCCAGAGTGCAGAAGGATTTCTGTCTGTGTAGAGATACTGGAATTTGTTTATGGCTGTGGATGAGATTTCTTCTTTGCTGCTTGTGCTCTCTGGGTAGAGGAGAGGGGAACCGAGAAGCCCATAGAAGGTGGGTAGTAGAAAGCCAGTGGATGATCCTCATTAGAACCTGTACACAGAGTGATAGGAGTGGGAGGAAGGGAATCATTAGAGGAAAGAATCATGTAAACCAAGGGATGGCAGGACTTCCAGAAGAACTTGATTGGAAGTGCTGAAGCTGGCTAACAAGCCATGGGGAGAAAAGAGAGAGTATTGGTTTGAAATTCGGGCAAGTGCCTTTTGAAGCTGAGAGAAGAATGATTTTGGTGGAATGAAGACTGAGCAGAGTCTGGTGTGAACGTGGAGGAGGAGCCATCCGGATGTTGTTGCAAGTGGTGAGCCCAGTGATCTTAGAAATCAAAAGAGGAGATGGGATGTGAGTGACACAAAGTGGGCAGTACTGAAAAAGGCAAAGCCGAGCAAAGAACGGGTTTGGGTTCTTTCAGGTTAGCAGAAATTTAAATGAGCGCAAGCATGTCCTGCAGAGAGAAAGAAAATAAGCACTGGAGCAGAAGAAACGATGTAAGGGTGAACAAAACGGAAACAAGGCTGATTTGTGGATCAGTGGAGAGGCTAGAGGGATATCAGTTTATCTCTTGGAAGTGATAAACCAGGTCCAATGCAGGGAGAGAAGAAAGGGAGTATTTGGGCAGCAACAGTTTTGGGCGCTGGTCAAAGGAGCTGAAAAGACTGCAGGTTACAGCTAAATCAGAGGTGAATTTCTAGTGATAGAAAGGTGGTAGGACAGCAAGGGATGGAAATCGGTCTTCAGGGTGGACTTTCACCAGGAAATTTCCTCTGCGAAAGCAGAGGAGGCAAGTATGGGAAAAGAAAGAAAAGGGTTAATGGAGAAGAATAAAACATGGAGAGAATCAAGCTTGTCGATGGGAGAAAGGGAAGATAAAGGGAAAGAGAGAGATGAAGCTGGGCAAGATGTCAGTAATGCTGATGGGAAAGAGTAGATGCGAGATCAGTGCCAAGCAAGTTGGAAGAGACTTAGGCGGTGACTGAACTCAGAAGCTCGGCAGCAGAGCGGTGGAAGGTACAAAAAGCTCCCCTGAAGTCATGTTGAGGAGTCAGAGTGTGCTGCAGGTACATCCTTGTGATATGAGCAGAGATTCACGGCACTGTCACCCGTGTCAAGCCATAGGGGCTGGCTGAAGCGGAGCCTTCCCGCTCGTGGAATGTTGGGTGCCAACGTGACCAGACCTTCTCTCTTGCGTTGTCTGTTCTGATAGGTTTAATCTCATTTTTTCTCTCCATATAGACAATCCTGTAGCACACATAAGAGACTGGTTTTTAAAACAGTTGCTTCTCAGAGTAGGCTGCCTGTTGGTGATAGAGCTGATGTAGATCCCGCTGACATAAATGTGAAGACTCCAGCTGATATCAGTAGTATTCAATCAGTAAATATTTAATTCAGAATCACTTTTCCTTTGGCTGTGTTTTCAATCTCTTTTTCACATGATTAGGAGAGTTACACTAGGAAAAGCACAAATCAAAGTGTATTTGAAGGAACCTGTCAAGAGGTAATAGCAGTGAATAGAGCTGAAATGTTGAGTGGGTCTTTGTGACTCAACTTGGTGGTGGTCTCATATCTGGAGACTGTGATCCATGGTCGACCTTTTGAAATATTAATATCTAGAGAATATATCTTCTTACCATGTTAACCCTACCTTTGAAAACAGACGTGGGATGTATAGAGAGACCAAAAAGTCTCAGTGGTCAGTGAGAATAATTTCAAGTGGTTTTCCAGACTTGAGGTTGCTTGGTTCAAGTAGTTCCCAGACATACAGAGATGAGAGTGAAGATACATGGTCAGCCTAACAGAAGCATTTCCCCTCCCCATTCTGAGGCAAGAGTAGTCAGTAAACCAAAGCCAGCTTTGCCTGCAACCCTAATTAAGGAGCTCCTATAGGTTCTTGGAGGGGTGTAAGAAAACTTGTTATCCTCTGCCCTGCTTCCAGCCTTAAGGCCGGGGAGAAGGAGACATTCCTCCTTCTGGGAAGGATTTCCAAAAGTCTTAAATCTGCTGTAGGTTTGACTTGTAGCGATCTCGTGTGTGTCTAAAGCACATCAGCTGGGTGAATGGGTTCCCTTGAGAGGGCGAGGATGGGAGATCTGCTCTTTTAGTAGCCAGTCAGAGCAGTGGTTTGTGGCTTCCCCAGGAGAGCTCAGTCCCTGGGGGGGTTTTCAGTCTAGCACCTCTCGCCGCCGCGTTCATGCCCTCGCTCACATACACACAGTGCCATCAATGAGGAGTCATCTGCCGGTTGCACGCCCACAGAGCACGGCAGGAAGGAAACGGCTGGGCCCTCCAAGTCAGGAGTATTTAATAATAATAATAAAAAAAAAAAGTAAAAGTAAAGAAAAAAAAGGCAGCAGGCAGCCTGTGTATTGTACAGATTCCTCCCAGACTGAAGGAATCCTTTGCCCCGTGATTCACGCTGAGCTGTCCGCTCCATCCGGCAGCCGCCGTGTCAAGCAGCCACCCACTTGTAACTGGGTGCTGGCTCTGCCGCTGCTGGCACCGGAGCCCGCAGCGTTTCAGGGCTCTTTTGTTAGTCAGGGCACTGGCACTTCCTTTGGCATTTGTCAGTCTCCAGGAAGGCTTGTGTGCGAGTAGAGGCTTTTTTTGGTGTGTGTGTGTTATTATTTTGTTCGTTTGCACGTTTGGAACCTGAAGGTTTGATTCAGCCGTCTTCCTTGCTTGCTGTCCGTTTCCTGTAGGTCGAAGGCTCTGTTTTCTGATGATTAGCCAATACTGGCTGTTCTGGCAATGAAGATGTCTCAAATCAATCCTGTCCTGTCTGGCTTTCCAGGAAGAGAGCCGCCCCTCCCCTTGCACTCCACAGCCCCTGTCATCTGAGACTGAGATTTATCAGAGCTGCTTTGAGCTGGAAATGAGCTCCTTTACAACTCGTCCTCCACTGCCTCTCATTCATTTTATTGTTTTAACATTTTCCAGAAAATAATGCAGAAAACAAACCTGCTTCCTCTTCAGAGGAGTTGTGCTGTTAACCTGTGAAATGCTTATTTCCCTGGCAGGCTGCTTCTTATCTTTATAGCAGAACCACGAGATTAAAATCAGTTTAAGTTGAACTGAGATAATGAATAAAACACTGGAAAACATTTAGTCATCCTTTAGCATCCTGAAGATAAGGATTTCTACATGTAGGCATCAAAGCTGTAATGAACACCAAGGGAGGGATAGGCTCAGGAAAAATGAAGTGAGGGCTGCTGCCTACAGACTGAGGAATGTGCCCGTGTGGAAGTTATTTGGGGGACTGGATCTATACACCTATAATAAGTTGATCTATACACCTATAGTAAGTTGACTTCCCTGAAGAGCTGAGCACCTGCTGCTTCCATGCATGCAAAAGTCACCTTAGAGTTGCATTCGGGTAACAGAAGAGTGGTTTTCACTTATTTTATGTTTGACTTTTAATATGTATATATTCGTGTTTTCTGTGTGTTTTTCCAGCAGCAACATTGGAAGATTATTTTTTTTGAGATACGTAGAAGGAAGACACTCTCTTAATTAATATCAGATGGTTTTTGGTGTTATTCAGCATCAAAAATAAACCTCTGCCTTTGCCAGAAGTAAATTTGGCAATCGTGTGCTCCCTGCTGCAGGAAAACAATGTCTCTCTTTAGAGCTCAGAACCAAGCTCTGGCAATGAGATGAGGCCCAATGTCCATTGATCTCAATGGAAAACCTATTATTAGAAAGATCACTGTGACCACATCCTGCCATCATTTTGTACCGAGAACCACCACTGAGGTCAGCAGGATTTTTGTGCAAATATTTATGGCAGGATATGGCCCACTTCAGGGCATTCTGAGGGTTGACGAGCCTTCAGCCGAATTGTTCCGTCTCCTTGTTGATCCTATCAGCCCGCTAACAATTCGAAACCCCACCGTCCAAGCTGGTGTTGACTGAAACCGAGTCGGTCGGCTTGTGCAGTTTGAACACAGACATGAGGCATTGCACAATGTCCTCGCCGATTGTGCCGTGGACACCGAAAGGGTTGCGTCCTTCTAACTTCTCGAGCAAGGAGTAAGTTTCTGCTGTGACAGATCGGCCTGTGGCTTTGGCGAGTGAAAACTGTTGTTAATTGAGGAACTCGAGATTTTTGTTTTCAGCAAATGCTTTGCATATGTGACTAGTGCAGCTAATTTCCTGCTTGCCAAATTCGGTTCTATCAACACTTATTGGAACCACGAGCTCGGATAGCAGAGGGAATGCTCTCTCCTTTATCCTTTTGATATGGGGAATAAATGAATTCTTTTCGGCTTACTGTACATCCGTGTTTTCACTGGACAGCAGAAAACTGTGTCACTGACTCATTGTTTGATCTTGGGTAAATCATCTAATCCTGTCTATCCCAGTACCCTCGTGTGCATAAATAATGTAATGACTCTCATCTGTCTTTATAAGCTGTTAGAATAACTTTGGGTTATATCGTTTTAGCTTTACTTTAGGCTTCTCCACAATGTTTTATCGGTGAAAGAAGGAAACTCTTAGCCAAGTCAAAGCCAAAAGGTGTCTTATCCCGTCTGGGTGCTGAAATAATCAGTACGCACAGGTTTTTATAACTTGCGTAAACGGTAGCATTTTAGCTCAAGTATTTCTCATACCCATAGGGCCAAGCTTTAAGTTTATATGAATTTGACACTGCAGAAATTTCTCTGATAAAATGACAACCCGGCATTTTCAGCAATAGCTGTTGGAGCCCAACTGGACTTTTGGAAGGTGGGAACATACTTGTAATGTGAACTTCCGAACTCTGGGCACAGATTCCCTGTCAAAGGTGAAATAGGCGCAACAATGAATTTACGATCGCCTGAAAGACGAGTTACACTACTGCGTGGTTCATACGAAGAGTGTATTTTAGATTGAAGCCTAAAAACTTACAAAACAAATTAAAAGCTTAAAGATTTCCCTGTGTATCAACAGCTATGAAGAGGAAAAACAAACAAAACACAAACCAAACGAAGCAAAGCAAAAAAAAAATCCTAACGATAAAACCCCAAACCCAAAACATGACCTGAAAAGACAAATAAAGATAAATGGGCCATTCCACACTAGGAAACCTGCAAGACGTTTTCAAGCATAGACCTGCACAAAATAATTCTTTGCGTTATAACCTGCATCTTGAGGCCCAGGACTAACATAGTTTATGGCCTTCTCCTCCTCCTGTAGTGATATGCTTAAAGAAAAAATCGCTGTATTGCTGGGAAAAAAATGCCTTGCTAATGACAGAACTTTTGGTAGAAATGTAGTAGTTTCAGAGAAACCGGTCTCTTGGAAACCTTCCTCACGCAGAGATAGAACTTCTGGAGGAAAGAGGCTGCGGGATATGAGGATGCGAGAGCGCAGGGTATGGGTGGTATTCTCAGTTATAACACTTCTAAGGGATGTGGGAGGGCAAGATTTGTCTCTCTACCTTTATTTTTTCACCTGACTTTTCTCTTTGGCTTTCGCGAAAAAACCACTCGTTTTTCAATGTCAGCGTTATCCCACTGCAAGAATAAAACTGAATGCTAAAACCTCAGAAATGATTGCAAAATGCAATTCTTGTTTTCCAGCTAGTTGTGCGCCAGAAGAATTCCGTGTTTGTGGAGGGCTGGAGAGAGAAGTTTCCTCTCAAACAGGAAAAGTTGGATCCTGGTGCCGCACCTCAGGCCGCGGAGATTTCTGGTTCCCCGGCTGGGAAGCGCTTTGCATTGGATCCCACGCAGCAGCCGTAGCATCGGCGGTAAGTGCTTTGTGGTTAGTGTGCTGAATCGGGACTCCGGCTCGGTTCAGTTCTGGCTTGCCCAGAGATTTCGTATTTCATCTTGAGCAATGCGTTTCATCAGTCTGTGCTTCAGTTTCCTATCTGTGAGAGTTTGCCTGCATGAGGCATCAGTGAACTGCTTTAAGTACAGATGTGATACCGATTTAGTACAACCTGTTAAGCAAGCTAACCATTTTAAGGTTAGTTTAAGCTTTTTTTTTTTGGAATAGGTTTAAGCTATACTAAAGTAGTTAATTTTCAACTCGGAGAACATATTTTGCAAAAGCGCATCTAAAAATCTGATTGAATCAAGATAATGAAGTTGAAAGGTCCGTGTATACATGTCCTTGCAGCTAAAAAATATTTTTTTCTCTAGACCTTGTCTGGAGGAAGAGAAACCACCTTTTGTCTGGCTCCCTAGACAAATGATCACTTAACTTCTAGGCAATCCTGGAGGTGTGAGTCTACCAATAACCCTCCCAGTTGGGGCCTTTATCCTGCGGGCTCCCCCACCTGAAGAGGCCCTATATTTCTTTACTTTTTGTAGGGAGAATGAGATACTCAGACTTAGGAGAGGCACAAAACCTTATGGTAGATGTTTCTTACAAGGCTTTAATAGAAAGTGAAGGAAATGTACGGTGAGAGAAGTCTTCGCATTGGTCTCCATCATTGCAGAGGCTAAAACAGTAGGAGGCTCCAAATTCAGTGATATTATTGCTGCCCTTAGAATGAAAATGTGCAGGTTCAGTCTGTACAAAGAAGTCGCATTACCAAAACAAAAGGGAATCTTTTAACTGCTTCCTTCTATTATCTTGTCTTACTATCTGCTTTGCCACCAGTGTTGTTTTTTTGTTGGAATTAACACCGTGGTTTTTTGTTCCCAGGAATAATAATAGCAATAATATAAAATTATTGCTTTGCAAACGATTTCGGAAAGTACATACGGAAATCTTTAGGAGTGAAAATAGCTGCAGTGGCTGATAGTTGCCACTAGCGATGAAAATGTTTAGCTTAAGGTATTAAAAAAGAGAAAGCATGTCAGGGAAGCTGAAATTTCATCTGGATAGATAGACGTGTAGACCGAGTGCATGATCTTCTCAGACACTGGAAGGATAGAGGGGAGATTGTGAATACCCCAAAGTCCTGACCTGCCTTTGTCAAGTTCTCCTTACCACAGGCACTAAGTGTTCTTTAATGCAAGTCAAGCACTCCAAATGAAGAAAGAGAGAGAAATTAGTCTGAACAGGAAGCTTCAGATATTCTGAGACTAATTGAGTTTAGATAATTAAGGGGTTTTCAAGCAGTAATTCAGAGGAGAATGGGAGGGGAGGACAGTTTAATTGAAATTGCCTGTCCATCTGTGAATTCTCCGTGCAGCCTTCTGTGGCGTGTCCCGCTTGTCATTCGTTCTGACCTAAAGGAGTTGATGTCGTTTGGATTGACCTTATTAGTTAGCAACACTGCAGGCTTCCCTCGGCATTTCGCAGCTATTCATGTCCTGCCTCTGGTGCCGTGCGTGTGTGACAGTCTGTGTTGTCCTTGACTGGAGGAAATACCCTACCCTGGTGCCTCTGCCCTTTGGAGACCTCATGGCACGCTCTGGGGTCACACCGAGAGTCGGGGGGATGAGGAGCAGGGTTTGAATGCTGCTTTGTAGGTTGGAGGAGAGCGTTGCGTGCATATTGGAGAGAAGTCTTCATCTCTGCTACAGCAAGGCAGCCAAAATTGGAATCAAACCCCAAACCTCTGCTGCTAGGAGCAGTTGATGGTGATGATAAGCCTGACTGGTTCAGTAGGTGAGAGGAAACGGCAGCCAAGCCTCCCAGCTTGCCAAGGGAAAAGGTTCCCAATAACTTTGCACTGACTGCCACTAAGAAAACAACTTTTTTTAAAGGATGTCGTTGTATACTCTGCACCTCAGGAGCAAACGCGCCTCTGCTAGCTGCAGTGCAGCCCCGCGGATCCTGCTGCTCTGCGACTCCCCGTGCAGATGCAGCCGGTTGATGCCTCACAGATCAAGTTTTCCTGCTGCCTTTAATGGGCAGGGAGCCTGACAGAGGGAGACCCAGCGTGCCACCGTGGGTCATAAAATCATAGAATCATTTCAGTTGGGAGACACCCTGAGGATCATCGAGTCCAACTGTACCCTAACCTAACTCTACCACTAAACCATGTCCTTAAGAACCTCCTCTAAACACCTTTTAAACCCCTCCAGGGATGGTGACTCCACCACTGCCCTGGGCAGCCTGTTCCAATGCCTGACAACCCTTTCCAGGAAGAATTTTTTCCTAATATCCAATCTAAATCTCCCCTGGTGCAACTTGAGGCCATTTACCCTTGTCCTTTCACTTGCTACTCGGGAGAAGAGACCAACACCCTCCATGCTACAATCTCCTTTCAGGTGTTGTAGACAGTGATAAGGTCTCCCCTCAACCTCCTTTTCTCCAGGCTGAACCCCCCAGGTCCCTTAACCGCTCCTTATCAGACTTGTATCAGCAACATTTGGATACAATAGGCAGGATGCAGCTGAGTGCAATTGTCCTGCGGCACAGGAGATGCTTTTTTTGTTGAAGAGCTCCCAGCCATCGACTCAACTGCTGCAGGAGCAGTGTCGACATCTGAATTTTGATTTAGTGTTGAATAAATGAGAAATATGATGCTAGAGCTGTGTCCTGCTCAACCATCTCTCTCTTTGTCCACGTCCACCCCATGGGCAAGTGGCGTGAATTCCGATTTAATGCTGACTGGTTCCCGTAGGCACTCCGGCGATTTAAATGGGGCTGGCCCAGCACCGTGCCAAATGTAATTGAGATCAAAATGCTGTTAAAACTGCAGCTGATCACGTTTCTTAACTTAGAAAGAAGCTAGCAGATACTGAGAGGAAAGGCCTTGAAGCCTCTATGAGCACTGACAAGTTGTCATGAGTTTCTTTTGCTGGGTTTGTAAATACAAGCAACTTGACTCCGTGCTCCGCAGGCTGTTCTCTCACCATGCGGATCTCTGAGAAAATAATAAAGGTATCTGGAAGTGGATTATCTGGGGTTTTCTCCTCCTGCTCTTTTACCTGTGTTGCAGTGGAGGAGTTGCAGTGAAGCACGAGGGGCCCTTTTCGGACAGCCCATCCCGCTTGCACCAGGAGTCTGCTCATAAAACCAAGGAAACAAACTTTAGGATGTTTTCATGGGGAGAGCAGGACAAACGCTCTGTACTAACCTGCTATTATCAGGTGTTTTCCTAGTGATTTTCATCATTACGGCCCCTCTGGGGCCATTCGGATATGGGAAAGTGGAATAAATAATCAAAGAGGATGTTCCTAGCTGCTAATTTTCAGTCAGATTTGATACTGGTCCAAGACTTAACACTTCCTTTCTCTGCCAACCACATACTAAAAATAACATATTTTCAGGATATTGGAGACCACTAGAAACCTGTGGTATTTGGCACTTGAATATCGCCTTTCGTCTGGAAATCTCAAAGCAAAAAAGTTGGAGCGTCACCGCGTCTACTCGGAATTGGGAGAATTGGAGACTTTTTTGGAGCTGTTTGAGACGTAGGTAAACAGGAGACAAGATCTCAGAATGGCTCGAAAGGTCTGAGTTTCCTTGTTGAGCGACATTTATTTAAAAGAAAAAGCACCTTTATCTTGGCAGGCTGATGAGTCTTCTGTTTGTGCCTCAGAGCATGGTTGGTCCTTCATGGGGCCAGGGGAGATGCACATGGGGTGTGTAATGGGGATGCGTTAACCTCTGCAGAAAGGTTACAGACCCCAATAATGATTGGGGAAGAGTTAATTCACATATTGTTGTCAGATAGGGCTTTTTTATTAGTATTTTTCTTCTTTTTTTTTCCTTCCAGTTAAACAGGGCTTTACACTCCCTTCCAGTAATCGGACTGTTAACTAATACCTCTGGCATAGGGAATGTTTTTTTTGACAGAGGGTTTTCTTTCTTTTGTTTTTATTTTCCTTCTCTGTACTTTATTTTTCTCTTAGTCATTGCTAACATAGATATGGTGGAAGTAACTAAAAAAATAAAGGCACTGGCAGAAAGCTAGAAGGGTAAGTCTGTTTGTGGAGGTTGGTTGTAATGTCACCAAGAGTCAGGAGGGTTCCCTGCCTGTTTTGTAGGTTGCCTCTTCTCTTCTGAGTATTACGTGTCAAACGGGTCTTCTCAGGCCTTGGGAAAGCAGCTGCTTTTTCTCCGTTGGGCAAATAACACATAGGTGGGGAAAATAACACATAGGTCCTGTGAAAGAGCTTAAATAGACTGGTTGGAAAGGCGGGCTGAGAGGAAGATGGAAGTTCCTCAAGGAAATGGGATTTATTTGCATCCTCTCTTGGGGTAGTGGAGCGTTTTTCTCCCCACACTCAACTTAGCCGTGGAGCCTCTTCCCTCCTGAGCTGAAGCACAAGTAGCGGTTTATTGTGTTTTGATAGTTTTGATTGCTCTGCTCGTTTTTATAATTTGCTGAAGTCTCTCAAAGCCTCGCTAATTTAATCTGACTGTCAGTGATTGTCACTTGTGTGGAGAAGAGCCAGGCCATCCGTCCCGCGGTGGTGGTGGACGTGGCCGGGCATCGAGGCCACGTCCAGTCGCCGAGAGCAAAGCAGATTCTACTGGGAATCGCTGTGCTCTGGCAGCTCACCCATCAGTTTGTGTTGTGCTACGTCTCACAAAGCGGGAGGTGGATCAGGCCTTGAATTACCACAGGTGCTGGGGTGTTTTTCTTGCTGGGAAGGGGATGTTCTTACTCTTTGATGTTGGTGATGTGATGGCATGGAGATAACTACAGGAGCCTCCTTACTGTGAGCAAGTGTTGGATTGTTTATTTGGCGTAAAGAATGAAGTCACCTGCCTGATGAGAGATATAAATGTTAGAGAAATGTCAAAACTGCCCACAACTATTTGATCTGCCAAATCTTAGGGAAGTTATCGTTTCCACCCTGTTTGGAGAAGCTGGTTTTGTTATGTTTTAGCAGGGTGGCTGTACTGTGCTGTCTACCTGAACCAATTTGTTGCATTTTGCTTGCCTTATCTCACCCCATCCTGACAGATGTGAAGGAGTGCAGGTGGATCGCGGATTTCCCACCCATCAGTATTGATTATAAGGTACAAGTACCAGGTCTGGTTAGAGATATTTCATGCTTGACTCTTGCATCATGCTTAGTGACCTTCACGCTCTCGCTTGTGTGGAGACCGGGGGAGACCTTTTGATTTACAGCCCTGCTATTTACGTGGCTGTACACCTTGGCAAGGGCCAAATTACTATTTCAGTTCGAGTCTGCTTGTGATGAGTGAAGAGACAAATTTTGCACTCCTGTCACACTGCTGAGAGATATATTTGGGTTTGAATGTTACAGATTTAATTTAAGTAAAAGAAAAAAAAGAAAAGACTTTTTTTGCCTAAAGAAGACAACACCGTAATGAAACATTTCTGTGTCTCTTACTTCTCACTCTTGCGGAGCTGCTTCCTCAAGGAATCTCTGTCCCAGCTTTTCCTTCAACTTCCGATTGTTCTGGGCTTTTCTCTCCGTGTTCGTTATTTCTGGCTCTTGCTTGGGTTTCTTCCAGTACCCTTCTCTTCATCTCCACTTGAAACACACAAACAAAATCTTTTCTTTGCATCTTGGCTCTCTTTTCCCTTGGCAGGAGACAAAAGGGAAGCACTCTTTGTGGAAAAGTAACCGCTTTCAGACCTGTGAACACAAAGTGAGCCTTAGAGAATCAGATGCTCTCCAGATCGGGAGACGCTGCGCGCCTGGCGTAGAGATGGAGAGATAGTAGATGTTGGGGGGATTCCTGCATTGCTTCTGGGCTGGAGGAGCAGAAACAAAAGCCAAGACAGCTGTAGAGGGGAGCAGAATTCATTCCCCGTCTCTCTGTCTACACTCTCTGGCCTTCTCGGACGACGAGCAAGCAGGTGCCTGTCGACTGAATTGCAGTGGCTATTGCACAAGAAACTGTAGGCTGGTGGAAAGACTCCAGGGAGCCAGTTCCAGCCTACGGACAGTAGGTTTGACTCCCTTAGTCTAGACACTCTCACAGGGATTACATCAACAATCATTTGTCAGTCTCTATTTATTTTCCAGTGGCATGGTTAGTATTTACTGGTGCTGAGCTTCTCCTTATACTCTTCCCTAGTCTATCATACAAGATTCACTTCTAGCGGAGTGGCTACCTAGGCCACAATTTCCATGTTTGTTTGTTTGTTTGTTTTTCGTAATATTAGTGATGCTATTGCTTAGGAAAAGGAAAGACCCAGAATGTACCTAAACATCCACATCCTACTGAGAATTAAGAACATCATTTGTGCATTTTGAGAATCTCCACTTCCAGCTGATAACTCAGGAACGACGTGTATTTTAATAAGAATTGTAGATATTCAAATATGTCCATCAGGTGTGCACACGTTGCTGTCAGATTAGGAAATCATCCCTTCGGTCTCAAAACCACCGATAAAATGAGTGTCACAATTCCAGTTTTTTACACCACAAACCTACCACTTTCAGGTACAGTAACTTGAGCAAAATCGCACACAATCCCTGGGGAATGTAAATGCAGCCCAACTTTAAACATTAATTTAGCTGCCCAACATAAGAGGCCACTGGCTCTGTGTTCTCCGTGCAGTTAATGAACAGATGACTCTAAGCTGCCTTTTGCAGAAGCTTTTCAAGTAAATCGCTCTGAATCACCCCCTGGTAGAGTTTTCCTATGGCCTGGAGAGGCGCTCTGAATTAGGTTGAATAGAGTTTTAAAATAAAGCTGTGCGCATAACTGCTTTTTTTTACTTCCTCCCTTCTTTTTGCAATTAGGATTCGAAGTTCAAGTGCTGACAACATTTTACGCCCTAACTTCTGGACTCCATTCCCTTGATGTTTTGATATTTTGTCGAGTCTCCATGATACAGGGAGATTGAAGAATTTTATATGTTGAGGATCTGATATTAAATAACCTAAAGCTACAAAATATGGACTTGTTAGAATGTGTTTAATGCAGTGCGTGGCTTATAACATGCAACAGAATAATGCAAGTTTTGCAAGACTTGTCTTTACTGTTTTGGATCTCCCTCAGAAGTACAGAAAGGGCATTAAACTGTGCAACTTGTTGGTTGTTGGGGAGAAGGGAAACCTGTGGAAAAATAAATCTTTAACTCAAAACGAAAATCAAGGAGCTCTCAAACTCAGAGGATCGATGTTGTTTTATTATTAAACCAGTGTGCTGTTGTCCCCATGGAAACAAAGAAACAAATATTTGGAGCTGTGTAACACCTTCCACCAAAATTCCAGTTGAGAATGTTTTGGAAAGCGTTCGTGTCAATGAATGGTGCCTTTGTGCAGCCATCCTGGCCTCTCCTGCATGGGTGACAAGGTGAAACTCTGCACTCAACCTTGTGAATCGTTACTCGTCTTTACACTCCTTTAAAAGGAATTAATTGCATCAGGAGGTCTTTGCCCAGTACAATTGATAAGTTTGAAGCTGCAGCGATGCCCCAAGTGAAATGTGTGACAGCGGCAGCATTTGGTCGTTTGCTGTTGGTTTGGGTGGGGATCTTAATCCGTAATTTTCTACAGATCGATCCTAGCAACGTGCCACATGATTTCACCTTGAACCCAGCATGAACTATTCAGCAATGGAAAGAAAAAACCCCATGAAACACAACTGACGTTTTGACTAAAAATTCTATTTACTTTACTAAGATAATATGATCCATCTACTCATTACCAGTGGGAAGAGATCCTTCCATGCTGCCAGATCTCTTTTACCTGAGGCACCCCATCTGTTTAGATTTGCAGGCTGGGGTAAGAGGAAGAAATCTGATCAAATTTAGCAGGTGTTCCCTTTTGAAAAATAAAAATAAAATGCTGCTTTTGTCTTCTCTTTGTCTGCACACTTGCTTTTACCTGCAGGTCAACTAACACATTTTAACCAGAAAGTTTTCTTGTTACCTTGTTTTCCAAACAAGGAATTTAGTCCAAACAAGGAGTAGTAAAATACATTGACTCCGGTTTTCTGTGTTGGATTTTTGTAGTGAATATAAGGTCAAAACTGTAATTAAATATCTCACCACTGGGAAAAGCATCATATTTCTCATTTCCAGTGTGGAAAATACTCGGCGATGTCTCATTAAGTTCAAGCCCATTTTGCAACCTTTCCCTTGCTGGAAGCACTAATCACCTTTTTCTTGTCTACCCACGTACCTATTTTCACACAGTTTATAGAAGATTAATATCTTAGAAATCTCTTCAGCTCTGATAAATGTCTTTGAAATCTGCTAGTTGGTTTGAAAGTTATTAAGGATGGGAAGGGGGAAGGATATTTACGTAATGTTTTTGCACATTAGGCTGAAATGTGGATTTCTAATCTGTGAGGAGACATCATGATGATTTTGAGTCTATAAAATTGTGCTTCCCTTCTGAACTAGAGCTCATTATGCTGCATTTACTTCATGTAATACCCTTGTCCAAGGATGCTGAAGCCCTCCCAATGTGGAGTAAAACACAGTTGCCTAAAACTTCCTACATTTTAACAGATTTTTTGTCATCTTTCCCTCCCTAATGAACATTATAGTCCCCAAACTACTCAAAGTTGGAAGGTTTAAATTGTAACCAGCTCTAAAAATCACCCTTTTCAAATTCCAGGCAGGCTGGAATCCACCAGTATGGGAAAACCTGCCTTCGCTGTAGGGCGAATGAACCGTTCAGATGCCTTTGAGGGACCACACACTGTAATACCCTACAGCATTATCAAATAAGAACTCCGAAACCTTTGGCCAGATGCTATTCGAACCGAAGTCGGAGGGCATATTTGACATGTGGTTTGTGGTCCCCGCAATAGATCGTGACGGGTGGAATAGACTGAACTGAGGGGCTAGGAAGTAGTGCTTTTTATTTGTAAAATCCCGCTTCAGATAATTAAAGTCGTGTAGAGCAGAAGGAAGTCTTTTTGCCCGAGCGGTGGTTATCTGCGTATCACGGCCTGGCATGTCTCCTGTCTCAAAGGCGTATGTAATTCAAGAAGTGTCCCTATGAAAGGAAGAAGTAGCTTTTGTTCTCAAACCCAACGCTGTTGTGATTGAGGCCACATGTTCCCTTACGGCCCCTCATCAGTGAGAGGCTGATTCCTATTTAGTTCCTTTCAACCGCTGTTATTCCAGCTTTATGCTATTGTAAATTCCCTCTTTCTCATCAAGTTATGCTGAAGTGACTCTCTCGTGTGTCAGGCTCTCGGTATCTAAATCCTGATATTTCTTCTGATGTACTTTTGCTGCCTTACGCTGGGTAATATTTTTATACGTAATGATTCACATTAACTGTGCCTGGGGCAATGGCTTGAGCCAGAAGGTTATGCAGCAAAGCTACAATACTTTAAATATCAATTTTGCTTTTAAAGCGATGTGTGAAAAGGGGGGGGATGTTCTTAGGCTGAGGATAGTCTGTACAACTTGAACGTGTTGCAATATGCTGAAAGATAACCCATCATCTCACACAGACATTAGGAAAACTCTTCTCTTCTAAGGGAAGATCTTGCTGCAATTGCAGGTACTGGTTCCGAACCTTTGAGGAGACACACTCAATGGATCAAGGGGGCTGCGCATTAATGTTGTATAATTATAATTATTTTTCACAACAGTAATTTTGCCAGAAAATGCATTTGCTACTGCTGCCAGTTAGTTTCATCTTTAATTTGTCTGATAATTGGTGATATTTTCTTTGTTGTGAATGCACCGCTCTTTTATCAAATACTAATCATTAGCTTTATAGCATTAAAAATAATGAGTGTAATCAAGGGAATTCTTACCTAGGCTCTATGAAAGCTGAGTTTTAGTCCATTTTCTCCGGAGGGCCTTCAATCTGTATCTCCAGCTTCCAGGAATGGTCTTAATCACTGCATTTTAGGATTGGGTTTTCATTTTGAAGAGAGAACATCATGTTTTCTGGATCACTCACTGCTCTCTTGCCCTCCAGGTGCATGTCAGGTCCACAGGGCTGCTGATTTCGAGGTCATTTTCCTTCTCACTGTCCGGCTTGATGCTTTTTGAGGTTCTTCAAACAAGGGAGGGTACCAGTAGAAGGTGCTTATTGGGACTATGGCCCAGATTATGCTGTACTGCCCATTTGGGAAGCTGGTCCAGATGTACTTTCTGACCATACTTTGATTAAGGGCCAAGGAGCCAGCACGCCAATTGTTTGCTCCGCAGAATTTAGAAGATGGGTTTGTCTGCCCAACATTTTTTCCCCAAGTCTTCGCAGTACTAACGTGAACTAAAATAATGCACCCTACCATTGCTGTCGTTAAACCCAGCATGACTGTATTTCAGCCAATGCATTTGGGTTTAAACCAGCGAACTAATGATCGAATCCACAGCTTCTAATTGCAAACAGTGCATGGTGCTGTAAACATGGTGCAGATGGCCTTGCTACCCTGTTAGCTTCCTATTAAAAATAAAATAAAATAAGATTTACTTTTCACTTAACCCCGTATGTGTAAGTTTCAGCCCAATATCATTAATGTGTATTTCCCTTCTTCCACTTTTACTCTTCCTTCTATTCATGTGATCATTTGGAATTTGATGTTGGCTGCAGAATTTGCAGAACTTAAACATGTAATTTTGGGGAAAATCAGAGTTGCTATGGAGTAGTAAAAATTATTATTCCTCCTCTAGCCTAAGTTACTCGCTTAGCAACAGTCCCCAATTAGATCTGCTGAGCCCGAATTGGTGCTTCTGTGTAGTTGTTTGCCTGTTAAAAATATGATATTATCTTTTTTCTTTCATGGGTGCTAATAGTATCACCATTACTTGATTTTGTTGGAAACGAAATTTGTCTCAGCTAATATTATACTTTTCCTTGCCTGATTCAACTGAGTAATTAAGTACGTGCCTAACTACAGTAACCTGAGCAGCATGACTAACTAGAGTAGGATTCCTCTTGTACCTGTGAGATTGTGAATATTTGGGTGGGTTGAGACTGTTATGAGCCAGTTCATGCTTTCATGTGCTTTTTATAGGGAGGGTCAACTATATACTTTTTGGGGTGTATTTTTGACAAATTAAAGATGCTTTCGATAAGCTCGTAAGTAGAGGAAGGGAACAATTTGAGGGGCAATAGGGCCCTTTTCTGTGCATTTCCAGGTGTTCGGATTTGCCTGTGGTTTTGTCCGGTTTTCTGTGCTGAAATATTTTTGCTCAGTGCATATCACTGTGACTTGAGCCAACTCTATTTAGGGACGATCAGTGTAGATTCCCTGAGCTTTGCTGATTTACTCCAGCTAAGAATGAAGCTTTTTCTACTGAAATAAATAGCGGTTTAAACCCCGCGACCAGTCTTCAGTGAGCTTTAGGAGATGACCTTGAAATTCTGGTCTAATTCAGTGTTTATGCAGCGCCTGAAACATCAGAGGCCTGAGTGGGACTTCTGGGTGCTGCTGTGATAGAAAAAGTGAAAAATAACGAGGAAAACACTTCCTGGACAAAACATGAGATTCTCTGTATTAATGACATTGTAAGACGCAGGAAGATAAGAATGTGTTTGTCAATCTGTCGTTGTAACCACCGAAACCGTAAAGGTCCGATTAAAACCTCATAAAGAGCAATTCAGTGATGTTTGCAGATGTAAAATAAAATGCTCTCACAGCTCAGCTTTATGAGCATGTGTGGACTCTAAGAATCCCGAAAACGTTCGTGGATTTTTATGACTGTCGTGAACTCGAAATTATTTAGCAAATTTTGCCACTTTTCTTTTTCTCTGCAGGCTTTCACCATTGCTTACAGCCCAAACCACAAATAAAGCATTAAAATTATTGATGTGAGCTAAGCAGGAGGGTTATTGCCAAAAATAGCAGTATTCACTCAGGCTCATTCTGTGTAGCTCTGGAAAAATTATTCCCATGCTACAGCAAAGATCACATTTTTTCCTTTCTTCACTAATAGCAAAAATATTACCTTTCAAGTGGTCTGTTATTCCTGCAGCTGGGGGATAAGCAGGTTGGATGAAGTTTAAGGTAGCTAAAAGAGCAAGGCTTGCCGATCCGGCCTCCTGCTAATATGGTAGGTGATTTATGATGCTTTTCTCTCCTGGTGCCTTCCCACCCCCTATTTTTGCCTTCAAGATGACGGCAAAATGAGGCAAACAGGCAAACGAAACCTCGTATTTGACCTAACGGAGCTCCGGGAGCTTTTTTCTCTGTTCTTTTCACTTTAATGAAGTGCACAAGAGCGGTTTGAGCACACGGTTGGCCTCTCGGAGAGTATTTTCAGAACGGATGCTCGCAGTCCTGCGTTGCTGTGACCACAAAGATAATTGAACAGCAGGGAAAACATGGGCACTCTGAAGCTTGGAAAGAGTCCAGGTGTGTACATACATGACACCTGTTTTGTGTAGTTTGTCAGCATCCTCTCAGACAGATTCAGTCTGCTTGGCAGCAATGGAAAGACTCTTTATTCCTGGATAAGGATCTTTCAAGAGAGCGCAACACCCTTGCTGACCAGACCCTTATTATTTTGCGATGCTCTCCTCAGGTGTCTGCATGGGAGGAGCTCAGCTACCACTTGGCATCCAGCATCTTTCAAGCCTCCAGAAGCAAAGTAGCTGGTTTATGGGGTTTGAAGTGCAGGCCTGGGAGCTGCAGCAAATTGTCGTGGTCCCAGGCTGAGGCAGTACCAGTGGTAAAAAGAGCCCACCAGTGCTCAGGCAGGAGATTTCGGAAAGCAGGTGGAATTTACAGAGGGATAGAAGCGATCCAATAAAGTGCTGAGAAAGAAGGTGAGCCGTGTAAAGGAGAATTTTCTGAAAAGGAACTGTTAGCCGATGCTCCATGTGCTTTAGAAAACAATTTGGGGAGCAAGTTTTGGAGCTGGGTTCTCTTACCACCAGCACCCAGGTTTGTCTTTTGGCAGGTCTGTAACTGCCTCACTGCCTGTAGTAAGGCCAATACAACTACTTCTTATTTTCCTCCGATGAATTGAAAGGCTAACTTTGTTTGTGTGAGAATAGAGGGTTTTGAGATCTTAGAACAGTATCAGTACAAGGAATAATCATTGCCAGTTTTAAAATCTATCCATGAGTCCACGATTCAGAAATAAAATGAGGAAAAATGAGAAAGAAACCTGATATCCCTGTATAGCTCAATGGCAGAGAGCTCATCCTGCTGATGAGCTATTACTACAGATGGGAGAGCAGAGCAAGTTACACAAGTGCTGTTGGGTGTTTGAGCAGTGACCCTGGAGCCCATTCTGCCCTGACCGAAGCCAACTGGGCTTTTGTGTCTGACTTTGGAAAACTCAAGCTGTGGACGAACACACAATGATGAAGAACTGAGTAAGCATCACCTGTCAGGTTGTGTGAAGCGAGATTGAGATAATTCCTGCACTCACTGTGTGTAAAACATTTTACCTTGGAGCAGCAGCGGTTCACAGCAAGGGCAGGTAAAGTGGGGGGGTTCCCAGGGCACCATGGTGAGAGCAAGAAGCAATAATGCAGATTTAGAGCTAGGGGGGAGGAAGAAAAGCTTATTAAGCTGAGAGAGCAGCGGCAATAAAGGTAGGACCTACAGAAAAAGTAGGATCCTGGGAGAGATGTGTGCTTCCAAGCCCCCTTGCTAAATAATGTGGAAAGAAACACACGCACATCATTGCTGTAGGAGTTTTTCTCATTAGATCAAAAGGACAATGTCACAGCAATCTGTTGCTTCTGTAGAAAACACAGCGTCCAAGAGGAGGAGGAGACACATGTGGGCAGCAAGAAAGCTCTTGAAAAACAACTAAGGGGAGAGCATGGAAGAAACAGCTTATGGGGTGGGGTGAGAGCAGCCCCAGCGCAGAGAGGAATGAGAAGGCAGAGAGTGGGTGAGGACAGACCCCTTTCTGAATGCGGATTGTGGCACAGCCTCCATCTGTCCTGCCTTGGTGCACCCACTCCTAGCGCTAGGAATAAGCTGTGATAGCAGGGAATCAGATTGCTGTTTGTAATGGTAAAACTGCTGCTGAGAAACACAATCTTTGTTTCCTAGTGAGTGATAAAGAAACAATAATAAATGGTGTTTACAGGCCTGAGTTGTTTATCCTTCTTTGCAGCAGCACCCTTTTTCTCTACAAACTGTTTTGCCTGGGCCATCCCAGCCTGGAGACCCCATGCGTTATATGCATGGGTGACTTACCTTTCTTAAGCTCCAGTAATTCATGGCAGATACCAAACAACCTCCACGTTAAATAGTCACCACGCGGATTGATGCTAATACAAAGCTACATCCAAGAATTCGGTGGCTTTCACCATGACAACCCAGTAGAATTCCAGTGATTAACACCTTCCTGTTGTGGAGATTCTCCTTGAGGACTATGGAGTAATGTGAGTCTAGAGATGCTTAAATTGTTTATTCCAGCTTAGGCATTGATCTAAAAATGTAAATTAGCTTCAGAAAGTAGAAAACCTTCAATCTCATTTAATTCTTGATACATCCATCAAAAAGACTTTGTAACCTCACATATCTTCCCATCAAGAAACCAGACAGGAATATCTGATGAAAAAGAAGGGTTTTTCCCTCCTTATTCTTCTTTCAGAGACTTAATAGGGAGACGACTGAACTGTTCCGAATCAGCCGTATTGTGCTACCTTAGCTACAGGGCAAGTACTCAAATATCTGCAATGTTAGCACAGTATGAAAAGCAGACCGAAAAGTCAGACCAACTTCCAGACTCCAGGTTCGCTGTTAGATTAATTCTCTTGTGTAGCTGACACTTTCCTTACGACGGCCTTGACCCTGGGGATGGCTCTCCAGCTCCAGATGCCTGAATTTTGTGCTGCTGGTAGAGTCCTGTTTCAGAGAACGCCCTTGGGAGCGCTTGCACAAATGCCACAAGTAAAGCAATGTATTTTTCTTTCAGCACTGAATTTCCTTTGGCATTTTTGGCCGTCGCTCTTGGTATGAGATGACTGACTGCTCTACGTTGAGGGTGTTACCATGGTCTGAACCCGACTTGAACGTGGTCCACGGCAGAGCCGGGAGAGTTCACCAGCAAAGCTGGGCTGTGTATTCTCCCTGAGGGAACAGAATTTGAGTCTGTGCGTTTGTTTTAGGCATATTTAAGGTGAGAAAAAAAAAAATCCAGAGGAAAAAAAAGTAGCTAAATCTTTATGTGTGTTTTCTTTTCAGAGGGAACACCTGTCTGGTGTAATACTTCATTACATGTGTTCATGAGAAGTAGGAAACCAGCTCTATTTACTTGGACTTCATTAGGGGCAGACCAGCTTCTCAAATGAGCACAAAGTTTCTTTTTTTTTTTGCCAGCTCCAAACAGATAAAATTACTACTTGGTAAATTCCACGTAACCTTTAAGGCTTTCAATCACAGCAGTAAATGCTACTGTGCCCCAGCTCCTGCTTTTACTAAATTGTATTATAAGCACCTTAATTATAGCCCATGCTGTCTGATGGGCCACGGAAAAGGTCGTCTTCCAAAGAACGTATGATAAGAAGGGTGGAGCGATAGTGGTCATTTTTCATCTGTTGGGAAAGAAAGGGCTTTGCAGAGAAGAAGATTAATAGTAAACAATGTTAATCTAAATATATCTCAGACACAAAATGTCACATTCCTGCAGGCTTACCCTCTCAGGAGGTGCTGGCATTCACCATTCTACAGTGGGGATAACTACACAAAGACGTGCTCCTCCTGTTCGGAGCAGAGCTAAAAATGAGCTATGTTTTTGTTGTCATTTTACTGTTGAAGCTGCCGCAGTACAATGAGGTCTCTCACTCGTGCTGCTTTTAGCAATTGAGTTCAGGGCTTGCAGGTCGAGATCTAGTTCAAGGGCAGAGAAATGAACAGAAACATTCGCGGTGACTTCCCGGCGGTTTGAACAAATTCTCCACGCTGCTGCACGAGAGAAGAATAAAACCCGGGTCTTACAGATGGATTAGCCCTCCCATTATAGCCCCTGTCTGCCTCTTTACTTATTTAATTATTTTTATAGGTCAGATCAAATAGAAGTTGCAGGCAGCCCGCTTTTAAAGTCTCTGCTGTATTCGGGGTAGCGAAGCATCTGGCAGGACAATCTCATTTCTGCCTCGCGCTGTTAATGGCATGGCTCCGGGCCCTTGGGTAGGCAGGGAATCCTTATCACCTTGGCAGGCTTCCAGCTCCGAATAATAATCCATTAACGTCTGCCCCGCTGGCATTCTTGCCAAATACAAGGGATATCTTTTAAATAAACATTGGCAGTTCCCAGTCGGAGGAAAGAGAAAGGGAGTAGAGGAAAAACAATCCTTGACATTTCAGTGACTTTGCAGGGCTAGCTGACACCTGGTACCACCCTTATCTGCGGGTGTTTACGCAGAGCTGCAAAACACAGCTTCTTCTGTTGGCTCTTTTGCTTTCTTTAAATAGAACTGGAAAGGCTTATAATGATAGGAGTAACTTTCTCGGATAGGCACTCTTTCCTTTGCCGTTTTTTTTTTCCAGGCTGGGGAGACCCCTGTGTTAACATCTGGGCTCCTGTTTTCCTCCCAACTACAGCAAGCGGAGCACAGCAGGCTTTGTGCTTCCTACTTTGCCAACAAGATTTTTTTCCCCGCAGTTTTCTTCCTTCCCTAGTGGAGAAGATACAATGCAGATTTACTTTCCTGAGGGCTCTTTCCCACCTGACTTCCTATCTCGTCATCCATCAAACCAAACACACACATTGACCTGCCAGAAATCGGAAGAACCAGGGCTCACCCCGTTCTCAGCGTTCCTTGGGAAGTGCCGTTTCTGTTTGTTTCCACCATTTCACTTTCTTTCTCTTTAGCTGAACTCTCAATGGCAGCTTGAGGTTTATTTTTCCAGCTGTTATATTTTGCTTACTAGCAATAAAATTACTTGTTTGGATATTTCACAGTATCCATAGATGAGCTATTTAGGTTTTGGTTTTCACGTCCAGTTAAGATCTGGAGTAGGATTGATTCTTCCAGGATGTGTTTGGAAGACAGTAAAATATTTATTGTTCAAAGAATAGGTCAAACCTAGAGTTTGCTACCAAGTCTGGAACTGGGTTTCACTTGTGCTTCTTTTGCCTTGATTCACTGATTGTGCCGATATCAGAGGTAGCTAAGGGCACAAAGTCTTTTATAGCATCTTTATAACAAGTTAGTTAAAAGACTGGACAGTAGTTTCAATGATTGGAAGTCTGGATTGTAAGGATATTTTGGTACTTAATTATCTCCTGCTAATGACTTGGGATGTGGTTTGTAACTGCTCCCTTGCCAAAAATTTCCTCAAATTTTATATTGCATTTGCAGCACTGTATTTTGCTTTCCCCTTTTCATCTGAGTGGTTGAGGCTATTCCTACCTTTCCCTCAGCTTCAAAATAAACACTCTTCCCACCCATGATTAAACTTCGGGTTAGCATTATTATTGAATTTTCTGATGTGCAGCTACAAGTTTCCTCCAAGCCTGTTCCTTATGTGTGGGATGGGGCAGAGGGAGGCACCGTGGCTGCTAAAGGGCACAGACACAAACTGACAAAGTGCAGGATGCATTTTCTGACCAGATCCTCACTTGGGGGCATTAAGCTTTTATGTCTCAGCACTTTGCTTTTTGAAGCATCGTGACATTTGAATACGTGAATGTGTTTTCAATGAAGATAACTTAATCACCAGCACTGGGAGCTTTTCTATCTCGTAATTAAAATTGAACCAATCTGAAGCTCCCCGAACCAATCTTTGCTGTATTTTTAGTTCAATATATTGCTCCACCCCTGGCCAGCCTGTATATGGTAAACCTTCTGCTATTTCCTGCTCTGTTATTTAATGCTGGAGCCAAACTTGTTTCAGTTCCTGAAGTAGAACCAAGCAAAGCAAATATGGTTAGAATGGAGTTAACTGGAAACATTCCCAAAAGATAGGAGATTTACTCCCGAGCACATACCGACCCACCTACAGTGGAAAAGAAACAGCATTTGCAAATAATAACCACTTCACTCTGTGTAAATTCTGTCTGGACACTTGCAGGCCTCTGTTAATAGTCTATACTTAAAAAGAATTGTGAAGAAGACGCTGTAGGCTCTTCACAAGAAGACTATAATTGAAAATACTGTTAAGCATCTTTGCAGTGGAAGTTGTCCCGTGATTTGCTGCACCATTGCAGCTCAAGTGTAAAAACGGGGCAAGCGAAAAAGTGTATAATATTGAGAGTCTGCTTAAAACAGGGAAATGCATATCGAGTAAATGTAGGTCCCTAAACTGGATGAAGGTGACACATCTATCGCTCTCTTTCATTATTTTATGAGGCTGTACCAAACCCTAGCTGCTGGAACATGTCATGTCTCTAGTTTTACTAGTCAGGAAGATGCTTAAATGCAAGGGTGCACCAAATCGCTGCATTCAGTAGAACCTGTGGATTTGTGCCAGGTGAGGTCTGTATTTGCCTTTCCTGAAAGTAAACCTAAAAAATCCTTTGTAAAGTACTCCAGTTGATTTCTGCAAAACCATTACTAGCAGCTGATGATAAAGCCGGCCGGGCAGAGAGAATGTTTACCATGATTTGCTAAAGCAATGTCTGAATTTCTGCTCCAGTAACTTTTCAACCTGCTCTTCAAATCTTGAAAATAAAATCCTGGATGTTTAGTGAAAATAAAAAAGCCAAATGCAGTGCAGAGACCCCAGTTAATTGTGTCTCCCACTGCTGTGTCTCCCTCTCTCCCCAGGGAATGATTGCAGTAGAGGTGAAACACTTACTACACACTGGGAAATCCATGTAGGAGTTAGTCTCAAGGAACAAAATCAATAGCAGATCTGGCTTCAATAGCTCTTCTGTTCACAGGGTTAATCGTTTTAATAAAGGAATGCAATAATAGAGATGCTTCGCTTCAGGCCTCTCTTTTTTAGAGGCTCTGTAAGTATTTTCTAACCCACATTTCAAGAACAACAATGTGTAGCTGTGCTGGAACAAGTGCTATTTTTAAGTTTCCTGTGGTTTGAGAAATTGTCAGATTTCTCTGTCTGAACGATCGAGGGATCCAGAAAACCAGTTCTGAGTTTCTGGTATGAATGTCGAATGAATACAAAAATGAATAGACACTGATTTTCTGCGCTGTAGCAAAGGAAAGAAGATTAAAGATCTCAGCTATGCTAATGCCAATCCAGAGCAGCTCCTGCAACTGCAGGCTTCAGTTAAATAGATACTATTTAACCTAGTTCAGGAAAATCCCTCCGCTACTACAAAACAAGTTTTTCCACTCTTACGGGTCACGACCGTACACGAAAGCAACCCACGCCGATAACCTGTTGCACAACTGATAGCGAGTAAGAGTCTTCAAAGAGCGAGTCTGTGCACCTGCTGAGCTCCGCTCCGGCTGGCAGGCCTGTCCAGGTTTAAATGATGTAAACTGTGCGTATCCGAGTCTCGCCGTTTGTCCGTTGTACACCAGAAACGCCTTTTTTGGTGCAAGCAGAGACGGTTCGTATGCAGAGATCTATATATCCTAGTATATGTCCCGCCGGACATGGGAAGATGCTGATTCCATGATGCTCTGACCTACCTGCTGCTCTGTGGATCTAGATACGGAATAGTTTCTGGAGCTCTGCTGGCTCTCACTGCTATCGCTGTTCCTGTGTGCGTGCCATTGATCCTGGTATAATATGTGTTAAGACTACACAGTAGAAATACTTTCCTTTTTTGTTCTCATAGCACCATAGGTGGTATTTATGTGTTTGACATGCTCCCCGTGACACAGCCTTTCTTGTTTCACAGCCAGCAGTGCCTATGACCACCTTTCTTCTTTGTCTCTCCTGCTCATGTATTCATATGCTCCGTAAATGTCAAGAGATATGATTAAATATAAAAGAGATGCAGTGCCAGTACTTGTGTATTGGCGCAGGGGAAGAAAAGGATAGAGAAGAGGTGAGAGTTTTGGTTTTATGCAGATTGAAACATTACAGGAGCAGAAAAGATGGCACTTCCAGTAACGTCACAGTCTCCTGAATAATAGAATTCTGTCATTGCCTGGAAACTTAGCACTTAATGCAGGGATGTATTTCACTCTTGAGTGATTGTGTAACATCTCAGCAAATGGGTATTACTTGTTACATCCGGGAGATCATGAGGGCTCCTGCGTGTGTGTTGACCACAGGGTTTCTTTCCAGCAATGCTACTCGCAGAGGCCTTCCCAGGCACCTCTGAACCAACTCACATCAAGACCAGGTGTCACCTGTGCCCGGTGCCTCTGCCAGCACAGGGACTCTGGCGAGGTGGCGATGGGTGATCTTTATTTGATATTCTCTGTGTCCTCATCTGAATGAACTTCAAGGCACTGCCACCTTTCCCGCATCCTGATTCTGCAATTTGATGAAATATAACAAGGGAAAGTGTAGGGTCCTGCATCTGGGCAGGAACAACCCCAGGTTCCAGTATAGGTTGGGGAATGACCTGTTAGAGAGCAGTGTAGGGGAAAGGGACCTGGGGGTCCTGGGGACAGCAGGATGACCATGAGCCAGCACTGGGCCCTGGTGGCCAGGAAGGCCAATGGCATCCTGGGGTGTATTAGAAGGGGGGTGGTTAGTAGATCGAGAGAGGTCCTCCTTCCCCTCTACTCTGCCCTGGTGAGACCACATCTGGAATATTGTGTCCAGTTCTGGGCCCCTCAGTTCAAGAAGGACAGGGAACTGCTGGAGAGAGTCCAGCGTAGGGCAACTAAGATGATGAAGGGTGTGGAGCATCTCCCTTACGAGGAAAGGCTGAGGGAGCTGGGTCTCTTTAGTTTGGAGAAGACTGAGGGGTGACCTTATTAGTGTTTATAAATATATAAAGGGGGAGTGTCACGAGGATGGAGCCAGGCTCTTCTTGGTGGCAAACAATGATAGGACAAGGGGTAATGGGTTCAAGCTGGAACACAAGAGGTTCCGCTTAAATTTGAGAAGAAACTTCTTAGTGAGGGTGACGGACACTGGACCAGGCTGCCCAGGGAGGTTGTGGAGTCTCCTTCTCTGCAGACATTCAAACCCACCTGGACCCCTTCCTGTTTAACCTCATCTGGGTGTTCCTGCTCCGGTGGGGAGATTGGACTGGATGAGCTTTTGAGGTCCCTTCCAATCCCTAACATTCTGGGATTCTGTGATTCTGTGATCCTCTTGAGTATGGCTGATGTCTTTAAGACCTTCAGTAGTGGAGCACAGCAGCAATCTCTTCTGGTTCAAAGGAATTTATAAGAATCCAGAAGTCTTTCCTGGGTGACATTAAACCAAAGAAACCCGCAGTGTGGCTCTGCCCATCTGGGGGCATAAGGCAGTATATATACAAAGCTCTTAGCAGGGACTTTTGTATGAGAAACATCACATTTTATGCCATACAATGCACCGATCCTAGAAACTTTAAAAATATGATGTGGGAATAGTATACAAACAAGCAGTTGCATGGCTTATAAAACTGGTGTGGCTTTACATTGCAAAATGACACATCTGGCATTTGGCTGAGAGAGCTTTTTCACTTTTTTTCCCTGCCGCAAAGTGCTTTCTCCAGGGAAAAAATTAAAAGCTAAATGGCCCAAAAGAACATGCTTGCAGTATTAGCAGTATATGGCTATCTGTGCCATGTGAAAGTGGAGAAAATATCGCACATACAATCAGCACGTTATGTTGTTGACCAAAACGAAACTGGAAAGTTTTAAGAATAACCGCTGGATAATGTCAAATTACCACGGTGTCTGGTTTGGGGAGCCTCCTTCTCTTCTTTGAGAGTTATTATGCCAGTGTGTGAAAGAAAAAAACTAAATGGAAACCAACAAAGATATCATTTTCCCTCCTTTTTTTTTCCCCCCCTCCCTTTCTTTCCTGTTGGGAGTGTTTCTATTTGAATAAAACTCACCCATTCCAGTACCTAACTACTATTTAAGATTGCTTGCCAGCCTGGGAAGTTGTTATGCGGGTTGCCCTTAAATAACTCGGGTTTGACTGCAGAGCACCTGTTGGTTGATCGGGAGACAGTAAAATTCAGGGCAAAGGCTTCCCAAACACAAAGGATCACTTGTGGAAAAAGACCTTGTTGATCTTGGATGAAGTTATAACCGCTACCCGATGGCTTTGGTGAGGCGTTGTATGGTGTACTAAGTCTGTACATGTGTTTCTCTGTGTGAAAAAACAGCACCTGAGCTAAACAGAAAAGAACAGAGCTAAGCCGAGTCTCCTCCTGATGATCTTTCTTCAGGTGTATTTTATGGAGCCCTTTTGAAAGGACTTTTTGTGCGAGCCCCTTGGAAACTCTTTTCAAATCCCCTGCGCTGAAGCGCCGCAGCCCTTGGGCCGCTTTCCCGCTCAGAGCTCGCGTCTCGGTGCTCACGTCTTCCCGGCACAGACTTTGATCCATCAGATCAGATGTTACAGGCCCTGCAAGGGTGGGAGGTGGAGGAGCTTGAAATGAATGAGGATTTTTACAGAAAAGTCTTCTGTCTTTATCCCAGCCCTTTTTTGTTCAGCTGGTACCGCACAGCGCTGCACCCTTAACTTTGCTCCACGTCTCTTGTTCGCTGTGCTCTCCGGAGGCATTATCCCTTCTCTCCGAGTCAGTTTGATGTTCTGACTCATCCACTATTGTGTTTGTGGTTCATTTTATGGGGCGAAGCAACTGGGATAACCTTGTGAAGATCAAAACAGGGCACTTTAAAATGACACATGCTTACAGTATTAATTTTCAAGTACATTTAGGAATAATATTGACATTGATTTGTTCTTTAGAGGAGTATGCTTGTTTTGAAAGACGGACACGCAAAAACTTTTCACGATGACGTAGTTCGTCTATGAAATAACTCGTTCATTCTCAGAAATTTTGTTTTAAAAGAGCTACTCTAAACTGCCAGGATTCACGAAGCTGTTCCCCAGAAAACATCCTTTTAATCCAGAGCCCACTACAGCCTGTGAATATCTTTTTATGTCCTTTTAACTTGGTTTCCAGTAAAAGTCTGAGTTATAAAACATGGTGACACCTCTTGGTCACTCTGACTTGTATCTGGGGGATCTTCTCAGGACCCTTGGTTTTGTGGTTCAGCTGCAGTCTGTCAGAATAACTTTGATTTCCTTCGCGCGAGTTGTTACCGCAAAGCTTGTCAAAATTTCTGCTCACTTTCTGAGCTAGAAAATTCGGTGAGCTGGCGTAATATAAACAGCATTGCCCAAAATGTTTGGGGTGAGCAAAGCCCTACCGCTACGTTGCTGGCAAACTGCTGTATTCTGAACACTTGCAGGATCTTTTCGATAACTGCTGTGTCCTTTCCCAGCAGCTCTTGGAAAAGTGAGATTTGCCACCGGACAGGGCAGCCTGCACCATCCATGGTGCCTGCAGGAACTGGGGAGGACCTGGGACTTATTGCTTACCATTCAAGTTACTTCATACCTACATTTTAACATTTCACCCAGAAATGAGTTATTTCTTCACCGCTGTGCTAGGCAGCACCTCTGCAATCTTGCCTAATTTGGGTTTTACCACCCCACCGCACACAATGCCTTTTACCCCGCTCCAAATGCCAGAAGGAACGCAATCCATGCGCTTGAAACTACGGCATCCAAGCTCAGGTTGAGGGAGAGCCATGCAGAGCACTGATTACATGCAGTAAGCTGCTCTTGTGCTGCAGGTTTCATTTAAAACCTGCTTATTTGTGCAGGCTGGATTCTGAAACATTTGGTTTGGAGCTGGACAAGCAGAACCAACGAACTGGATGATTGCCCAGTGCCAAAGGCAGAGAAAGAAGAAGCCTCTCGTATCATTCAAGTACTCGACTGTTTCTTTCAGTAGGTATTTTTTTCAGTTCACAGCAGGCCATTGATACCAGAAAGTGCAGCAACAGCAACCTCAGCGCTGAAACTACCGATGTTACAATCGCAGGGAGATAAAGTGAAGTATTTGTTGGAGTGGCAGTACCAGGAAATGGCTGAGACATCACATGACGGAGGATGTGCACGCTGTACCAGAGGGACGGATTTACTTACAGCCCAGACTTCCACCAGACTCGACCAAAGGCAGTTTTGGCTCGTTATTTGAATTACCTGACCCACTTGCAGTAGGAAGTCATTATATAGATAGTAAATACCTACCCCACCCTAGCAGGCAGACAGACTCTTTGCCAAAATGGCCTAGCTCAGCTTTGCAGATTATAAAATATTGTGCCTTTCTAGCTAAAACTGCCGTTGCAAAGACATGAGGAGCGGCTGCTGTTCCAGTAAACTGCTCCGCTTCTTAACGTTCAACCATGTGGAGAAAGCCTCTAGGATTTACCTCTTACCACCACCTGGAACACGAATCGTATGCAAAGAACAAGTCTGAAGTTTTTCTGAGGTTCGAATCTCGTCTCCTGCTGGTGAGAAAAGCTCTCAGGCCCTTGGCAGGCAGAGCAGTGGCCTTTGTCAGAGGATACCAATAGGAGCTTTACAAACCCATTAATTCAAAATGTTAAATACAGACCTCGAGACAGTTTTTCTTTGCATTTCCTGGTTTATTTTCTTGCTATAAAATCTGCAGCTAAATTAGCACACATCGCATGCTTGGTGATTAATTATTGTTAGTTAATGGATGGGTTTATCATTTTAAGCAAAGTGCTTGAAACATTACTTACAAGTTATCATTTAAAAAAAAAAAGAAATCGGATGTCTATTATAATAATTTGTAAATGTAAATTATTTTCCCCGTAAATAGATGAGATTTTACCAAAAGCCGTGGGCTGCACCTTTAACATAACCCTGCAATTTATGACCAAAATAAGATTTTGATCTTGCTCACAGCAGAATACAGTTGGAGAAAGTCCATGAGAAGACAGCAGATTCATATTTATGCAGCTAAGAACAGATCTGGTCCAAAATAGATTTTAAACTAAGAGGGCTTCTTTCAAATTAAAATGATTATGGCTTTTGCTTGGGCTGTAGGAACAGGTAATGGTAGAAAAAGAAGTACTGTCATGTCTTTTACTGCACATATATCTCTATTTAATTTTGCTTATATTTTATAAGACTTAGGTGAGGCTTAGGTGAGACCCAGCTCTGAAGAAGCTTTGATTAGGATACTGCTTTACTCATTCGGATATTATTTTACTCATTCTATGATTCTGAGCCTTAATTTGGAGACCGCTTTGTCTGCATGTTGAGTTGAGAGAATTGAGTGTCTATGATTAATAATAATGGGATTCACATGTACCCCTATGCTTTGAGTGAGGGGATGGAGTTAGCGAGCTGGAAAAATGAAAAGTATATGTTTCTGTGCTTCAGTTGGTCTTGGGCAGGACAAAAGGGTATTGTTTACTTTGTTTTTTGTTATTTTCGTATTCAACAAAAGATGATTATTCTGTCTCAGTGTTGAGATCCCTGTGAACGTGTAGACCTCCTCTCTTCTTGCTTTTCTTTCCCTTGGTTGACTACAATATAGAAAACTTCCCTTCACACAGAAGCTGATGGTTGAAATGCACAAAAGCAAATGTTATTTATCTAAAATTTCAAGGTTTTCCTAATGAAGGCATTAATTAAAAAGCTGATGTGAGGCATAATTGAGTCAAGAAAGAATCTTACAAGGCACAGCAGCAGTAGCAATGAGAATAATGCACATGTATGATTAAGAATGTATCTTTCATGATATCAAAACTCTTATTTCAATCAAAACCTTATGACCTTTTAAGAGCAAACCCAGAAACACGTAGTTGTTTGGATTCTATTATTGCCATCCCATTGCAACTCGAGGAGAAAAGCTTTTCTGATCCTCCAGATTCTGATCCTCCAGATCTGATCCTCCAAAAGCCGAGTTCTTGCTTTTGGAGTGCGAGCAGCCCCTTCACAGCGGGATGACTTTCAAAAGACCCATTTATTGAATGACGCAAAGTACAAATTATGACTCACTCTGCATAGGTTACGTTTGTAAAAATCAGCCTGTATTCACCTTCTTAGCACCTACACAGCTGCATAATGTATTTATTATCTCCAAGGTCTCACTAACCCTTTTAGAGGCTTAAAAGTGATGTGTAATACAACTTAGACAAACTGATGCTCTTATCTAGTGAAGGTTTTTTCCTTTATTGGGATGGATGAGTGAACAGCAGATTTTCTTCTCTCTGGCCAGGATTAGGTCACAGAGTGGCCCAGCAGTCTGGTTTTGAACATTTCCTCCTATTCTAACAGCCTTCATTAAAAATACGTTGATTGCTGGTGTTGTTTGCTGATATGTGGCTCTGTTTTTTTCCAGGCCTCAACCAGATGAACCAGGTGCTGTTCAATCTCCAAGTCCTCTGATGCCCGTGCGATGATACTGTAAGTAATCATTCATTATAAACAGCTTTTAAAGCAGAATTTTGGTGCTAGCCCAGCACATTTTATTAGTTGAAACATTTCCTAGTATTTCCCACTTGTATCGCAACCTACTTTTGACGGTAGATTTAAGCATGGGAGCAGTTTCACTGTGTTTACAAGACCTTTATAGGGACAGAACCACCTCTTCACCTTCTCCACCCATCTCCTTTCCCATCTTCCCACCTTTCAAAGGGACAACGTCAGGAAGTTTGGAAACTCGGACGTGGTTCCTATACCTGTGTCAGTGAGGAAGGTCTGCTACGCCACTGGAAATGGTGTGCGGCCACGCGTTCCTGTATTTCAGCTCTTCTTCCTCTCAGGAAACCCTGATTTCAAGGGAAGGAAAACCCCAAATGACCCTCGTACGTGTGTGTCATTGCAAAAAATGGTGGTTGCTTAAAAAAAGGGTGTTGCCTTATGTGTGTGGCTTCGTTTCTCCACCTATTCCTCTGCTATGCATGGTACAAATAATAACAGCTCTTACAAGACTGGCTGTATGGGGTGCACACTGAGAAATGAAGTGTCTCTTTCTTTGACCCCTTGTCCGTAGTCCTAACACAGCAGAATATTCCTTGTCTGGTAATCTGGCCAGGCTAGAGGAGGGACTGTACCTTCTCTTATTACGGTGGGTGAATAAATACTGCAGAAAAGCCTTTCTCCAATGTTTAATCAAACCCTGAAATTAATTTACGTCCTCTCTGTTCATAAATACTGTGTGTCAGCTTTCTGCAAGCCACAGTGTGCTAACCTGCTTGCTGAGATTCCTACAGAAAGGAAGCGGCAAAATTGCATATAAGATTATTTACAGCAAAGTAAGGCGAAAAATGAACATTGGCCAGATATTTGTCTGTATCTTTACTCAGGGAACGCTTATTACCCTGTGGCTTTCATGGTCGATCACATCTAAACATAAAATGTGAGTTTCAGAACACAGGTAGGGAGCAGAATGGAACTGAGTATAAAGATACATATGCTGTTGTTTTTAAGCCCATAATAAAACTTATTGAATAGTGATGAATAATATGTGCATTTAAAGGAAATTACAGCCTGCTCCTGTTTAATCCTTGGGCAAAAAAAAAAAGGCAAATTTGCGTATGAATTCTCTGTAATGGTTTATTCTTTGAGACGGAACAATGGAGGCTTGGTACGAAACTCACTTGAATCAATAAAACGACCCTCGTTTTATGCCTACACAGAAGTCTGGTATGGCAGCTGCCACCTTTACTAACACACCAGAGTTCAGACCAGGTTCCTCCAGAGCTGCAGCGGTAACGCCTCTAAAGTCTGGCTGAAAGAGTCTGATATTCCCTGCGGATCAGGCACAGAGCTGGACCTGTAACACGCACTCACCTGCGCGTTACGTCAGTCAGTCTACTATGTGCTGTTCCAGTTGTAGCTCTTGTAAATTAAACAGAGAAATAAGCTGCTCTTTCGCTTCGTGCCGCTGCCGAAATGTGATCCAAGGCACAGGTAAGATTCCAGCTGTGATCTTGCTCCTTGGTTATGAACATACATTTATGTTCTCAAGACGTTAGAGCTCCTTCTACACGGGCAAAAATTGTAAAAACAAAATGAACAACGTTCTCTGTGTACAGTCGAGTTATTTAAAGTGCCTGAGGGTTTGAACATAAGCAGACGCTGTGTTCGCATACAATATAAGCAAGACTTCTGCGTTTTGGCATTTAAAATGACAATTAAAAATACAGCAGGCATGTTTCAGCAACTTATGGGAATGCCATAAGCATCCAGAAAAGGATTCCAGACAAAAGTAAAGATTCACAGTAAGGATTCTTGCCTTCTTTTTGTGTCCTACCTCGGTTTTTAGTGTGATGTGTTGTGACACACCACAAAACTAATGGAACAAAAGCAAAGGGCAGGAGGTGTCTTGCTCATTGGAAGCTATTGTTCGACGGAAAATGCTGCTTTGGGACAGTCAACGTTTAGTTTACAGTGTGTATGGCTCTGTTCAGGTAATTGTTTTAACTTCAAACTCAAGATTTTTCTAAAAAATCTTGAGGAGGAAAAGCCCCAAACAAGTCTGTAAGATGAAAACCACTTTTCCTTTCCCAACACAGAAACAGACCCAATAGACTCAAAGTCTCTCCCTGGCACAAGTTCGTGTACCGTGACGCTACCCGAATTTTATTGGGTGTATTTAGCACAGGAACGATGCTACTGCATAGTCAGGCAGCTGTTCCCACTGTAGCCTCCTGCCTGCCTGCCATGGATTGCAAAATTTTGCATCGTATCGTACACCTTTAAGCAATGCAGTGTTTACAAATGTATAAGGCACCTCCTGTTGTGAATGTGTTTTAGGCATTAAGCTAAGGTGAGAATAACCTGAATCGCAAGTTGAAGATGTAATTACAAGGCTTTGCTTCCTCAATATGTTTTTCCTGCCGCTTGTAAACCTTTGACAAAAAGAGTTCCTCGGCTTTTTTTGTTGTTGTTACCTGAATTTCTCTTTAATCAACTCCTAAACCTCCAAAATGCTTGAAAATGTTGTCATGACGTGGAGTGGAATTTCCCCTAGGATGGTCAGCTCTTTCCCAGCTTTAAGATGCAAGACAGCTCGTGGGTTGTTTTTAGGTAGTTCTGAAATCCATCTCCTCTTCGTGACACTTTAGCAATGTGTTTTGTTCTGTGCGTGTGTTGAAACCACATAACCGTCAACTGACCCACCCAGTGATGCTCAGCCAAAACAATTCACCCCCAGCTTTCCTGGGTTTCTTTCAGTCCCCTCCTCACCATAGGAGTCATGTGTGGCTCCTCTTATTTTTCTTTTTTCTTTTTTTTTTCCATGTTCTCACATACACATTCTGAAAAATCAAATGTGCATTGTATAGTTTTTGGGGTGTTCGCAGGGAATTGACTTTCTTCCTCCATGCAGGGGCCAAGGAACAGTTAGTCTCTTCTTTCTTGTCGCTGCACACCAGCACTGGGATTGGTTTTTAAGAATCAGAGCGAAGCAAGTGTGAGGTTCCTGCCGCCCCCGAGTTAAGCGATGCTCTGCGTTAGTGATCGGGTGTCTTGGGCAGGGCAGGAAGAAGAAACTGTTTGCTTTCTCCTCCTTAGTGCATGAACGAATGCACAGGGACTGGGAAGGAGACATCTGCCAGAAAAGAGGGAGATGAAGGTGTCTCAGGGCTACATTTGTTTCCTGTGGCTGTGCATGTGCTTTTGGTTTAGTTTCCCTTTGCCCTCCCCCTTACCACAATTCAAGACTATGTGGGAGCTCTTATCTCAGCCCTTTACCTGCATTCCTTTAATTAGGCGATAATTTTACAACCTGAGGGATTCAGAGACGATCCCATTCTCCTTTCCAACCTTGCTAGTTGTAGCCTCTTGTTCCTGGCCCTGCCACAGTTGCAATGCCATGCTGTGAAACAAAATTCAAAGGTCCTTTTTCTTTGTTCGCTTTTCCCTTCGCATTCCTTCCCTTCCCCTTGCATTCCTGCTCAGCGTAGCCCCAGCAGCTCTTTTCCCCCGTATCAGACGCATCCCTCACGCCTCCCACTGAATTCTTTACCTCCCTCAAACATGACCTTGGGCTGGATCAGTGCAGGTACTCAGCACAGAGCAGAGGTCAAGTCCTTTTAAGAGCTATTTCAGGGGCTTAAGGGGACATGAGATAGGGTGCGATTTTAACACTCATCCTCTGGGCAGGATACGTTTGATGTTAATTGTAGTGAAACCGCTGTGGTGGATAGTCTTTCTAGCTATGAGTGATGTTGTGTGCTTATTCCTTCGCAATAGCAGCTATGTGACTTCTTCATTTGTACAATCCACCTGAAACTGGCTCATTGAAATAAGGTTATTGCTGCTATCACAAAAAATCAGAACGGGCCAAGCAGTTGCAGTAGGTCTCCAGAAGGTTGTCCGGAACTCCTGTGCCTTGCTGAACATTGCAGATATGCGGTGCTGGAGAAGCGGAGCTCATCTGAACGTGGGACAGATTTGAATCAGCTCTTTCACCTGTCCAGCAACACAGAATTGTTCCTTGCCGTTCATTTACTCGTGCTTTGCCCAGGCTAGTCATGACCAACTGTTCGGGCAAGTGTATCACAAGCCGCTGCACCTCTAGTCTTAGGAAATTTATTGTTCTGTTCAAAACAATTCCTCGCACTCTGACATTTACTCCTATGGGTATTCGTAGGCTGTTTTGTCTGCCCTTACTTGTTTCACCTAGCAATAAGCCTTTAACTCTGTCCTCATAAATCATTTCCCCTCAGCTCTTTAGCTGCCTCCGCTCCTAAATATGAAAAACCCAGGCTAAGCCGACCCTTTCAATGACTGCTCCTCACCAGATTTTGTTGGTGGCACAAAACCATTGCTCAAGCCACGATTTCATTCCCGTCTTATTGCACGATCCTTCGCTGGTTATACTGACCTAAGGACCTCTCTCTGGGTTTCTCTCCCATGTCCTGCATTCTCTCAAGACTTGTCCCACCACTTCACCCAACTTTAAAACCACTCATTCAGGAGCTGGTTGGCAGGGAGCTGGGCCACGTCCTTACCAGCCAGCTGGGAAATTCTTGCGTTTTTACCCCTCCTGTGGGCACCTGTCTGCATTTTCAGAGCGACTTGTCCGGACTTAACGTGTATGAATTTCAGGAGCTTTGTGGTGAGGCAAGAATGTGCTGTTGATTTAAGGCATCTTTGAAGATATTTGGATCTTAAATTAATTGCCACAGAATATCACCTGGAAGAATTCAGGAGAACTCTGAAAAAAGGTGCTTTTATGCAGTTTATCGGGACACTTACAGTGACTACGGCAAGGGTTGAAAATAAGTAAGACTTGTGTAAAGCGCAGGAATCACTTCAGTCTGCAAGTCAGGCTTTGATGTTTAGGGAGAAGAAAGAAACTTCTTGTGGGCAAATTTGCCCATAGCTGCCTATTGCAAAATTCCTTTTGCTCTTTTGTTAAACTTTTGCTAGTGTTTACAACCACAGATACCAGAAGAACCAGAGAGATCCCTAATCTGGCACAGGATATCACCTCATCAGCACAGACTATCCTGCCATCGCATGCGAAGTAGACTGGTGTTCTCTTTTTAGCCGGTAAAAATTGGGAAATTGCAAAATGATCATGAAAGCAAGAGAGGGGAAGTGATAGAAGACATTTATTTTCCTAAAAACTCAGAAAAATTCAACAGGCCTCAAGTCTGTGCTGCGTTTCTTTCCTACTTGCACATTCATTTTGAGTCCTCCACTCTCACCTCGTTTGTTACTGTGTTAAATGTGGCTGATTACCACAAGTGCATTTTCTTTCAGGGCTCTTTTATCTCTGGTTTGGAAGAATCGTCCATTTGCTTTGCAGCAGAAGAAGAGTTTGGCGCTAAATTTGGGATGACTTATTCCAGAGCTACTTCTGTTGCACCTCTGAGCTACAGTCTGCCCTTTAAAAGTCTGAACGTTTATTTTGATTTTTCTGAAGACTGAATTGTCTTCTGACATGAGCAAGAGGGTCATATACGAGCATGAATTAAGTTAAATTGTATCTGGGAAGTTTGGTCTTCTTAATGGCTTTGTTCAGTTATGCTACTTGTTCATTTTCTTTACATAAACATTAGAACCATACAATCTTTACATTTTCTCCTCTAAAATAAAGGAGATTCTTATAAGAAAAGTAACTCTGCATATTTTCTTTGTTTCCATGTAGTGTACACATGCACTTTTTAATTTTGTTTAATGCTTTCGTCATATTTTTTCCGCTCTGTTTACTTCTCTTCACGCACAAGGCAAGCACAGATGAAGAATTCCAAGTGTTAATCAGAAAAAAAGAAAAATCTGGTTCCTGCCCCAGATCTTCAAAATCATGGAAGTGTTGTATGTCTATTTATACTGTTGTAGAAAAAGTCCCTGGTGTTCAACAAATTGCATTAGGGTTTTCAAAACCATAGCATCATTTTATGTAACTTCATTTTCTAGGTCCTAAAGTGAGAAAGAAAAAGAGATATTAATCCACTGGAAGCGATGATCTTTCCTTTCTGCTTGGTTAGTAGTTTAGTAAAAGTTTAGCTGTGTAAACACTTCTTCACCACGAAAGGTTAGTCATTGCCATGCTTTCTTCTACTCTTTTACTAGCTTTTGTATTCTTTTTCTGGGCCTTTCTCACCAGGTCCATGAAGTCTGACCTCTCTTACTGGCTTCCCATGTTTGTTCATTCTATATCAACCATGCTAGAACGATGATCACTATAGAAATGAAATAAGTATTGAGGCAGCCCTGGCATTTGCTGCACATTCATCAGACCAAATCAGAAACAAAGCTGAAATCCTTTCCAAAAGTGAGGTTGGACATTTAAAATGCACCAGAGATCTCATTGGAAGTGTCCGTATTATCGCTACCCTCTCTTCTTCAAAAAGCATGAAGACTGAAGCAGTCTGTCTGATACAAACAGGTTCTGCGCTCATATTGCATAAACACATCTGGAAGCGCCACAGTTGAAGAATAGACTGGGATCTGCGAAAATAATCCCTCTGACCTCCTCATGAGGTGTGAGCATCTTATAGGGAGAAACGTGGGACCAAGCTCATAACCTTTGTGTTGGCCGTGTGAAGCAGCTTCGCTGCTGTGAAACATGGGAATCTTTGGTTTAAGGTTGATCCCATGATTTGCTGAATGGCCACGTGCCCACTGACTCAGGGCAGCGTGTATGAAGTGGGTAAGCAAAAGCTAATTACCTCCCATAAAACATCTCTCCTCTTGAATCTGGTTGGGCCATTTTGTCCCGTGACTAATTGCTTGTCTCTTCACTTACATTTGATCCAGCCTCCACAGAAGGTAGTAAGAGCTAATCTTCTGATTTTTCGGAGAAAGGAATTGGACCCTTATTTCTCGGAGCAGAATGGTGTGCGAGCTGTTGCTTAACGGTGCAAGAATTCTGCAAGAGCCGCAGGCTGATGGGAATTGTCCCACTCAGGAGAAGACACTAGGCAGACAGAGTGGAGTTGGCCAGTCCATCCCCGCTAACAAGCAGAATCCCACTTTTCTGTGGCTTGATCTGCAAACCCCTTCTCCCCCGAGATGGTGCATTTGGAGCACCAAGAGTTGAGGGAAGTGTAAGAAGGTTTCTGTCTACTTCCCAGACCATCTCTAAGCAAAAAGAAGCAATTGAGGACTCGGCTGATGTGAACATAGAATACATTTTAAAAGCAATGACATTTTTTGAGTGAGGATGCATTTAGAATACTTCATTTTAAATTTTTTTATTTTTTTAACTGTGTTTGTACTGTGAGTTGTGGACACAAAAGTATTTCTACTTCATACCTGTAGCTGAAAAAGGAACCATGTGCCTCGGAATGTCAAATGTGGCTTTAATCTGCCTCGCAGCTTGTTTTGTTTTGTTTTTCTCTGTTTCATTTCCCTTTGTGGTGTTAAGCTCTGACCCTGAAAGGTGAGGAAGTGAAGGAAATGGAAGAGTGAAATTTGGGGAGTCTGACACTAAAAAGCTGAGGGAACCACGAGGCAGCCTGTCTGGTTGTGAGATTGAAATGTAAGTGGACTCCTCAAATTAATTACTTTGGACCCCACTTACTTATGTATGTGGACTCCCTTAAGCATGAGTCTTATATTATGTCACCGAGATGGCATTTGGGCTTGATTTATGTTGGCACGAAACTAGCTATAAAGTACACATGTGTGCCCATAGTAGCCCCTTTTCAAGCAGAGCATGTTTATAGAAACAGGAAACGTGGCTGGAGCAGAGGACACCGAGCCCCTGCTGCATCAACAGCATCGCAAACCCAGGTATCCAGGATCCAGGACCGTTTTCCATGGATTTCCACTCTGTCAGTGGCTTGGAACACCGTTACCAGAGATTAGTGGTCGGTTGGTGGAGCAAAAATGACATATTAGGTGATATTTACCCCGCTAAAGATTTGTATCTGAACAAGAGCCGCAATCCACATTTTAATCTTTTTCTTTCATACTCTATCTAATCTGTGGCTGGTATTTCACAGTGATAATCTCTCTCTTTCTTCCCCCCTTTGGAGAATGAGGACACACTGTATTAATGATATCTGATTCTGTAGTCATGTAATTTATTTTTAAAAAGGTATGTGCTTTCCTGTCTGAATAAATTTGAAGCCTTCAGGTCGTGTTCAGGGAACTTTTCTTTATAGTACTTTAGAAACTGTTAAATATATGTGTATATGTAAGCACCATTGAAGATTTCTTTAAGGAGGTAGAAAGAAAGCCAGAAATGAAGATTGGAAAGAGCAGAGCCTTTTTGGTACCTGAGAAAACTCTGTTATTTGGTGCCTCAGCCACATTTATTTGCCTATTCACCCTTCAACCTGTTTGAGTTGTGAGGCGCTATAAATAGGCACACATAACCTTCTCTGTGATCCCCTTGGATCTGCTGTGCCTGTAGTGACATAGGAGAGTGTTTAGACCTCAAGAATGCAGCGCCCTCGAACATCTTCCCTGTAACAGAGATGGAACCCTTCCCAGCAGGGGAGATGTGAAGGTGAAGCGAGCTGGGAGAGCCCCATCTCCTCCATCTGGGTTGACCTGAAGGCAGAGTCAACAAGCTACACGCTGTAGGAGTTCCCTTTCGCAACATCCCTTTCTTCAGACTTTGAAGAAGTCTGCAACAGAGACAGAGGTGTTGTGTACACAAAACCGTCTCCTCAGAGTTTCGAAGGAGAACCGATGCTGCAGGAGGAATCCTTGTTTTCATGTGGTGTACACCTCCCTCTTTCTCTCCCTCAGCTGTGAGAATCCTTATGTCGGTATTTAAGCCGTCCAGGAGGTTTTTTTAAGGCACGTCTTTTATTCAGAGCTGGAAGAAAAAGATCTTTGCGTTTTCTTGGAGAGACTGAGGGGAAATGCGTGTGAATCCCTAAAGCCTAACTGCTAAATAAGAAACGCTGTCTGACAATGAAGATGAGCTTGAAATAGGAACTAGTACCAAAGTCTTTTAAATGGGAATACTCTACTTCTCGCACCTTCAGAGCTGAGGGAAGGTGTAAGCATCGCTCGGAGGAGCACGGCATCAGCACAAGAAACTATAGTGTCGAGCAAGTAACTCGGAGAGTTCGGTCTATTCTCAGATCTTATTGAAAACCAGCAGTAACTGTGTGTTGCAGTTCTTGCTCAGTGGCTATAGGTAATCTCAGAGACAATTTGAGTAGGCTATAGGAGTAGGGCTATTGAATTACTTGCTGGAGAATGACACTCCGTTTGGAGGTGGTATGGGAATGTATTTCCATCTGGGAAATACTGTTCCCACATCAAGTGTCTTAAGACTTGCTTATTTACTGATTGCAAGTCAGATAAGCTGGTCAAAACATTTGTAACCTACAGCGTAAAACCCAGACCCGAACAACCTGCACTTGGTGTTTTATTACATGAAATATTTCAAGTCTGATTGCTGAATAAAGCCCTTCATCACCTGCCGTGGTCACTCATTAGAGTGGCACTGAAGACAGTAGCTGAGATGCTGTGTTGGGTTTGGGCCGGGATATCTTTTTACCCCTTTTGTTAGAAAACTGCTTGCAGGGAAATGCATAGTTTGAATTATCCTCCTTTGCTGTTTAACTTAGGGGAATACTGTTGTGTTTGGGACAATATTAGAGCAGAATAACAGGCACACTTATCAGAACAACTGGGAAACAGATACTGTAGTGGGTGTCATGGGGGAGGGTTTTTTAGCTTCCCTGGACTGGTGCCCAGCACAGGAGTAGATGGTAGGAAAAATGTTGGCAGAGAATGACATGTTGGGTCTCTGTGGGTGTGAGCTGAAGACTCCCCACAGAAGCCTGTAATCCCATCTCTGCTCTCAGGAACAGCGGCACAGGCAGCGCAGCCTTCACGAGCTCTGATGGCAAAAATGTCCCTGCAGCAGTGTGGCCTTCAGACACAGAAAGGTCTGCGTATTAGCAATTAAAGCATTTCTTTCTCCCAAGTCAGAAACACAGGGTTTCCAAAGTTTTGATGCATAAGAGTTGCTGGCTGTAGCATTTGGATTGTGATGTTTGTAAGGAGTCTGGAAGTTGAGAGGTCTCTGAAGCTGCTTGTTAGAAGATTGCTGGAAACTTATTTTTGTGCCTTAACTTTAATCTGAAATACAACTCACGGTGCATAGTGTCCGTGTCTATTTGTGTAGCTTTAACACTGAGCTTTGTATTAGCCCCTAACAAATTATCATATTTTATAATCTTCCTGCATACCCACTTTATTTTTTTCCCCTGTGTGTACTTACAATTAATTTACGTGATAAATGTAGAGCAATCAGAACAGGATATGAAACAGGAACCGCTGGAGTGAGCGTGAGTAGGACACAGATGCAAAGAGTTCAGAAGCACACGCTGCTTGCTGACGTTTGTCAGTGAGGGAACAGCCTGCAGTCCCAGCCCAAGCAGATGTGTTGCAATACGCAGAGGAAGAAATCAGTCCCTTGATGGCTTCTCCTGAAGATCTGAGGTTATGCCAGCTGCTGCTCCGGCCGCCAACCCTCGTCTCTTCCAGCCTGGATCTGGAACGAAGCGTTTCTTCCCAGCCGTGGGGTGTTCACATTTTGGTATCTGTAAAGCAGAGACTTGATGTGAACCCGGACAGAGGAGGAGCAGCTTCTTATAACTGGACCTTGCCTCTATTCGCGTAAGAATTACCCAGAGGAAGAAAAACATCTATGTCCTTTTTATACGTAAGGTGTAGAAGGTTTGCAGGCCACGCTGCAATTTTGCCCCGGAGCATCTTACACTACAATTCACCCCCAGTCTCTGGTCCTGCGTAACTTTTTCCCTTTCCCGCTCTTCCTTATCTCCGATACCCTCATCTGACCCCTCCATTCCTGGTTTCACCGTGTCTCCTCCAGAAGCTGGACAAATTGACAGATCTGTCAAGAGATGCAGGAAGGGAACCGGGGGTTATCTGGGTTTGCAGGTTATCTAAGGGGCCGCACTCAAGAAACAGTATCTGTAAGCAGTACAAATTATCCCAAGCCAGAGACAAGTAGAGGCTGGGCCGGGGAGTTCATCAGGACCAGCTGTCTTGTGGATACGGGTGAAAGATGAGAAGTCTGAAAATAGTGGGAGAGTCGCCCTGAAGCCAGAAAGAGGTGCCTGTGATTGAGAAACATGGAAGGAAAGTTATTTTTTTGGCATGCATTTGGGGCCTTTGAATTAGCTTCCTCGGCAAGGAAGGGCTTCCTGGAATTCTTTGACCGGTTTTATACCCAGAAGGGAATTATTTGGCACCGGATTCGATCGACATGTGGGATTTGACTTGCAGTGAGAATGCCCTGTGACAAGCACCCTCCAAAATGTGATTGACAAAGGTTTCCTCAGACGCAAACCCTGTGTCTGCTTCCAAGTTGGGCTCCTGCTTGATCATTTCTCAACTGGGTTTGTCAAAACTTCGCAACGTTTAGTCTTGCTTTTCCTTGCAGTGCTGAGTCACTCTCTGATTTGAGTGAAAATTAAAATGTTTGTTACTGTAAATTTTGCTAGCCTCTGTCTGAAATCCAAGTGAAAAAACCCGCAGCGTCGGTTTGTTGAAAAAGGACTTTTTAGAACGTTTTTTACCCTCAGTACTTTTCTATGTAACACTTGCACGTATTTTGTTTTCTCTGTCATTTGTGGTCTCTTTAATTACACCATGGGAATCTGAACTGTGGTGGGATCAGACACGGAAAAAGCATGACCAAAGGAAAACAGAAGTTTTATTGGCTTGAAAGAGTTTTTTCAACATAAGAGGTGACTCCTCCGAAAAGGAACATGACATCCTTCTGGCTGCTAAGTTTTCACTCAGTCCTGTAAGAGACTGTAGGATTTTTATGTCAGCCTCAGCTCTTTTTGGCTGTTGTATTATGGGCTGTTTGGGGTGTGTAGAGAAAAGTGATCTTTAGTAGCTCTTTAGAAATGGAGGTTTTAGCTCTAAAGTTCCTTTTTTTTCTCTCCCTGTTCATCCTGGTCAGGTAGGAAGCACATCAAAGGTGGTTGGAACAGATCGGTACCTGTGGAAGTTGGATGTCAGTGCAGATGCGTAATGCGCCACCTTTCTCCGAGCAAAAGATGCTCACTTCAGGCAGGCAGAGCTTATATCTGCTGAAATCCCAGAGGATTTCAGTGAGAGCTGACTGCAGGGGACACACCAGGGAGCTCTGAATGTCAGATGTCAATCACAGTTGAGCTGTCAATCTCAGCACCTTCAGTGGTGGCAGAGCTGCAGCTTCATGGCTGCAGCAGAAAGCAGGACACAGGTACATACGCACCGTAAAGTTTTTGCAGGGTATGGAGTATTGCGCAAATATATCCAAGGCTGTAATTTTAAGGATTATACTCATGCACGCAGTGGAAAATTTAGTTTTCAGAATTCTTTACTGGTGATGAAATACAAGCCAGAAAGAACACTGTTGGGTTTTCTGATGTCAGTGTGAGCTGACGGAGTTGGCAATAAGAAAAATTATCCTTCAATTATAGGCTAAACAAGTTTCAAAGAAGTGACTGAGACATAACTGGTATAGAGCCTTATATTGCTATTAGTATATTCTCCTCTCAGAAAAAGATGTGTTTAAAAGTCCATAAGCTGTTCCATTGCCTTCACCCTCCTCTGTTGAAAAATCAGTCTCTTTGTCACATGTAAGAGCTGTACAAGTAGCAGGAACAAAACATGTAGGTGTTCTGAATAAAGTCCTTAAACATTTGTTAAGCACATCAAGTTCTGGACGAATTCGTAGTGTAGCTATTCTGTTTTATGTGCTCAGGTGATAAAGAACACTGCAGAACTGCCATCAGTAAAAAAAAATACTTCTTGCCTTGAATCAAATTGTGACTCAGAATGAAACCATCACTGAGCCATGGGCTATAGTGAGACTATATGACCACTATTTCCAACCACCCTGCAATTGGAAGGGTTTTTTGTCAGTGATGCGCAAGTTCAGATAATCTCTGCAGGGCTAAGACAAGAATTAAATTCCACTTTCGTCAGAAAAGACAGTAGCTGATAAACCATGAGTTGAAAAATGTTACCTTCAGTGGTTCTTCATAGGAAGGGAGCTATTAATGGCACAGAAGCACTTCATGGTAAGAAATCTGTCCCCCCAAATGTCAAAAGGGAATGCAAACACACTTCTTCAATTTTCACATTTTTTTCTTCTAGATATTCTAACTGACTTCTTTCTAGATCTTCTATGATCTGTGATATGCTAATGGCATTGTGTAATTATATGATATAATAATGATAAATCCTAAATAAAGATGAAGTATTAAATGTTATATATTCATATATATGACATGGCACTGGTTTTGGCCATGGTAGTTCCCATCAACACGTATGTCCAGGAGGAAGCACCCAGCCCTTAGGCACTGTTTATATACTGGGGAAGATTGGGATCTTCTAGTCCTGGGCTTGAAGGCACCCACTAACATTGTAATTTATATGCTCTTGCACTCTGGTTTGAGTCTGCCTACCTTCTCTGGGTAGATTTTAAAATGCCGTTAGTCTGAAGGATTCATTGCCCATGTGAGGAGGGAGGAATTCAAATCAGATGGGGAGCAAAGCACTGGGAATAGGAGGTGGGGCTCCTGGTGATGGGAGAAGTACGAGGAGGTGAAACCACTGATGGGGAGAACGGGGTTCCGCAGAATGGAAGGGTATGGGTGTAGTTAAGTGGTTCATTCCTAAACTGTCGGGAAGAGACGCTGCACTTCTGGCCATGTCCATGCAGGCCACAGCGGTGGCATTAGCAGAGCCATCACCTCTGTGAGTTGCTGGACGCCCATTGAGTTCATGTCACCCCTTTGCGTGCTCTCCGGTTGCACTGACTGTAAAGCTGAGACGCCCAAAGCAAGAGATCTGCAACAGGAAAGATATGGGGAAAGTAGGTGATTGAGGGTGTTTTCATTATAGAGCTGTCTACTTTTAATGGCTACTACATCGTATCTCTTGTGCTGTGAACTGAGCCATTGCCCGCTGTTGTTTGCCTTCACTACAACTTGATTACCAGATGCAATTTTGACCTCATCATGTTTTGGATTTGCTCCTGACCTGCTTACCATTCTAAGTAAGGGTTACTAGAGAGGGAGGGCTGGGTGCTCGCCACTGGTGCAAATGCTATCATGACGTGAACCGAGGGATAAAACGACCTCTTTATTTATTTTAGCATGTAAGCATTACCAGACTTGTCTATGTCAAGTATCCACAAATCTGAGATAGGCTTTTGCAAGATCTTCCCGAAATGCTTTTTAAAAAATTAATTCAGAGTGCTCCTCATTTATCTTTTTGTTTGCAAGTCTTGCGAATGCAGATGGGTCGCACTTTAAGGCTTCTTCATGCAATCAAGTTTGAGGATGTTTTTTTGCACATAATTATATACCCCCAGGAGCTGGATCTTGTTCAATTTGCAGAATAAATCACAGCAGTTAGTAAGACTGTACCAGATTTTAAAAGTCCAGAGAGGAAATATCACACATTCGTAAAATGCCTCACTTGGACTAGTTTCTATTTATTTATGTATTTACGTGTTTATTTACCGCAAAGGTAGCGCAGATGTGCAAGCTGTTTTGTTTAGATAAAATCAAAACATGTGCATTCCTAAAAGCGAGAGAGTGAAATCAGATAGATTCTCATCGATAAGTTTAGACAGATTTACCATCTTTTAAACACAACTGGCTTAGGAAGGAGGATGTTAAAGTGGAAAATACCTGCTCTTCCTTGTGCAGTGCAACTGGAAGCAACCCAGGCTGCTGGGCAAGCTGGTCTTGGTGTGAAGTGTCTCCTGTTGCTGGGGCAGAGGGGGCTCTGACCGAGCTGTCCACACTCTGGATACCGAGGAACTTTCCACATCTCTGACTCCCCCTATTTCTTGATTTCTCTCCTTTCTCAGAAGCTCCAGGATGCTTCTGCGATATATTCTCTATGTTTTGAGATAACTTGTGAAAAGGAAACTTCTCGATCTTTTTTTTTTTTTTTAATTTCCTGTTACTTGCTGGGGAAGTCTTTTTCTTTTTCTCCTTCCCGAATTCACATGACTCTCAGAAGTTGAGGAGCAGATAGGTAAGCACTGAAAACAACCGCGGAAGAGCGAGCCATCTGGTGTGCGGAGGAGGGCCGACTCCTACAGCTCTGATCTCAGCACTAACGTGCAGCATCTGCACGGGGCTGGGGACGGTGGTAGCGGGGATGTGCGGCACAATGAGCCACATGAGGAGCTGGCACCAAAACCCCTTTGGCTCATGGATTGCCTGATGCCCAGGCAGATCTCCAGAGCAGCCTAAGGAGCAGAAACAGCCCCAGGGCGGTGGGAAGGGGCCTGGGGACACACATTTGTGTTGCAGGTTCTTTACTGGTGTGTACCATTCACGGGCAAGCGCGGCTCTGCACTCACGCCGTGTTTTACATGGCGTTGTGTTTGTTCCCTGTGAAACGAAAAAATCAGAAGCGGTTGTTCATCCCAACTGAGTTTCAGCTTTCTCCCTCAGCCAACCTGCCGGGCACAGCGTTCTCCCGTGGGCTGAGGGGAGGGCAGAAATCCCTCATGACCACCCTAATGGGAGCTTCCCCAGGCTATGTCGATGGCAGGGAAAATGGGTTCTTGGTGTGCACTTTCCTGAAAGCCAGATGTCTTGTAGATAAACCGGCCCCAGAACTGTTGGTCCGCGCTCTGCTTTGCGGAACCTACGTACCAGTTGGCACTGCCAACCCTGAGATGAACCTGCGAACTCCTCTCACACATCCCTTGGTCAAAACCAATGGAGCTTCTGAAAAATACCCCTGCTTTTGCTGTCTATTTTGGGGTTGTGTTCAGCCCTCATGCTACAGCTACTGTGGGAGAGACCTTGTCTTGATGGGGGCGAAACTGGTTATTTCTGAGCTTGGGATAAGATGAATTATCATAGAGCCAGCAATAAAACCGTGAGTGCACATCAAGCTGTTAGGCAGTGACACCCTATTCTGTATAAAGTCTTTTACCTGATGTTTTACCTCCCTCCCCTTCTCAGTGAGACTAATTATATCATCGAAGGATACTCCTAAAGGCTTAAGTAGTTCATGTTTACAGCAAGCTTCAAAGACATAAATGGCTACAGTCGCAAAGTATTATTATCTGCCGCTTTGGAAAGATGCTCCATGTTTCTGGGAGATTTAAAGCAAAGTAGAAAATTAGGCTGTTTATTCTACAATTCTGGAAAAACAAGTCTCTATAGAAACTACCACTTCAGAGGTGTTTATATATATCTATATCTATATCTATATCTATATCTCCACTATGAAGCATCTTCAGAAATAGCATTCCCATAAATAGCAAATAGAAGTTGTTACATTTGGTGTAATAAGAGAATATTTACTAAAGAGTGTGTACGTTTTAAGTATTATTATGGAGTTGCTCTATGAACTGTGGATCCACTGAGTATATTCTAAGAGATTCAAATCTCCACATAGGAAAAATAAGATAGTGACGTGTAAAAGTAATGTGTAAAAACTGCTTCGTGCCCTCGTGATAAGTCTGCACTGAAAGGGAAGATTGAATCTAATGTCTTTGGCAGAACTGATTATTTAAAAGTTAATTTCTGAGTAAGGTAACGAGAAAAGCACCAATATTTTTAGCTTCAGATGGGGGGCTGCCTGTATATGCATGGGCTTGCAGTTAGAATTTGAGTATTTGTTACTCCTACTTAGCTTTGCAGTTTCCTTCAGCTCTCCAGTTGTAATGCGCCACATGAGTGTATTGCTTTATAGTTATCTATTTGTGAAACAAATGTAATTATAATAAAGAATGTATGCATTGGTTGTATTTGCAATGGTGGTGAGGGAAGGAGATTTGGAAGGGCTGATGAGCAGCAGATTGTGAATATGTGTCCCTGCTTCCATCCTGTGTGCATCTTTTTCAAGGAATAGATTGAGCATCACGAGAGCTTTAGTTCTTAATTTCTTGTGTGTCAGCCCACCGTGATGAATGAGATTACAACCCACGGAAAAAACACCACCTGCCAACATCTGCAAGCTCCAGCTGAAGCTGATAGAGAATTTGGGTTGTTGCGGTTGCATATAGTGGAAATTCTTCCTAGGGGAGAAGGTCTGGATCTGGTATCATGTCCTTATTCATCACGCTCTCACTCATGCAGATCACGGTGACTGGAATATGAAAGAGGAAAATTTGGTACTGGATTAGGAGAAGGGGCCACCCTACCCATGTCCTCCTTTGAGGGGACCGGTCATCTTAGATACTTGGGGAAAAGAAAGTAAGAAACCGAGAATGTGGCTTTCCACAAATTAATCACTCCATTGCTAAATAATGGCTGAAATAATTCTTGCTACCAAAACATTTTATGAAGGCTGCTGTGGGTGCAGAAGTAAAAAATCCCTATGTACCAGTATCATCTTTTCAAGGTAGTAGTTTCAGTCAATTAACTGACAAATACACCCCCCAAATAACAGCCAATAAAAAAGGGAAGGACCAGGCTGCTGCTTCCTAAATCGGATTTGTTCTCTGACAAATGACTGAATTATAGGTTTGAATGCCAATGAATGCACCATATTGGTGCTGTCTTGACCCATTTACTGGATCGTGGTGTCTCTCCCATGCCTTTGTTTTGTTGTTTTTCTTGCCCAAGACTTCTTGGAAGCCTTGAATGCAAGACGTAATAACACAGATCCTGCCCTGGTAGCCACTTGTGCAGTCTTTTGTTTCAAGCACACAGCATGCACCCAGACTTGCTCATAAAATATCCATAGCAAAATCATGCGATGCCTGTCTGTCTTATACATTTTTAAGAGCTCTGCCCTAAATCCATTAGAAGACTGTGAGGCATGAATAGAAGAACAATCCATCCTACCATATGGGCGAGAAAGGGCTTGGGATCAAGTAACTGTAGATACAAAATGAACCATGTGAATTTGCTGGCTTCCAAAGTTCTCCTGTGAGAAGTCCTCGCAGTCCAGTTCTTTTGTCTAAATTGCTGAGATGTATTTTGCATTATAGGACAGAGGAGCTTGGTGCAAACTATGCAAGAGTCAGAAGATGGTGGGAACTGTGTTTAGTGATAGAAAGTGCTTTCTGATTTCAGGACAATCAAGTTGAGGACAAGGTGTCTTTATGCTAAAAGTAATTGCTTTTGAACTAGGAGAGGGTTGCTCTTCCTCCAGAAGTGGACCTTGAAAATCCATTGGAAAAAAATGGCTTTCACTGGGTTACCCTTAGGACGGAAGGAGGGAACCTAATGACGTCCCACATAACCTGCTGGATGTTCAAAGGAGAAAGGAATTAGCCACGCAGATTGAAAGTGAATTGGTTGTCTACATCCCTAAGGCTCTTTATAAAATTACATCCTGCACCTCTTGCCAGGAGTCCTCTCATCTGATCCGTTCTATAAAACTGCAGTGTCTTTAATTTGGAAAATTTACGCTCCACCTAAGTCTAGGCACCAGATCCTTCCTTTTGCTGTTCGATGTCTTGCGTCTTGGAATCCCTCACAGGTGCCCTCAGAGGTACATTTCGCTCTTTAGCCGTGTCCAGGATCATTTGTAGGATTTCAGATGGATAAATGGGGCCCATAAGCAGCTGGTTTTGCTCCCAGGGGAACTGGGAAGGGACTGGGAGGGGATGGACATGGCGTTATTAGGAACAGGGAGCTACGCTCCTGCTCCTCGGTCCTGCCCAGCGACTCAGGGCCCCTTGCACTTTCAGGACCTTAGGCAATGCGTGCCTCCGTCCTCAGGCAAGTTGCAGAAATAAATTGCATTGTATTTATTGTAAAAACGTACAGTTGTAAGGCTAACTGCAGATTTCCGTAATTCAGCAGGTGTGTGCTCTGACCGAACACAGCCCCGCTCAACCTATACGAGTGGATTCCTTGGCGGGTCCCAAGAAAGCAGCGCAGTGTTATATGGCAGAGAGATGGAGAGAAAAAGGGGCTTCAGCATTTAGGAACTGATTTCTGTAGAATCTCCTTCCACGTGCTTGGGTCTCTTGAATTTGAGGTGATGCACACAAGTCTGGTGCTTTTGGGCCCTTGGACCCGCTCTGTTTAGCGAAGAAAATAGAAAAGCTTTATAATGCATTGTCAAGAGCCTTGACTCTGTGAACTGTGGGACTGCATGACTTTCCCATTATGAATTCATCTTAGTTCAGAAATGGCTTACGTATTGACCTCGCTTGTTGTTGGTGCCTCTCCTCCCAGCTTGGTGGAATTCCTGAGTGAGCAGAATCAGTGTTTTCTATTTAGAAACAGGCTAGAGGACAAAACAGCCTCCATGGACTCTAGGACTTCACTCTAAAGAAATTCCCTTTGACAGAATCTTCAGTAACTAACTTGTCACACAGCTTTAAAAGCAAAGTTTACTGTAAATATTAATTTGGGATTTTTCTATCTTGGTCATCTGCTTTTTAAAATGACTTTTTACTAGAATTGCCTTTGCAGCCTCTGATTCTCTTTTCTACTTTCAGTTTCCCTTCTCTACTGCCTCGGTTGTAAGTAGGCTGTGGTTTTCTCAAAATGTAGCTGTGATGTTTACTGTGTTTTCTTATACAAGACCCGTGTTTAACAAAAACAAACAAACAAGAAACAAAAAAACCCAAACGAAAAACAAATGACCAACCAAAAAACCCAAATTATTTTCCCTATACATTTCATTTACTATTATTAAGAGAAGTTTAACAGACAGTGTAATTGCTTCGCCAAGAGAACGTGTTCACAACATACCATACTTGTGCGTATTTTGAGATTTTAATAACATTCTTATTGCTACGGGGTCCTGTTGTGTAGGATGCGTGCATGCACAGATCAGTTTGAACGCATGGTATGCGAATCCTTGACCAAAACTGCAGGTAACGAAGTCTTCACGATCATAGTCTGCCTCGTTCTGCTTTTGATTTCGCTCTCAAATGGTAAGTGTGGCTCTCTTCTCTTTATATTTTAGAATACTTCAAGTTACTTCAAGAACTTCTTGTTCAGTAGGTGACCTCAGCTACTGTTATCCTCAGCTTGTACTAAAATCAGCAGTACCAAATTTGTTCGCATTTCATCTGGGGCTATTCAATGTGCTTAGAGAAGTTAGATTCCCAAACCAAGAGCACGGGATGTCTTAATTGCTTTTTTCTTCTGGGAGCTGACTTGGGTTTCTGCCCGGTGCGCCACAGTGCTCGGAGCTCTCTGGAGCTGTGTGCGCATCTCTGGAGGCTTGAAGATCAACCAGCCTTTGGTGCTGCTGCCGCCATCCCAAGAGATGTGAGCTCACTGGACCGCTCAGTTGTGGCAAGGGCCTAGACTTTGACATTTTGCGTTAGACTGGTTTGTTTGACCATGTTTAGCCATCTAAAAACTGTCTAGTCCGAGGCAGATGTCTGGTCTCCCTCTATGGAGAGGAGCATCTTCAGAGGGTGCTTCTCCCATCCCTCTTGGAGACCTTTCCTTGCGGTGATGTGAGTTATCACCTTGACACGTGTGTTTGGCTGCAGGGAAAGCCTCAGCTGGTCTCTGGCACCTCATTGTCAGACTGGTACAGGTAGGTGAGATAAAGCCTCCCTTTTATTTTGAGGAAAAAAGAATGATCTCGTGTGCCAGATGTGTACAACCAATGGTGGGAACAGCAACATCTAGAGCTGCCTCCTCTTTTTGGTGGTGAATGTGGCATTTCTGGGCATTCCAGTGCGGGTATGAATCGAAGGGCAGGTTCTGCCCCTCTTCCCCCAACAGAGCGATCCCCTGTTCCCTGGGAAGTGCCGCCCCGGTGTGTTCCTGTTCTCCGTGAGCAAGCGAGGATCGAGCAGATGTAAGTGTGGAGAGCCGTGTCCCTGTGTGCTGTGCTCTGGCATTTCGGTGCAAACCCTCTTGCCTTCATTTTCCTTGCAGATCTGCTCTTGCCATGTGAAGCTTAGCAGCTGCCTGAAACCAACCATTCCCTTCAGATCCCATTTGCCTCTAACAATCTTGAACTTGTTGACCTATGTGCCTATTAATTATTGATATAATGTTGCATTATTTAGGCTTGTTTCAGCAGATGGATACATTATTACCAGACAGACATTTGCCAGACAGGCTGATAGATAACATCCCAAAAAAAGACTCAAGTTCCATTTGTACAATGAAGGACTGTAATTTCATTACTCTTCCCTCCCCCACTCCCCGCATCTTTCTGCCAAATTAGTGCTACGATACCTTGAAACCTTAATAGAATTCTAAGTATAATAATAATAATAACTTGGACAATAGGCTTAATCTTGACGGTTTTGAAGCTGTGGTCCTCATGTTGGTCGGTCCTCAAAAATACAGAGGAAGTCTCTTAACCAATCCGCTGTTTTTCTTAAGATACAAGAAATTATGTTGGTTTTTTTCAAACCCTTGCCATGGAAAGGAGAACTGATTTCTTCCTGGTTGCTACAAGCCGTATTGCAACACTCCAGAGACACAGGCATAACTTGATGTGCATCTCCCAGGGAAACCTGCCTTGGATTTTTTTCAAACCCTGCTGCAGTCATTCTGTCTACAGATCCGAGAAAAAGGCGCATCGAAATGAATTAGCTGTAATTTAAAACACGCACGCTGAGCGTTTCTGAACCTTTGGAACCGCGGTGTAGCTTCAGCTGAAGCAAGAATGAAGGAACACAGTTCTTTGTGTCAGTCCCATCAAAATGACGAGCGCGGTGTGCAGTCGCGGCTGACGAGAAGTGCCGAATACGTGACAAGCCCGTTGGCGTCTGCGTGCTGCCCTCCCTCTTTCCTCTTTCTCTGCTCGTCACGCTTCGCTCTGTCGCAACCAGGTTCTCCTCTGATGTCAAAATCGTTGTCCGTACGAAAGCAGAAGAGGCAAAAATAGAGGAAGGAAAGGAGACGGAGGAGGGTGAGGACAAGAAACGCAGTCTCGAGTGGTACAAATCTGATGGCTTGTTTGTTTTCCAGGGACTTCCTCAGGAGAAATGGTCGGTTCTGGGGAAACAATTTCAGAAAGACTCAGCTCTTGTTTTCAGAAGTGTTCTAGCACCAATTTCCTAATGTCATGTGGGTACTTCCTGCTGCATTTAGACACACTGGGGGTTTCGGAGCCTCCTGCCACCTTGGGTGCCTGTGGTGATTTTTTTTGTAATTTCTGATTCCCTTCTGTCTCGTTTCTGATTCACCGCCCGGGGAAGCTCCCTTAGTTCAACCCCACCTTGACCTGTGTGTTCGGCCCCATCGCTCTGGGCCGTCTCTCTTCTTCTAGACTCTCCTCACTATGCAGCCACACCAGTATTTTCCCTGGTTGTCACGAATGCCAGCCACATGCGCTACCCTTCTGCGAAACCAGGACCTCAGCCTCAAAGCCTGTTTTAATCCCTTCATTTTCCCCCATTCAAGCACATTCTTTCCCAGCGGTCCAGCCTTGTTCAGCAGGAGGGGGCCTGTTCAAAAGAGATCCTTTAGGTTCGTCAAAAAATGTTAGCAGACCTGGACAAAACAATAAATGAGGAAACCTGCACAGGTTTCCTCACTGCTCTGCGGTGTATTGTGGGTCTTGGTCAGCATCTTTGAGATGTCCAGGTTTTCCCGAGCTCGTGGCTTCTCCCCCAGTTTACAGAGCCTGTTTTACTCTCGCTAACATTTTGTTGTTCTTTTTCCAGGCTGGTCAGTGAGGGACCGTGATTTCTCATCTCCTTTGTCACGTATCTCCTTTGTCCAGTCTGTCCATCAGTGCTATCAGGCAATCCCAGCCTTCCACTAGACAATCAGTTCCCACCTCTTCGAAGTCTGCACTTGAAAAATGGTTTTCCTGAATGGTAAACATCTCTTTTTTCCCCCAGCAGTCCTCCATTTGAATAGCTGAGCCTCCGAGTTTAGCAGCCCTCCTTCTAGTCCTGGATAAGATGGAAGAATTTATCCTGTCACACAGTGTGGGTTTTATCTCCATGTAGGGCCAGGGAAGCAACTGACTCCCACACTCAGACTGAATTTCAAGTCTGACATGAGTAAATGTATAAAATGCAAGTCCCTAACACTGAATTCACAACATCTCTGTAGACTTTCTAAATTATTTCAGGCTAGTTTACTGAAATTAAATTACATCAAAGTCATACATACCAGCACATTATTATGTAAAACTCCCCAAAACAAGTGCTGTGATTTTTACTGTGTTGAACAAATAAAACATTAAGTATAATTTTTGTTCGGGGCCATGTGTTAGCTTTTGAAAACAAAGAGGAAATAAATGAACCAAATCATACAAAACATATGTCTGCAGAAAAATGATAAAACATATACCGTATCTGGACATCTTGTAAGTGTGGTTTTAATTCTTGCTGCTGTTGTGGCTGGAGGCTTTTGCTGTGCAAAAAGACGACGCTGTGTTCATATTACAATACAGAATGATTTTTTATTCAGACAGCATCAGGAATAACGTAATCCTCTTGCAATAATGTGATGGGTTCCAAGTCCTTCAGCTGAGACACCTTCCTGGGGAGTGCTGGAAAGCTGCAGAAAGACACCGTTCGGTCCTGCTGACTGTGATATGGGCCTCCTATCAACCACCCGGCATATGAAGGAGACTGGCTTCACCTTTGGCGTACAAAAGGCTAAACTTTGCGACTGAGAAGTCCAAAGGAAGGGTCAGTGTATGACTAGCTGAATTTAAGCAGTCTCGTAGCAGAATTTTCGCTATCCTCTTAGAGTTGTTCTGTTTAAAAAGCCATATGAGAAGTTTTCTGTTCTCCCTGTCATGTGCAGATGGCATTTTGGGAAGAGAAGCTGTGGTGGTGGCTCTGACCATGCCAAGAAGACTCTCTTGCAATAAATGGGATAGAAAGGCACTTGTGTCTCTTGGCCTGTTACGAGTCATGCCAGGATTAAGGAAAAGGCACCCTCAGAGGTATTAACAAGGTCCCTTTGGTTGCTAAAGATCTGTCTGTTCCCCAGATTCATCGTTCCCTTACCATCCATCACCATCTGCATGAACGTGTCTTCTACAGCTGCTTCTGCAGCCTGAGCCCTGGCTGCCGTGGGCTGCACAAGTGCCCGTATCCTGCAATTCCGCTGGTTTTATCCTTGTCTTTCCCTGGGTAGGGTGCTTGTGGTGCGTTCTGTCAGTACTCAGGGCATAGGCCAAAAGTGTAACATCTTAATGAGTTTTTTTCTTGTTGAGCATGATTTCATATCGTAGCTACACGTGCTTAGCTGTCCGCTTGATGCGTGCAACGAGAGGAAAAGCAAACCAGTAATAAACAGAGAAGTTGCACAAGCCAGTCTTTAAATAATGGCATTGGGTGGAACACGTGAAATGGGAGCTGTAGCTACAAAGCAGAGCACCGCTTCCTATTCCCGCTATGAGAATGATATAAATTACAGCTGTTTAAGCTCATGCAGCCACCAATGACAATACTGAAAGCCTGAAGATGCCTCTGGATCCCTCCTGCTCCTCTTGGTTTAGGTAGACTAAGAAGTGAAGAACAGAGCCGCAAGCCTTGTCCTCTTCCACTGAAGACTGGTTCAATCCCAGTGTACCGAGCAACAGCATTGCGAATTTGCACTGGTATTTTCTGCTGTGACGGTCGCTGATGCTACACAGGCCTTTGAGGTCCCAAGTCACGAAGAACTGAGTAATCAGGCACTGACTTTTCAATCCTCCTTTGAATGGCTGTGGGAAGAGATTTCTACATATTCAAAGAAATAAAGCCTTAAAAATGGACTCGTGGTATTAAAAAAATGTGGCAACATGGCTTTTAAAGATCTTCCATCGTTTCAGTTTTTTAAAGGTCTTGGTTTGGATTTGAAAGGTAGTGACTCATTTTTGCAGCATTTCATTGTATCACATGAAATACTTTTTTTGGTGAAGGCAGGTTAATGTGACCGGTACATGCGTATTCATTTATCAGTATATTTGTATTTAAATCAATGAGTAGTTTAAATGATTAATACCATTCCAGATTTCTTTAAACATCGTCAGTTAACATTAAGCCACAAATATCTTCTCTAAAACAAAAAATAAATCTTCAGATATTTGGTTTTGAAACTGTGGTGGTATCATATACCTGAAATATAAATACATTTAGAGTGGCAGAATGTCCTCATGGCTTTTTTGTATTATAAATGCTTGCAAAGTTGTTGTAAAACCTAGATTTTGAAGCCCTGAATTCCACAGTTTTGTGGATTTTATATAAAATTGTGGGATTATATAAACCAATAAATAGAAATACTAAATTTTAGTGTTTCTTACAGAAGTCGTTGACACAACTTCTTCTGACTTCAGTTATTTACATGTCGGTAACACAAATTCTGGAAAGAATGAGAAAAAATTGGATCTTTGGGACAGAGGCAAGAAATATCTGAAATACCGTGTGCCAGAGTGATTCTCCTAACCCCCAGCTTAGGCTTTGCCACAGAGCAGAAAGGGACAAAAATACCAAACACGATGGGTGTATGAGACAGAACCACTTTCAAACCCAAAAGATCTTGGTACCTCTGTTTTAGGGTATTTTATCTTACTAGACGCATTGGAAACTCTCATCCCTAGTATGTATTTTTGCAGAAGCATCCTACACTTAATGATACTACAGTAGTAATCTCTAGGGCTTTCTTGCTTCACAGATTAAAGTTATAACCTCATTTTGGTTGTGAATTTATCTGTATTATCGCGTCGGGCAAATAGTGTTCTTGATCAAAATGCTACCGCCAAATTTCTTGTTTACTTGAATCCAGACATAAACATGACCTTTGGACTTTTGGAGGAAGAAGCTCCTTTTTCACATGCGTTTTTCAACAGGAAAAACAACAGCTTGGAGATGATTTTATCCACAATTGTTTGCGTAATCATTAACATCTTTTTTTAATGAAATAGTAATGTTTTATGGGGGGTGGAGGAACAATTTTCTGGGCAGTTCTGTTCTGAACTAAACCCATCCGACATAAATATAATCAAGATTTTACAACTACTTAAATGGATCAGTGCAAGAGGGAGTCATTTACACTGCCCTGGAAGTGGGGAGTGGTGCATATGCACCATCATCAGAGATACTTGATTGAACCTCAAGAAGAATGCTATTAAGCTTTTTGCATTAATTATGCTTAAAACCATCCCTCAAGTGATACTGGGGCTAATTTTTAATTGATACACTTGAATCAATTCCTTCATGGACAGACGTTTGTTCATTAGGAACTCGTTTTTACGCACGGCCACTCTCGGAGAAAGCAGGCAAATATTGTTCCGTCAGCAGTCAGGTACATTAGAGAAGCGATTGCTATATGTCTCCTTCTGATGTGTTTTGATGGTGCTCATTTCTTCTGGCATGCTTTTAGCTCCCCGTGATTCAGATGTGTCAGCTACTATGGCTGTAAGAAAACACTGATGATGGATTTATAACACCCAGGCTTCAACTTACTGACCTGAAAAATGGCTAAGTATTTGCTTTTGAAGCAAAATTGGTTTTATCCATACGAAGAACGTGCTTCCTAAGTTCCCTTATCTGTATTTTAATGAAACATTTTATCCTGGTTGTAATTTATGACTGTTGTCAGATGAAGCTTTCTCAGTGAGGCATAGTTGGGGTAACCACTGAATTTAGGGGAAGGAATCACCTTAATCTCTTTAAAACTGAAGTCGTCTTGTAAGGTGTCAGTGGAACTGTGTTGTATAATGGTTTGGAACTGTCTCACCGTCTATATTACGGAGGAGTTTCTCTAGGCAGAGAGATGCTGGAGCTCTGTCAGGGTGATGGTTGCCCAAGGATGGAGCCAATGAAATGTACTGGTTTTCTTGTTGTTGTTATATTGATTTTAGAGCAGCTCTCATCCGAAATCAGGTCTCAGCGTGCTAGGTGCTGAAGAGGTGTGAAGGAGAGCACAGCCTCTGCTCCAAAGGTTAACACTCCACATAGAGACGGGTTAGAAGAATCGAAGGATTAGTAAAACATTGCAATAAATGCAGACAGAGCTCTCTTCCTGCCGGATGAATTCCAGCACTGAGATCAGATACCAAGGCTCCAGTCCTGCCATCCTCATTCAAACAGAAATCGTGTGGTACTTCTGAGCAAGCTCTTCCAGCATAAAACCCAACAGATGATTAAATAATGAATTGGATGTATCTAATATTTATTTTCCATCTATGTTCTTCCAGTGGAGGAGGAGCTCCCTGAGACAGTGTCAGCTCTGGTCCATTCGTGCTAGATTGTTTGAAAGCTTTACTATATATCCTGAGAGGAAAAAATAATCTACTCAACAATGATCCCACTGGATGAAGTCAGGAGATCTCAGTTCGCTTTTCAGCCTGACTACAGATTTTCCTGTGTCCTTGGACTAGCTATTCAACCCTGTTCTTTCTCAATTTACCGTCTGCAAAATGTGAATGACAGTATTTCCCTCACTGACAAGGAACAGTCCTCTACTCGGGTACTATCCTAAACTCTAGGATAGATCTGGGATATAGTCTTGGACTGTTTTGTCTCAAGTAAATAGGGTCTCCCATGTGCAAGGTAAATGGGATATCTCTCCTATATTTTGATGGCTGGCTGGATTAGGGAGGACAAATAAAAGGGCCCGCATTTTTGAAAGGATTTCTATGCTGCAAATCAGTTTAAGCGATTTGAAGTTGCCTAAGATCATCCCCTGTTGATGTTGGATGGAAGGAGTCCGATTATTTGGCTTTGAAGTACATCAGAAAGTGGCTTCTTCCCCTCCCTTGTGCAGCAACTGCTGTAATATTTCTTCCATCCCACGGGGAGAATTTAGCTTCTAGTAGAGGCTACCCCTGGAGCACCTTGAATCGCATCTCTAATAGGGCCACAGGGATTTTGTAGCATATAATTCACAACCAGAAACACTTTCCTTATGGACAGGTTCCTCGACACACCCTGGGCTGAGGGCAGACAGCTGTGGTTTTTCCTTCGGTTTCAGAAGACTGGGTTAACCTTCCTTCTGCAAGTCACTAATGAAGGTGTTTAGCTCTTGTCACCCCCGCTGCTGCAATAGGGAGTGGGAAAAAGAAGTTGCTGAGCACCAAACAGGCAGAAATCAAGCAGAAGAAGATCAAGATGCCCCCATGTGCTGCTTGAACCATAGATGTAGCATTTAATCTTAAAACTCATTCTGCCTTTGGCCTCTGGATGGAAGGTACCAGTTACGAGAGTGGTTTTTGTGGTGTCAACCTCTCTGGAAATGTGGTGGAAGCAAAGGCCACCTGGCCATGGTCAGAGGGTCAATGGCTTTTGGTTATTACCACACCTGTTTGGATGTCCATCCATTGCTGGTGCAGCGGGAGAGTGAATAAGGAGCTATTCCCTCTGGGAGGAGACTGAATCGTAGAATGTCCTGAGTTGGAAGGGACCCACGAGGATCATCGAATCCAACTCCTGTCCCTGCATATGACAACCCCACAGTTCACACCGTGAGTCTGAGGGTGTTGTCCAGTCTCTTCTTGAGCACTGTCAGGCTTGGACTGAAAGCGTTTGGGGTCCTCCCGCCAGGTGACGGGGCCAGCGGGGAGAGCAGAGCTGCATCCAGGTGCTCAGCAGTGTAAGATGCTGCCTTGACTTGCCCACAGAGGGAATTGGGATCCGGCAAAGGGAGCAATGAGAGACTCACAGCTGCAGAGGTGCAGAGCCCTGTTCCTCAGCCTGAGGGGACAGCAGAGCCCAGAAAAGGCTGCTGCTGTTTTGGGGAAGCAGAAAGAAACCAAATAAACCCCTTTCCCCCTCCGTCTCCCACCCCTCTCCTCATACACTGGGCCCTGCCAGCCTCCTCCAAGGGGGCCCCAAACGCTTCTCCGCTGGGCCGGGAGTTTCTACCTGCTCGCTTGTTTACAGTTCCATGGCTCAGACCTGATGTCTGCTCTCTCCTCCCAGCTAACCGGCCGCCAGAGGCCTCGAGGCCTTTGGGTCGGTGCCATCAGACTCCTGCGAGCTCCGGCGCTGGTGTTCTTCCCCAGACAATGACTTCAGTAGCCTCCGGGCACCCCAGAACCTCCTAACAAACATCTCTCATAACTGCCTTATTAACTGATTGCTGTAGTAAGATAATAATTAACACCCTTCCTTGTGTCTTAGCTCAGCCAAAAATATTCTCAAGTGGACTTAGAAATGCATAAAATGAATAAATGATTTATGTTTACTATTTTTAATGGAGCTACTTATTAGCAACGCTCGAATACAGAGCACCGTCAAAACACTCCTGATTCCGTTACAGATTTAGAAGATGGTAATGAAAAGCTGTAGGGAATAAAACAGGCAAACACTCCCTGAGCCAAATCCTGCTCTCAGTTGTATTTAAAGATCTTGCTGAGTTGAATCCTAGAGAGGATTTTGGCCAGAAAAATATTGAAATGTAGAGAAACCCCTGTCATCTACTCGTTCCAGCTCACCCGTTCAGAACCTGTACCAGCCAGGAGAATGGTGCCTACTCTGTAAGTATAGACACAAAAACGCAAGTCCAGGACGTTTATATCCGCAGCAGATCAGAAGGGCCGTATTTACACACGCGCTCTGCATTGCTGATGGTACAAGGCAGGAGATGGTGGGGAACTCAGCTGATGAAAGAGGAGAGAGAGGGAAGATGTGCTGAAATTTTTGTGGCACTCCTTTATAGACAGAGCAATTCCAGTACACCAGGGCCTGGTGTTCATTGGGGGGGTTTATGTGAAAAAAAGTGAAAAAATCTGGTGGGATGATGAAAGATTTCTTCTGAGGGCACTTGAAATAAATTCTGTTTTGCTTCTACTGTAGCAGTTGTGTGGGCCTCACGACACAGGCCGTAGAGTGCCAGCGTCTCTGACCTTGATGAGAAGTAGGAAGGGTCATGTAGCAAATCTTCACTAATTTATGTCGTTTCTTACAGTGATAAGAACGCTAATTAGGAAGACATGGTGGCCTTTAGAGAGAGCCTTGATGGAGGACACACGGGGCGCGAATGCTTGTGCCTTGCACTATTGCTGGGTGATGGGACATGCCACCCTTCATCTATGTCCTCTACACAAAAGTGAAGGTGCTGACCTTTGTTTTTAGGGTCCAGGTGTATTTAGGAGCCTTGACATACGGGAACAGAGCATGTCAGCTCTTCACAGTGTGTGGGTTTAACGTAATTCTTCAGCCGCAAATATTTTTCGCTATACTATTCCTGAAATTAAGAGATGGGAGTCCATCACAAGCTGCCGTGACACAGGACACACACAATTCCCATATTTGTTGGACTGACCATCTAAATCACGTTGTTTTATTCCAGCTCAGAGAGAAATTCTAAGCGCCGCTTCACCCTTAATTTGTAAGATCTTCTACTGATCTCTCTTCAGTGAAGGTAACGATGCAGGCACATATTCTGAGATATGTGTTTAGTATTGAGATATTTGGTTTTGCATGCACTCTATCCTGCAAATGCTAATAGAACACTTTTGCAAATACCATTAAACACCTGCAAATATTTTCTTGCTGGTTTTGCTCGCACCTGTTGTGAGAATTAATAATGTTTGTCAGCTGAAGTTCCCCAAAAGCGTTTAAGAAGTCTGGGTAGCAGCACCATTAAACGCATCTGATTTTTTTTCTAGATGGACAGGATTTCTGCGCTGTCTGAAAAATCATGGCATTTTAAGGTGCTAGAGGTGTTAGATCATTATTCTCTGGAGGTGATAGAGAATTTTCCATATCATTTTTACACTAATGTGTAAATAAAACATCCTGTGGATATTAACAACATTTCTTAGGCAGTCCTATCAGTCAGTCACATACAAGCTAAAGGCTACAAAACTACACTTGTCATGAAGAAATACAGTATTTTAAGATAACTACCATACCAGCCTCTCTGATGTGTCTTAAAATGATGTATTGCTCTATTTTTTTTAATTTCCAGAAATAAAAATGAGGTTGCTTCAGGGCAGAGACAGTCTAAAAGCTTGCGCTAATAAATCTATGCAAGTTTACTAGTGCTTAATACATATTCTGCTTCAAGTGCTTTTTAAATGCATTATCACCTTTAAGTAAATACAGTGGAAGGCTGCCAAATGCCTAGATGCTATTCTCCATAAATTTATGCATTTATATCATTAATGCAATGAAATGTTTAAACTTTCATTGAATTTTGCTAACTGATTTGCAGTTTGAATGGTAGTAATTTTATGCGTTTATCAATTACCATTTAAGTAGCTGCTATAATATTTCTGTTTAGGCAGGCAAAGCACACTCACCAACTTACTTATCATCTAAATTAGATTTGGGATGAAGTATTCGAGGAGTCGCAAAACAGACGACAACATCCAAGGTGCGAAGAGCTCAGAGTTGTTCATTCCTGGTACGAAACAATATTGAGCCTTGCACAAATATTTTTTGGGGTGTCTCAGGTTCTCAGGCTGCTGGGCAAATCCTCTGTGACACACTTGTGATGCAAGTGGGTCTGAATGGTACCTTGTCAAAATTATTACGAGGAGCATCTGAAGGAACTGGGGTTCTTCAGCCTGGAGAACAGGAGGTTGAGGGGAGACCTCGCTGTCTACAACCACTTGAAAGGAGGTTGGAGCATGGAGGGTGTTGGTCTCTTCTCCCAAGTAGCAAGAGATAGGACAAGAGGAAATGGCCTCAAGTTGTGCCAGGAGAGGTTCAGATTGGAAATTAGGGAAAATTTCTTCACAGAAAGGGTTGTGAAGCCCTGGAACAGGCTGCCCAGGGCAGTGGTGGAGTCACCATCCCTGAGGGGTTTAAAAGACACATAGATGAGGTTCTTAGGAACATGGTTTAGTGCTAGAGTTTGGTTATGGTTGGAGTCAATGATCCTGAGGGTCTCTTCCAACCAAAATGATTCTGTGGTGTTCTGTTCTATGTTCTATGAGAAGCAGAGCTGGTCTGTAGCTGTGTGACACGGGTGGAGGGGACACTGCCCCATCTCCAACCCCCGTCTGGCTGGAGGGAAGGAGACCGTAGACCACAGTGTGCACCCACCTCTCCTAACGGCACTCGCATGTTGGGCTCTGGTTGTTACCAGGAGAGGAAGGACACAAAGCTGCGGTGGCATTAAGATGAGAATCCTTTGGCAAAATGTTTCACCAACTCTTTTTGTTTTTTGGTAGTAAATTAAACAAATTTTGGTTTGAATTGTTCTTCCTCCAGCTAGGCAGATCTGGAGGTTTCATGTGGGTTACGTATGTCAAGCTGAGGGAAGATTTACCCATAAAATGGTAGCAGGGATGAGGATCAGTAGTTTGAGCACTCTCAGCTCCAATAGATGTCAACACACAACAGCAGACTATGTTTGCAATTTTTTAAAATCGAGCATTACCTGTTTAGGAGCCTACCTGGAGGCAGACATTATAGCAAAGTAATTTGAAAAGAGCTGTGTATTGTCTTTTTGAATTTATGCTAACTTACTAAAAGCTTTTGGCGAAATATTAATAAATATATTAAGAACAATCTCTAATTTATAAGTCAGTTCGTCCACCTTAGCAGGTGATAATTCCTCTTGAATTTTTACTATAAGTAAAAAGGGAGACCGTATAATAATCCTGTGTATTTTTCTGCCTGTTGTGCTCAAGTTTCAAGTTTAGAAAGAAGAGTGACTAATAAGAAGGTGGTGATTGCTTCATTAGTGTGCACTGAACTGAGTACACAATATAATTATATATTTCAGTTGTAGTTAGGACATTTAATTGATTTGTTTTAACTAAATTAACAGACATCAGGAAACAAAAAAATTGTGGCACATTTTGAAATGTTTTCCCCACAGCCAGCTGGGTTCAGCCAAACAGAAATATCTGTCTTATTTCTGGATGATGTTGTGAAGATCGAAACCCTTGCTATTGAAAAACTTTTATGAAATAATCTTGCATTTCTTCAGCTCACTCCTTTATCTGACAAACTTTTACCAGTTGAATTTCACAGAATTCTTATGAGATGGGTATGGATACCTTTGGGGAGAGGAAAAGTGACAGATAAAAATGACTCAAACAGATGTTTCCCTGCATTGCCAAAAGAAATAGGGCTAAAATGCAGATTTCCTTTTATTAGTCTGGTTAATTAGTAACTCTGCTACCAGTTCAGCAAATACGAGCATTATTTAGAAACCATTTTCTTCCTCGTTTTGGGTCACCTACTTCCCTCTGGTTTTTTTCCTGGTTTTGCAGCCTGGCTCTGTAGTTCTTCTCGATTCTGGGTTATTCTGACAAGATGACTTTTCACTTCCAGTTTTTAGCATGGAAGCAGAAACGCTGATACAGCACGAGAGATGCTCTGCACACAGTGTGGCTGCTAGAGGCTTAGTGGAATCATTACGAGGCCTCTTCCATCATTTTCTTACCAGCTTTTTGTCTTGGAGGGAAAGACAAGTATTGAAAGGAAAGCTCGGAAGTGTGAGAATGAGGTGGGGCAGCTCAAAGTCCTGTGGTCCCTACATTTATTCTGCTCTTCCATTTACGAGAATAAGTGGAATTGAGCATGTAGCTAAACGCACACGGGACGGGAGAAAGAAAAACGAATAGAAAAGCAGTAGCTGGGCACCCTTCTGGTAAAACCTGTTCTGTTTTTTAGGAACGGCTCGTGATCCACTGTTTACAAACAGCAGTAACATCAACGTACAGCACGAATGACTCATATTGAGACGAAACAAAACGAAAAAAAGAAAGCAAAATCCCCAATTTGCCACCGAGTTCCGACACAGGGCACTAAAAATAGGCAAATTCAGAATGAAAGTTACAGCCCGGCAAACAGCTCCCCCTCTATTAATGAGTCACGGAGGGACTCGGCACTAAATGGGTTAGACACAGATTTTTCTCTGAAATGGTTTTCTTTGAAAAGGTGGTTTCATTTGAACGAAAAATTTATTCAGGAACTTGTCAGAAATAATTTAATTTCATTTAGGTATCTCGAGGCAAAGAGATCATTTGATAACGTCAATCATTTCACGTCAATGTTTTCAGAATGTGCACTGCATATTTGTATTTCTAGTGGTTGTTCATATTTACATATTTTTCAGTCCCTTCAAGAAATGTTTAGAATTAAGGTTGGCAGTCAGGGTGAGCTGGATTCATTTGATTCAAGGGAATTAATTCACTGGCCACATCACGCCTTTCTATTTTTAATGTGGGAAAAACCAAAATTTATTGCAACCCTGATAGCACAGATTCAAAACCTACGGAAAAATATTTGCTTTAGCAGCAATGTATATTACCAGGAAGTCTCGAAACGTATGGTTTGTTCTAAAAACCATTTTGTGTTAAGTGTGTTTGCATTGAGAGCGTTGGCTGGATCATTATGGTTCTGCTTAGGAATAAAAACAAGTTTTGAAATAACAGCTTCTAATGAAATAGGAATTGAAGGGTTTTTTCTGAGCTGCAGGAGAAAGCAGAGTTCCCAAACACCCTTTCAAGCACAGGACATTCTGAACTCTCCAGCCAAACCGAATGAAAGTCGTGGGGGACATGTGGAGAAAACTCGTACATGTGCTGTTGATTTGCACATGGGCTCCGAGGCTGTAATTTGCTTTTCTGTGAGCAGACAGCTCGACATTTCCAACTTGGCAAAGGGCGGCGGGAGCAAGGGTGGGTCCTGCTTGGGCAGGGCAGCAGCTGCCTCTGGGCCTGGGGTGCAGCAGGGAGATCCTTCTGGATGCGGTTACAGCTACAGCCCGATCCAGAAAGCTGCTCAGCCCCAAAATCTGCATCCTGGTTCTGCTACCCCTTGCCTATCTTCAAATAAAATCCTATTTTTCAGACATTTGGAGTACTCGTTATGATAGCGCAACAACAGGATGCACAGAAGCTTAGCATCTTTGAAAATATGGCCTTATACACTATGTCATATTTCCATTTCCAACATCAAAATGAGGAGATGGAAACTTTTGTTGTTTCTTCTCTCTCCCATTCCATCAGGTTGGGTTATTGGCTATCTCATACTAGCTGTTATGAATCCATTTATGTCTGTAACTCAACTGTATTTTTTTAATTAATATATATTATACTTCTGCAGAAAAATAGAGCAAACAGGGAAGGAATTACATATTTGGATCGTCAGCACATCGCGATGATTCATAGCAAGGAAAGAGTTGGTCCATTTTACTACCCTTACTATGCCTTAGTAGCCAAAATTCAGAGTCTCTAAAATATTGAAAGTATTTTATATCTTTTAAAGTAGCACTGTTGTAAAGAAATTTTCTGAAGGGAAATACATGTAGGTAGTTGCTTCTTTGCACTCTAGGAAATTCAAACTTTGCATTTTGGTGCCACATGGCGATGGGAAGTAAAAAGGTCTAAAAACAGAAGGTGGAAGCACATCGGCCCATTTTTCCTTTTGTTTGGGCCGTAGAAATGCAAACTTCAAAGCACAAATAGCGATCAGATCTCAATTTTTCACTTCTAATGAGTATTGATTCCACAGCCAAAGAGAAAAATTAAAGAACAGTCCCATGTGCTCTTTTAAAAGTTTGAAGTTTATAGACTTTTTTTATTGTAGGAAACCAAGAATCTGTTTATTATCTGTTTATTGTAAGGCAAAACCACTTTCAAATGAAATGTCTTTGAATTGGACAAGACTGAACTTCAAATTAAACGGGAGAGTTTGAATGCGCTATGGAACTCCTCCTGCTTTCTGTTAGCAGAATACGGGAGTTTCTGAAATCTGAAGAGAAACTGATATAGGAGTAACAGCAATAGTAGTAAATTACTTTAGGTTTGGAGCAATGGAAGTGTGTGGAGAGTGTTAGAGAAGCCATTGAAGCAGCTGAAGTGACTTTTGTCTCCTAGAAGAAGCTGCCATCTAAAGACAGAGTCCATTAGACATATTAAAAGTTTTCTATTTCTTTGCCCATGTAAGTAGACCTGGGGAAGCAAACAACTAGTTGTAACTTCAGTGGTGGCCTGTGAGTTTGTGCATAGCTGATAAGCCAATCTCAATATTTCCCTAGGAACACAGTAGTTCATCCTAAACGTGGAAAGAACAACACAAATGACAAGAGCAAAGGAGTTAGATGGAACACCAGGGATCCAGTAGCATCTTAACGCTTGAGCAGGTTCCTCTCAAAGCCAGTTTTATAAACCGCTGAGTCTTTCATTGTTTGCAGAACGTGGCCTACAGGTGCACTTAGATAAGGTACCTGCAGCACCAGGCCCTCAAAAAAAAAATCTACTTAGCCCACAGCTGGCAACAATTAAGCCACTTTCTGTAGCTTGTCCCATCTTGTGGCTGGGGAGGTGGGCTCTGCTTTGCTTTGCCTTTCATTTGCAACTTCTCTCTGGTCGCGCGTACGTTGTAGGCTGAGAAGAGTATGGTAAGAGATCTGAGCTTCTTGTAACTCCTTGATGGTGTTCAGAGGAGTCCGAGAGAGGAAGGGCTGGCACAAGAACGTGTGGCGTAAGAACAGCGTGTTCCTTAGAAGATAAAATAAACCTGAATATGGTTTATTGTAAATCTGAATGGGCCCCCCCATTGCAGAAAGCAAACTGTGGGCTGAGTTTTGCGGGCTCGTAATGGCCAATATGACCACGTGTTATATTATCGCTCCTGCTGGAAAGACAGTAAGGCCAAGACTACTGCCGAGAACCTGAGGATTAAAAGCCTATCCAACAGGTAACATATTAATTACTGGCTCTTGCAGTGTTACCCTTTGCTTCTCTCTGTCCTCCAGGAAGATGTTACTTGCTTCAAGCCCTTGGGTTTGGTGTTTCAGAAAGGAAGGGTGCTTGTCCACAAGTGAACCTAGTTGAGGTAACTCTGCTTTTAAGGTCTTTGGATAAAGGCTGGGTTCTTTTTTCAGAGGATCTCTTTGCTGATTGTTTCGCTTCCAATAGCACAAGGGTTACTGGAAAAGGCTTAACTTGTTATCTCTGCTCATTTCCAGGGAATGTTGAGTCTCCCTGTTATTGCAGTGAAATTTGGTAGAATAATAATGTCTGCTTTTGAGCCCTTCCTGAAAGTGCTATGTGTTGCTTCGGTAGTTAATCATGTCAAATCGTCGTATCAAATACTTCTGACTGCGAAAAAAGTGTATTTCTGGAGAATGGTGAGACACTACAGAGAGGCACAGATATTTGCATTGGAAAGACTAGTATTAATAGCTCCTATTCTTCCTAGAAATGTAACATTTGAGTGCCTGCTGGTTTTTGTTGTTTAAATCAATGTAGTAGTCTGTATGGGTTAAACTTCCTAACTAAAATATTAAGTGTGATGAAATTAAGAAAGGCATAGCCAAAGACCCCAGTTTGTGATGAGAGATAAATGGGTTCTGTAGGAGAGGAAAAATACACTTTATGTGAGGCTGGCTCATGATATATTTTGCATTTAGCATAAACAGTCTCCTGGCCTACTCTGTTGCACAGATTCCTAATCTCATTTCATTCCATTTACTTTCCTCTTGTGGGCAGCTATAGCACCTTTTGCACCAGCTTTAAGGGCTATAAATCCTGCATTCGTATCATCAGCTCCTACTTTCCCTGGGGGCTTGAGGGAAACCTTAGATGTTAGAGCACGTGGAAAGGGTGCTGTGACCTGAGCTCAAGAGTTAATCTGATGAAGCCCTGAGCGCGGCCGAGCTCTGTGCTCAGCTGTGCTGTTGAGCCAGGGAAGGCCCAAGCCAAGGAGCATATTCTGGCATCAGCTCCTGGAGGTTACAAGAACCTTATGTATCATTTTATGTATTTTCTTTTCATGTGTATATAATCAATTCCAGTGGCGAGGCTTGTGTTTTGGTTCATACGGCCAAGCCAGGCTATTGACTTGGCTCCGTTTTCAAACCTCTTGGCTTGCTAAATGTCAGAGCCTACGTAGGGCTTCTTTTTGTACTCCAATCTCGTACCGTTGGCCCCAATTATGTGTGTTCCCTGAGAGTACACGCGTGGCCCCGAATACAAATCAAACCAAGTTAGGAGCCAAACACAGAGGTCAGCAAAGCAAATATTTCTGTCTCCCCAAACTACCTTTCTTGCCTCCTGGCACAGCTGTTTGAGGCCCAAGCTTGACAAGTCTTCTGAGTCCCATGTGCCGCGAATTGAAAATGAAATAAATTAGTAACGCTAATAGTGTAAATGCATTGACAGCCTCTGTTGCAGTTCCCCAGTGACTTACTGGATTCTTGCAGTTCTGCACCTAAGAGAAACTATAAATTCTCAGGAAGAAGGCGGCATGGGAGGTGTTTTTTGTGATGGTTTGATTATCTTAGATCTCCTTAAATAAGGTGGTGGAAAATACAGGCTCCTGCAAACAAAAGTGTTCAGTTCCCTGTGAGATATTTAAATTTCCAGTAATACCTAGGGAACAGTGAGATGGTAAACAAAAGAATGTTTAGGGAATTAATATTAAAATGCATTAGCTTTAGATGAGCCTTATAGGCTTTGGCTGAAGAGACTGACGTGCAATTTTGCAACAGTTCTATTGGAGCATGGTCAGAGATGCTATTCCAGTTGCAGCTGAACCAAATCAAGAAACTATCACTCTCAAGATGAGCTAGCTCAAAAAAAAAAGAAAAAAAAAAAGGCCCAAACAATAAACTTACTAAAAAGTATTTGAGCTACGCTGGATCATTCTGACAGAGCCAGATTTGGGAGTGTCCACACATGTGGTTATTTGGCTCATGGAAAAGGGTGGTAACCCCTAATGGGGGGCAGTGGATAAACAGCTGTGGGCAGGCTGGGTGTGGGGGGGTAACCTCTTAACCTGGCTCAGCTGCGGGTGGAACAGCACATCAGGCTGTGCCCTTACACAATACTGGGATTTCTTAATAGACAAGTTCTTAGATTGAAGAGTGAGCTGCTGTCCAAGTCCGTGATGGGATGTGGTGCATCCCAAAATGTATGTATAAATATACATTCCCCAAACGTGTGTTCTAAGTGAACATTCAGTCCTTAAGAGCACCAGCACATAATACTGGCTCCGATTCCTCCCGTAGCCATCGTGGTTGGAGCACAGTATGTTCCAAACGGCACATTTTGCTGCATGAGCCTCAGCTGTAGATCTCGAGCAGAGAGAGACCTCTATTAAATGCATCTGTACTTGTGTGTCTTTGGTCTGTATCAGATTCTCCTTAGGTTTCTTAAACTGCTTCCAGACCAAGCTCTCTTATGCCCCCACTGCTCCACGATATTCTTAACCCTCTCGTCACCTACTGTCCATCAATCAGGACAAGCCACTTGCCTGAACCCAGTGCTGTTCTGCCTTGCGGGAATAGATATTAATTGGTTAAGTGTGAAGTGCACAAGCTGAAAATAAGGCACTGCTCCACGAGCTTCTCTAAACACGAGGAGGAACGAAGGGCTGCGCTTTGCCGAAAGGTCACGGTGAGCTCACGCCGGCAGCAGGACAGCGTTTTGGGCAGGACTCTTGCTGGGTGGAGGGAGCTGCCTGAATCGTTCCAGGGCTGAAGTGTCGAGAGGCTGAGCGGAGGGGAGAGCCTGACCACACCAGAAGAGAGAGTGGAGGGAGAACTGGGTATGCGGGACTCCAAGTGTTTGGTTGGTTTAGGTTTGATACAAAGAGGTGGAAAGATGTGGTTTGCCGCTCTTCATACCTTTGTTTCATCTTTTTTGCCCCAGAAGCATCTAAAAAGCTAGGACAGGGTAATGATGAGACCAACTGTACACTTTATCATGAGGTTTTTCCTCAGGCCTTTTGTCCTATCCGTGCTCAATCCCTGCTGTGCCGCAGGACCACAACGCCTGTGGTTATGTGGATCATGGAGACCCTGCAGCATTTAGACCTGGCCCAACTCCTGAGAGCCCTGGGCTGGAGGAGGACTTGCTACCAGGCCCTGGGCCGTCCTGAGAGGAGCTCCGTGCTCTGCTGACTTCTGCTACATCTGGGAGAAGGTGGGGTCGGGAAGATCCCACGTCATGCTGCCCAGTTGACCTTCAGGCATCTCCCTTTGTCTGCTGAGCTGCTTTCTATGTCAGGAAGGTCGCTGTGCAGCACTGGGACTTTACCTTGAGGTGCAACCACTGGCACCGTGTCCAGAACTCAGCAGGTGTCTCAAATTCACAAAATTCGGAGTCTGTGCAATCTTAAAAACCTACACCCCCTCTGTGGTGGAGCGGTCTGCTGGTACCATCCTCTTGTACTCTTCTGTTTAGGAAAGGGCTGTCTGCCCATGACAGAAATATTTGTGAGTCTCCAAATTTCTTTTTTAATGGTATGAACCTCTGTAGCATGAATTTCTTTTTCAGAGTGAATGTTTGACTCTGGTTAAACTCCTGGTCTCAGGAGAAAGGTGAAAATCAGATTTGAAATTTCATATTCACTTTGAGTTTGTGAGGTGAAGCTTGTGGATTTAGGTGTTGTTGCAGAAGGGAGATGCCCCATGGAGCACCTCACTCTTCCCGCCTGTGTGTCCTGCGCCTAAATGCTAGGTTTTTTTCCTAAATACTAGTCTTTTTCCTAAATGCTAGTTTTGGTGATGCTTAGAAAGACTTCTGTTGTTCAACCATGCTGTGCTACAGGACTTCCCTGGTACTGGCCTTGCATAGGAGCTGTGAAACCTGCTGGACCCTGCTTCCTGCTGAGAAAGGAGGATTCTCTGGAGTATTTGCCCATGGAAAGTGGGGGAAGAGGACTGTGGAGCAGCTCTTGAGAAAGCAGGAGAGGAAATGAACAACCAGGCAGGAGGGAAAACCAATACGGATGTGTTTGAAGGCCCAGAGAGGGAGCAAGGATTTCTATGCATGGTTTCTGAACGCTGGGTGTATGTTTAGACCTGTGTAGAGACAAGATACGATGTTGTACGAAGCTTGTATGGTTTTCCAACTTGAAAAGCTGAGGTCCAGCTTAGCTTAATTTGATTAGATTTGTTTCATTAGAACAGACTTCGTCCCTGCCTAAGATGAAGAAAAACGTGGTCTTTAGTTGTAGAGATACAATTTTATAGGACTGGATAGTCACCAGAGTGGCTTAAGAAGGGCATGGAGACAGATCCTCAGGGTGGTGGGGGGAGCAAATTATCAGAATAAAGCAGAGACAGTTTATTTTCTCTGCAGGGTGTCAAATGTATGTAGTTCTTGGCATAAGGTCTCTGAGTGACTTTAGCCTAGTGATATAAATTTTAATTGCAAATTTAAATGATGCTGGGACCAGATGGGTGAAGACTAAAGGAACACTGTTAGCTCTGCCCACCTCCTCTCTCTCACAGCTTTGCTTGCAGATTATGGAGAACAGCTTTGGGTGAGGACTTAGGTTGAGCATCATTTGCTTTAGGGATACCAGTAGAAGGAATACACGTTATCCCCATCCACTTGTTTGTATGTGGATTATTGCTGTGGAAAATCTCTCAAGGAGCTGCACGGACCATGGCGATGGGTTGTGAGGGCTGGGTCTGGCCTAGGGGAAGCTGGAGATGTTGATACCTCAGCACGGGCAGCTGAGCCTTGGGCCTAAGGACGTGTTTGCAGCCGGCCCGAAGCAAAGCTGGGTTGTTCTGCCATCCAACACCACCATTTTTCAAAGACACAGGAGAACCCCTCTCCGTGCTAGTTAGCTGCTTTTCTGTGAGTTGCTTCCAACGCAAATGAAAGGCTAGAAGCTTTGGGAGAAGTTGTCGAGCATCTGCTGGGATGATGATCAATTAATCCACCCCACGACTCTTTCTTTGCTAGCAGTTGCAAGGCATGAGAGTGTCCTATCCAACGTAACGTTTTGAAGAAACGTGTAGTTTTATTTCGTACCTAAAACTGAACGGTGGTTGCAGCTAATTTCACACAGCAAATTAGACAAAATCCCCGAGCTACTTCCACTGTCTGAGCCCAATAACAAACAAAAATAGCTCTTTGGAGGGTAACTTAAGAGTTACTTGAGAGGGTTAAATGTGTCTCACCGATGCACTCAGTTTGACAGGCTGAGGCACTTTGTCTAGATGATAGATATGAAAAACTAATATCTCAGTTTTCAGAGGGGGTTCTGAAGCCTAAAATCGAAACCAGATGTGCAACAAAAAAGAGCAGTGTATATTACAAAGTGTTGTGAAATAGCCCAAGGGAGGCAAGTAAGCAAAAACAGCCCTGTCTCTTAGCAACCTGCAAAACAAAACAAGGAACAGCTTGGTTGGCATCTGACAGGGCAGGTTTTGGTCTTTACAGTGAAAAAAGAAGACTGGAGAAAATTTGGAATAATCCTGGGATTTTTGGTGACCCGGAAACACCTTTCTCTTCAACAGAGTGGTTACCTGATTTCTCTTCTCCCCTAGACCTCCTCTTTGCGAATGTCCAGCAGTAGCGACACGCCGGTGCTCTCTTCTGTCTTTCCTATCCTGCTACAGCCTAACGTGGGGTGGAACAGAGATCTCCCTTTTCTTCTTGCCTTACCTCTTGCTAAAGTCAATCACACTCCTGAGAAGTGAGTGCAAAGTGAGTGGAAAAGCTACCAAATCAAAATAATTTTGAAGGTTTTGCACAGCTCTACAGGATGAGTTCAGTTCCTCAAACGTGCAAGAGTATCTAAGTGTGACTTGTGTGTAGAAATGGAAAGAAGTGTTCAGTAACTAAAAAGTTAAACAGATAATTAGTTATTTCCAAAAGAGTATTTGAATCCGTTTCTAGAAATAGTGCTGCTTTTTCATTTGATTTCATTATGCTCCTTAATTAAACCAGTGCGTTCTCTTAACCCCACAAATAAAAAACTCACAGCTCAGGTCCCAAAATGTTATTAGGTGGGTTTAAAATTCAGCCCTGAAAGCAAGAGGGGCACTGTCTCACTTCAGTGAGTTCTACGGGCACAGCTGTGTCCATCAAGAGACTGAAAACATCATACGGATGCTGTGATGGGAATGGGCTTCGACCTTCAAACCAGCCGGTTTGGTAAGGAGCTTATTCTGCTCTACAATGTCCATCGTAGCTGTTCGCCAAGAGAGATCTACGGGTATTTGTGTCCGAGCAAATTCTTTCTGAGAAAATCCTTTCTAGCTTAGGCAAACCTTGGCGTATTCCTGGAATCAGCCTGACTCCAGGACCGACAGCTTGAAGCAAAACCACAGCGTGCCCCGAGGTTTGTAATCGAATTGTGAGAGGTAGGATTTGTGATGGAGAGGGGGGCTGGGTGGATTTGACTTGGCTTGGTTATTTTTAGAGAGGTTGAGGCTGCCAAGCAGCCAGGTTTTGTGTTTTCAGGTTGG
>VWYH01009702.1:0-222359 GCA_013399365.1 Pampusana beccarii
AAAAAAAAAAACAAAAACTCAAAAAAACCAAGCAAACAAGAAACAGGAGTAAGAACAGGCTTCGAATAAGTACTTTAAAATAAAATTAAAATTATATATTTAAAAAAAAAAAAGAAAAGTATTGCGTTTGTGCGAGCCGCTGCTCTGTCTCTGCAGAAGCTCCCGTCGCAGACTTGGCGCCCCAGGCTCCTGCAGAGGAGCCGCCAGCCCGGGCGCTGACCGACCCGGGAACCGCAGCCAAACTGCGCCCTCACCCCACCAGAGCCCGACGAACACTTTATCTTTGCCGCGTCAGCCACCGAACCACGATACCAACTCTTTCTCAAACGCCCACCCGCTCCGAGGATGGGCAGTGTTTGTGCTATTTATTATTATTTTCAGACCGGCTGTTCTGCAGCAGCCCGTTACGTTGGCAACACAACCGCAGGAACTTCCCCCGGGAGCGGCGGGTTGGGCGCTGCCGCGGGGGAGCGTCCCGGGGCCGGACGGAGGTGCCGCAGTCCCACGGGCGGGCTCGGGGGCAGCGCCCGGCCCCAGCGCGGCGAGAGCCGGCCCTGGCCCCAGCCCCGGCCCGGCGGTACCTGCCCGTGGTCCCCGCCGCCCCGAGCATGCTGCGGCTGACCTGCCTGCTGCTGCTGCTCGGCCGCGCCGTCCCGGCGGCAGGTAAGGGACCGCCGGTCTGCGCTGTCATCGCCGCCGGGGAGCGGCTCCCGGGGCGCGGGCGAGGGGGTGAGGGCAGCTGCGGCGGCGGGGCCAGGGGGCAGATCTCTGGCGTGAGCGGCTTTACTTGTGGGGATGGCGGGAGTTCCCTGTCTGGACCCGCTAGGCGTGACAGGGGATGGAGACGGCTCCGGGCCCCTTCTCACCTCCCCAGGCTTCATTCTCAGGCGCTGCGACCTTGGTGCTTGCAGTGAAGCTGGGGCATCCCGCGGAGCCAGGGTTCTGCTTCGCACTTTAACCAGAAAGCTGCAGTTCTGCTTCCTCCACTGACTCAGTGCAGCGGCTCACAAGGTGCCTGGGCAGCCTCTGTCCCTCGCTATGGTACCCTCCCTGTGCTGTGCTCTGCAAAGAGAGGTCGGAAACGCAGAAGAAATGCCAGAATTGGATGAAATGCTTATAAATATCTCATAAATATCTTCAATATCCTATAAATATCTCAAGGGTGGGTGTCAAGAGGGTGGAACCAGACTCTTTTCAGTGGTACCCAACAATAGGATGAGGGGCAATGGGCACAGAGAGAAGCACAGCAGGTTCCATCTAAACATGGGAGAAACTTCTTTACTTTGGGGGTGCCAGAGCCCTAGAACAGGCTGCCCAGAGAAATTGCGGAGTGTCCTTCTCTGGAGACATTCAAAACACACCTGGACACATCGCCTACTCTAGGTGAATCTGCTTTAGCAGGTAGGTTGGACTAGACGATCTCTAGAGGTCCCTTCCAACCCCAACCATTTTGTGATTCCGTGAAATGTCTTGCTCCTCCAGTGACTCACTGGGTGACCTTGGGTTAGCCACTTAATCTGTAACTGCTTCAGCTATCGGGCTTCAATATGGTCCTGTTTGTAAAGCACTGAGATAACCTCCAAGGAGAAGTGCTAGATAAGCGTGAGGTAGCTGGCTGGTTTTTTTCCCAAGTTCTGCTGAAACAAAGTGGAGCATAGCCTGAATCTTCTGCAGACCTGAAACCTCTCTATGACAGATTGTATCAAATCACAAGCATTTCTCTATTAACTCAAAAGTCTGAACTCGGGGCCATTCCATCTGCTGTGAAACAGGAACAGTGAAGTTTCTGCTCAAACAGTAATGTTACAGTTATTTCTCACAGTCCTTTTGCATCCCAATTTGCTCAGCACCTGTGATTTGTTGAATTAATCACAGGCACAAAGTAGATGCTTCGAGTTCTCCTTCTACCCCATCCCAAGCCGGTGGGTGCAGAAAAGGCAGCAGAGGGGTGAGCTGAGCCCAGCGCTCCCTCCACGTAACAGGTCATGGATGAGTGAGAAATGCAGTTTATTAAGCTGTTAGCAATCTGGTGGCTGCTGAAAGAGAGGAGAAGGAAAGTCACAGGCATGAGAAGCTCCACAGCTCTGCTGCTCTGCCCAGTACTGCCCCGTTGGTCACCATGCGGAGCGCTGGGGCAGGGAGGGAACGTGCTCCATGTAGGAGGCAAACAACCAGATCCTGTCACCAGCTCTTCCCCAATTCACAGCTTTCAGCAGTTACTACATCTCCTTTTGATTTGGGTTTGCTTGTTTTTAACATATGCAGGTCATTTAATCTTGTTGCGCTGTTATTTTTTGGAAAAATTGAATGTATGCTTTCCATAAAACCCAACCTCCTTCGTGGTCTGCCTATTGCAGTGATTGTAAGAGCTGAAGTGAGTAGCTTCTGTAAACATGGCAGGGAAGATAACGGTGAGCGATCCGAGTGGCAGGGGTGGTTCAGTATCACAGGCCCTGCACTTCTCATGCCTTGCTGTTTCATAGAATCACAGAATGGTTTGGGCTGGAAGGGACCTTCAAAGGCCATCTAGTCCAACCCCCCTGCAATAAGCAGGGATGTCTTCACCCACATCACGTTGCTCAGAGCCCTGTCCAGTCTGGCCTTGAATGTCTCCAGGGATGGGGCATCCACCACCTCTCTGGGCAACCTGGGCCAGTGTTTCACCACCCTCACTGTAAAAAATTTCTTTATTCTATCTAGTCTGAATCTACCCTTTTCTGGCTTAAAAGCATTACTTCTTGTCCTGTTGCAACAAGCCCTCCTAAAACATCTGTCCTCATCTTTCTTATAAGTATTGAAAGACTGCAACAAGGTCTCCCCAAAGCCTTCTCCAGGCTGAACAACCCCAACTCCCTCAGCCTGTCCTCATAGGAAAAGTGTTCCATCCCTCTGATCATTTTTGTGGCCTCCTGCGGCCCCTGTCCAACAGATCCATGTCTTTCCTGTACTGAGGACCCCAAAGCTGGACATAGGACTCCAGATGGGGTCTCACCAGAGTGGAGTGGAGGGGCAGAATCACCTCCCTTCACCTGCTGGCCACACTCCTTTTCAGGTTGCCCAAGATACAATTTGCCTTCTGGGCTGCAAGCGCACATTTCTGGCTCATGTCCAGTTTTTCTTCCCCCAGTACCCACAAGTCCATCTCTGCAGGGCTGTTCCCAACCTCTTAATCCCCCAGCCTGTATCGATACTGGGGTGTGCGGGTTGCCCTGACCCAGGTGCAGGACCTTGCACTTGGCCTTGTTGAACCTCGTAAGGTTCACATGGACCCACTTCTTGAGCTTGTCCAGGTCCCCCTGGATGGCATCTGCTCTGCCACTAGAGCATGGTACAAGTCTCATTTACACTGGGATTTTTGGCCCTTTCCTGGAAGAGGAAGTCAGTGGTGGACCACAGAGAAGAAGCAGCTGGCACTGAGGTTTTTTTGTTTCGTTAGGAGGAAGGTTGGGGAGACTTGTGAGTCAACAGGGCTGACAAAGGAATGTATTGGATGAAATCTTACTGGAGTTTGAAAGTTCATTTTTTTAGGACAGAGATGAGAGCTAAGCTGGACCTTCTTCCAGTAGCTGACAGTTTAGAGACTGTATTGGATCATTAGTGGCACTGAACCTACAGCTAGTGCCCAGCTCTCCCTACAAAACCTCATCAAAGTTTTTGTGATGTTCTAGTCTGAAGCTCCCTTCTACTATTAACATTTGTAGGACCCAGTCTAACATGTTGTTTAATGCTACTTGTTTAAACTCATATATAGATGCAACAGTTTCTGCTCCAGGTTTTTGAACGATAGAAAAAAAAAGGCGGTAGAGCCTCTGTGGGGATGAGTGTCATTGTGAGTCACATAACGGCACCTGTCCAGTTAAAATGTGGAAATAAAAAACTAGAAAATGCAATACAATGAGGTTTGTTCATTTTGTTCTGTTTTCCTTCTGATTTCCACAGGGGAGTATGGTCTGGAAATAACCAACAATGGTCCCATCACAACGGGAGCTCAAGCTACTGTTCACGCCAGTCTAAGTATAAAGAATGACAGTGTCACATCAAATCTGTATCACTTTAACTGGATTTATGCTCCTCTGATTCTGATCCAGAAATCCGAGCGGCAGTTTAACTCCGTGATTAAAGTGACTGGTGAATTTCCTGGGACTTTTCCTGTATCTGTCTGGGTGACTCACAGAAACTGTTGGTTATGTCAGCCAGTTGCTAGAAATGTCACCATACTTCAGATTACAGGTAAAATGGCTTTACAACTTCTGCATCTTCAGGAATTCAGTATACATCAGGATGCTTGCTGCCTTTGCATCAGAAAAATGAAAGCCAGGCATAACTATGGCTTTTGTCCCCAGGGTTTGATTTGTGTAGCCCTTTGATTGAAGGTGGTTTTGGATGGCGCTGTACTTAGTGGGCCATGCTGTGGTCTACCTGCATCCAGGAGCCAAGTGTGATCCTGCCCATGTTTTCCTGCCTCTGTCACTTAGAGAAACTGAACTAGAAAGCAGATGCTTCAGCAGCTGCAGTTGACACCTCAGCATTGTTCAGTGATGTCCAGACTCCTAAAACAATGCTGCTTGTACTACTTCCCAGCGTTTTTAGTGCTAAAGTTAGGATGACCAGCAGCAGTAGTAATTTACTGATTTCCCCCGTTGCATGACAGAGCAAAAGCTCAGGCCACCAGCATAACAGAGCTGTTACATTTTCTTTTAAAGTTCTGAATGAGTGTACTGAAATAGCATGTGAAGTCACGTCTGCATTTCCAAATATTGCTAAATGCAATTTCAGCTTCCTGAGAATATTCATAACCACAAATATGCGTTTTTTGACGAATTGACCAATGGTGCAGTGTGGTTAACCTAATTTCTGATACGGGAATTGACATGAAATACCACCTGACAGCCTCCCAGAATCCCTTCTTCCGAAGACCAGTAGCCACATCACTCCAGCCACATCCCAGTGCTCTGCTTATACACTCCAAAACAGACCCAGCTCCCAGCCAAAGATAAGGACATATATGAGGACAAAAGAGCTCCCATAGGGCATAGGTGACATTTTGGGGAATAGCTGTTGAGATTTTTCTATAGGAAACAGCAAGCTTATTGGATAAGTCTTCATAAAAGTATCTGTGGGATCTTTCCTCTCTTAAGAACTGCTGCCTTGCTGAATATCTACTTACTCCTTTCTTGCTTTGTGCTGTCACATTCTCATGCCACAAGCACAAGGAATAGAACCCTTCTATAGCTGTGAAAATTAACATCCCGTTGTGCCTTTTTGCCTTCCTCAAGCAAGAGCACCCACAGGGGCTTCACAGGGCCCAAAGGTAGTTGCCAATAACTCATAAATTACAGCTCCAGTTAGTTCTGCATTACAAGCCCCATTCTGAAGCAGTAATTATGATTCTTATTTGCGCATCATCAAGAGAAGAGTAAATGAGATTTAGTGAATTGGTAACAGGGTGTCTGTTACTGGCAATTAATATCCCATTAATTTTATAATGAGCTGATAAGTGTATCATCATAATACCTCTTTATTCATAGGTTAGAGAGGGGGTTTTTTAAGATCATCTTTGCCAGTCCTTGTAAACAAACTTGAGCATATGATCTCTCACAGACATCCACATCAAAATTTCACCTTTTCTGTATTCACAATACATAGAACATCTGTTATGCATAGTAATCAAATTTTCGTTTCTGTGAAAGTAGCTAAAACTAAAAAAAAAAAAGGGGGGCAACATAAAACCCACAAAACAAACAAACAAACACTGCCACCCCAAACATGAAGGGCGTGTATATTGATTTGATTCTGAATCCCTTGATCTAGATAATTGATGTTAGTCCCAGTTCTTTTTAAATCCATAGTAAAAATTGATACTGACCTCAATCAGTCCAGAATTATTTCTCTTAGTTTTATTAGAAGCCTACTGTATATCTCTAAATAAGTAATTTAATCTCTCTGCCTAGCACATACAACAACATTGAACAATAGACAGGGAATATACTCAACCACTTGGACTCTGACACAGAAAGGCTTGTGCAGTACTTTTAAAATAATGTTTTGATACTCACACAGAACATGCTATGAAAGTGAGATATACTGTGATTCTTTTTCCACCTTATTATTCTGCAGAATTTGTCACGGGGAATCTTACCATTGCCCAGATAGAAGACACTAGACTTATCACACGCGGTTCTAGTTCCTCCACGGGGGCTGTGACCCGGATTTCGTTCTGTCTTCATGACCCAAGTCATTTCTTCAAGTCAGCATCATTTGTCTACAACTGGGATTTCGGCAATGGGTAGGTGTGGTTACTTCATTTGCTTCAATGAATGTTCAGGATGGCTCTGATTCAGACACTTATCTAGAGAAAAATCCTGATCAAATCATAGGACAAAGCACACACCTTTGTGAATTGGTCCACTCTTAGCTTGGCAGCCAGGTCAATTAGGAAGACTTTGGCACAGAAGCCACTGTGTACTCACAAAAAGGTGATATTTTAAATACCTAAATTTCTTCTTCAAGTACATGCATGGGTGTATTACTGTGTGTGCGACGAGCTGAACTGAATGAACTGGGAAAAGTAACTTACTGTAAATTGTTATTTTAAAACATCATTATGCTCGCAGATCTCCATTAGCAGTTTGTAGCTGTTGAATATGTGAATAATTTGTGTGCTTAAGGAAAATGGAAGCAGTCTGTTTGCTCTTTCTTTCTCTTCTTTCTTTCTTTCTCTTTCTTCCTTTCTTTCTTCCTTTCTCTCCCCCCACCTTAGTGCTTTGGTTACCTTATAGTCCACCTGCTATAATGGTAGTCTTCATAATTTACTGACTTCCTATTCTATTTTGTGAATTCTTTTAGCATTATCTTTAGGATTTTTTATTAAAAATGTGTAAATATACTCTGGGTCTTACACTAGTTATAGTTGTATTGATATTGCCACAGACATTAACGCTTGTTGTTACGGACATAAAGTAGAATTAGAATCACAGCCGACTGTAGCATTGTCCATGAAGAAAACATGTTGGAGCTTGTTCCTTTTAAAATCAGAAATACGCGAGGACTCAGTAAAAGGCAATTTTGACTCTAAATCTTTTCATGTTGCACATAGAGTTTATCAGATTACCAAGGAACCCTTTGTCTACTATAACTGCTCTACCATGGGGAATCGCACGGTGCATCTGAAAGTCATAGCTGAATGGGAGCAAATTGGAAGCATCATACATGAAAGAGAAATGGTGCAGAAAACCGGCGATTTTACCACTGCTCTGGAGCTGTTAGGTAATTATAAAACATTTTGCATACTCAAAACAGAACTTGCTGTATATGTATAGATACAAGCCAGCTTTCATGTGACAGTACAACTTCAGTGTTGTTTTGCATGCAAGAACTAGTCAACGTTATTGAATGAAAAGTTTCCATGGCAAAATGGACTTTGCACTGTTCTAATACAGGAAAAATGGGGGTAAATATTACATTTAAAATCTTCTGGTTCTTTTTTTCATTTACCAAAAGTTTAACTGTCTTTTGTAAAAGTCTCACACTTAAAACTTACAATAAAATGTTTACTGTAACTTACAGAGGATTTGTTTCATTAATGGCAGCTATCCCTAAAAAATAAATTAGTTAAAATAAGCATCAGGAAAGTCTCACTGGTTTGGTCAGCTTCAGGAGTAAATAAACACATAAATAAAGATGTAAATGATTAATAAAGTAGTTGATTATATAATAAAAAGAAATCACAAAACATTCAGAAAACTAACAGCAACTCTACTGGTAGGTTTCCCTTTCGGGTATGAAGCAAGTATTACTATTTGTGCAACCGATGGACCTAAAATCGGCAAAGTGTATAAAACCGAACCTTCAGTGGGGAACCAGTGGATTCCAAGTTTAGACGTGGGGTGTGACGTGCTTTTTTGTTTCCTCTCAGATGCTGTTAAAAGTATTAATGTAGTGGGCTCCAGAGAGACTCACGTAATGGAAAATTTGAGTTTATCTCTTCATATCAATGGCACGTAAGTAGCAAACACAACTTCTTTCCCCAAAAAGCATTGTCTATTTAAGTGGTTTTCCCCCATTGTTTCCTTAAAATAGTCAGTTGCACCCCACAGAACTGTTTCTTAAAACAAAAACAAAAGCTCCTTTGAACAAAATACTGTTGAATATTGCATTTTCCTGACTTGAAATACCATGAATTCTAAGAGCCTGAAAGAGCCTGCATCTTTACAGAAAAGCAGAATCCTCATACGTAAAGCAAATCTTCTTTTTACATCTTTGTAAAGAGGATGTTGAAAGATAAATAACCAGAGAAAGATAGTGGGAAAAAAATTCATTTTAAAACTTCCTTTTCAATTTTTCTCCTTGACCAATTTCCCCACCATTAAACTGTATCCAGAGTCCTGCTGCATAGCAGCCTTGACTGGCAAATGAGAGTAATAGGTTTAGGGAATAATTTTGGCAAAGTTAAGATTGCCACAAGATGAATAAGACAGAGACACTCCATGCAGTGGAATTATAGGAATATAGGAGAGTCAGGAGCACCTTGATCTTAGCACAAGCTCTCCCAAGCTGCAATATTTAGAGCAGACCAGAGCTTTTTTTGTATGGCAGAAGCATTTGAAATACCATTGAAACACTCAGGGAAACTCCTTCACCGTAAAAGCTCCATGACCACAGAAGTCATTTATTCTTCAGAAGAGTAACCCTTTCATGTTCTGCTACCAGGAGATGTTTAGGGTAATGCCAGATTAAAAAAGAGCAGGGCTGTTCGTAGGGATGCAGCACCCAGCACACAGTCATTTGCCAAAGGCATAAGCAGTCCCAATAGACAGAGCAACAGAGTTTGCGTTCAGAAAGCAAACGGTCCATTGACAGCAGTGAAACTGGAGCTGTGGAGATGGCATACCAGTAAATATGAACAGCCAAAACCGTTCTGGGCAAACCTGCGGTCCCTAAAAGCAGGCTTGGATTTAAGATGGACAATGTTTGCCAGGTCTCACCTCCCAGCCACAGGGCTGGGACTCATGCAATGGGAGTTTGTGATAAAGAAGCAATGACAAAGGCTGGAGAGATGGGTTATCAGAAACTAAGCTAGAAAATGAGCTAAACACATAAACATAATGCTTTCTTTAGCAGAGAAGGTCCTAAAGAGATAAGGAACAAAGTACTAGTAAGATGAGATAAAAAAAGCTCTATCTGTTGTCAGAATCAAAGTCCATAGTGTCTAAGGTGAGTCCAAGAAGAATCAGAACAAGGGTCTGAAAATGTAGATAAAAGGCATGAACCAGACATGGTGAGAAGATGCATGGTCACAAAGTGGATTGCACCTAGATTGCTTGACAGCAAATAAAAACCTCTTTGTTATTGTAAGGGAGTACGTACTGTGATCCTTTCATTTTATTTACTTTTTCCAGCTATTAGTTCATTGTACCAAGCTCATCTTACATTCTTTCCAGTTTTGGTTGTGGGGTTTTTTTAATCAGAAAAGTCTTTGGTGTACTTGAGTAGCATGGACAGTGATTTCTTCTGTGTGAAAAGAGCAAAGGAAAAACAACCTATACTCCCTTGGAAGTGCAGAAAGAAGAGATGCCTTTTATCTTTATTGGCGGAGGACTACAGGGTTTTCTACACACGATGGCCTGCCTGTGACCCACACAGGTATTTGGCTCTCACCTGAAAAGCTTGCTTTTATAGAAGCACCACAAAGAACTTTTTGAATTCACAGATGCTACAAAGCAAGCAATTGCGCAGTTAATTACATCTCTATTTGTATTTAGATTAACTTCATTATTTTCAAATCATTATGCTATTTTTCCCAAGTGATTCATCAGCTCTTAGCTGAAATTTTTGCAAAGTTTTCACTTTTTAAAAAAAATTTTTACTCTTGTAATTCCAGCCCTCCACTAGCATTGTGCTGGCTTATAAAAGCCGAGTGCATCCCACTTGAAGGTGAGAAATGCCATCTCGTGGTGATTAATGGCTCCTGCTACAATCTCAGCCATACCTTCAGCTATGCTGGACAGTATTGCCTCAGCGTCAGAGTGGAGAACGGCGTGACGATGCTGCAAACGTACCACGAAATAAAAGTGTGGCCGACAGGTGAGGAGCAGCTAGTCTGAGCAGCACGGAGATCCCCACCTGTCAGGGAGCCAACACTCTCAAAAACATCAGGGACAATTAGGGATTAACCAGCCTGCAGATGAGGTTTCTAGAAACTGGAATAGATCTCTAAAAGCACAGGAGGAAGAGAAAGGAGAGCCTATAACATGCCTACTGTAAGCTCTGAGCTTCTTGCATCCTGCTGAACCCTCAGTCTCAAGAGCGTCTTGAAGCTAATGAGTTTCCTGGGAAGGCTGACTTACTTAAATTACATATTTTTCAGTTGAAATAGCCTGGCTCTTGTAGTTACAGATGATAACTAGGAAAATATATGCATCTGTAACACTCCCTTAACTAAGCAGTCTCAAGTCTTCTTTTTGTTTATTTTAGTTATGGGTTTTTTAAAGACTTTTTTCTAGGCCTCCATTTCATTAGAAGTTTCTGTCCCATGCAGACTCACACATGCCCCTCTCCGGTCCCTGGAGCCTCTGAGGACGTGGTCCCTGTTACACATATGTCCCTTATTCTAAAAATACAAACACGTCTAAAACCTGATTTCCTTCTCACTGTTGCCTCTTCTCAGCATATTGTATCACTCCAGGAATGTGCCCTTGTGTTCTGTCCTAGGGATCCACCCGGCTTTCTTTGTCCTACTCTGCGTTGCTGTGGTTTCAGCCATACTAGGACTGGTGCTGTACACGACCTTTCGAAGTAACACACAACAGAAAGATCTCGTGGAGGTATTCACTTTCTCTTACTTTGAGCTGGGATAGTAATGAGATACCTTTCAGCCACATCCCTTCTTTAATCCCCAGACAAACAGAGCGGGAGGGAGCATTTCCCTGGTATATCTGATACAGTCCGTGGAAAAATCTGAACAGTGTAGGCAAACACTTTAAGCAACACTCATGCTTCTGGCTTGTTGTGGAGAACTATAACTATAATTCAAGTTCCCAGGGCTACCGTGGGCTGTTTGTTAATATTCCCAAGCAGGTGCTTGCACTGAAGTATCGCTTCCAGAGGATCTGCCTCAGAGTGGTTACATGAAACAAAGGGGGATAGCAAGAGAGGATACAGGATAGTAAAAAGAGTGTGTATGTTACCCAAAGTGGCCCTAAATTGTCACCTGACCCTGTTATGTGACCTTTATCTCCTCAGGACCCTCCATTTCTGGTGTAGCTTTCACTTGCTGTGTTATTGTATTTGTAATAAGCATGAGCTTCTGAATCAAAAGAAGCTTTCAAGGCCCTTTGGAAAGTACCTCATACACTTTACATCATGCTACAATATGAATAATATACCTCTAGAGAGACTGCCTGTGAGCCGTGTGTGCTGCAGGTATAAATCAGCAGTCTGTTTGAAGCTGGCGACTGACTGAAACTGGTTGAGGACCAAGTGCCATTTCTGGCCCAAAATATTCTTGCTGGACTCACTTGATCCAGTAGGACCTGAATTAAAAATGATCTCTTTGATGTTCTTTTTCCAGGTAGCTGACTTTGACTTTTCTCCACTGTCTGATAAAAACCTGTCTTCTCATTCGGAGTCAGGCTGTGGCCAGATATGTTGCAGATCATGTTTTCTTCGGTCATCTCAAGAAGCTGCCAGAGAGAGTCATGAACTTCTACATTCTTTTTACAAGCCAGTCAAAACGTACACAGTGTGAAGAACACAATTGCACCTTGGTTACACAAACTGCCACTTTCTCACTCATGATGAGTTAAAAGCCCCATGCTGCATGAATGGTTTGGTTTCACCCATGCAATGAGGTTAACCACTTTTAGTCCAGCACTTGAGCATTTCATTCACTGAACTAAAAGAAAGCAAGCCCTGAAACACAGTAAAAGTAGCTTTATATTTTTAAATTATACGGGTGTATACATTTAGAGCTGTAAATGCAGCATTTTATTCTTATGAAAGTTGGTTTTATGTGCAGATTTGCTAAACTCACTACCTCTTGTAATTTCTCTGTTCTGCTGTCTGTTTCAAATAAGAAAGTGCTTAAGACAAACATACCTCTCTTTCCTATGTTACAACAATATTACTGGAAATGGAATTCACCCAAAATGCTGTTGAATGTGTGTTTCTTCTAAAAGGGAACTGACATGTCCAAGTTGAGCTGTATTCCAACTGTTAGAAGGTGACACTTGTGGTCTGTGGGAAGGAAGGAAAACCCTGGTGATTCTTTACACAGATGGTTCCCCCTCATTCAGATGGACACTTCTGCCCAACTCTTTGTTACCCTGGAAAGTGGAACCACAGGTTAGCTTGGAATGCGTGTCCCCTCATCCTACAAGGGTAAAGTTGCAAATCATGCACATATACTTGAGTTAACTAACTTGAACACTGGTAGCAGTGCAGCTGAAGGACAAGTTTTCCCAAAGCTCTGGTGACTGACCCATGTGGTTAATGGAAATGACACAAATTACTTCGAGGAGAATATACCACAGGAAATGCAGTCAGGTCCTTGCCCTTGGTCCTTGACTTTCTGTGGGATAAAGCCTGATTCAGAATGAAACTCTTTCTGCTCCAAAAGCTTCAGGCTCTTTCTTGTCTCTATTGCTCCTTGCTTGCTCATCAGTTTGCTGTGTCCCTCTCTGCTCTGTAGGAAGAGGTCATAGGTAGAATAATTCCTGCCTCCTTCACTAAGACATTTTCAGAATTACCTCAGTGCAACCATGTTGCATTTATCAGCTCGGTAGGAGACTGTTCCTCAGGTCTGGTTTTACGCCAGCAGGCCCCAAAGAAGCCAAGGAGCAAATAACTGCCCTGAAATCTGAATGTTTGGCCTCTAAAGATCATTTGTACACATCTTCCCCAGATTTACAGGCCAACGACACTTGTCAGTGTCCACGGGAGGTCAGTCTTGTGCCATGAAAACAGGGGGAGACCTGTGATTTCCAGCAGCCTCAGACTCTAATCTGCCCTTGCCGGGCACAAGAACCCCCAAGAGAGAACCTGTTGCAGCTCCTCAGTGTTGACTTATGATTTAGATATCTGTTTTTGTTTCCTTTTTTTCCTTGCAAAAATGTAGCCAGTGGTCTGTCGCTGGATAAGTTCAGCAAGGGAGATTCATGTGCTGTTCAGTCAGCACAGTGCAGGATCACAGAAAACCAGGATCCTCCTCAGGTCCGAGCAAGTGTGTGCAGTGGCACGACACAGCTGGTGAGTCAGGCTTGGCCTGCTCATCCAAACTGACCTGCAAAATGCTCATTTCAGGGCAATACTTAGTCTTAAAAATGGAAGATATTAAAAAAAAAAAAACCAACATGTTTTAAAATCATATTTTTAAGAGGATGGCAAACGTAAGTGAACATTTTTGATGTATATTCATAGCTAAAAACCTTCCCAGCTGCACATACTCTTTCAGATCGGCTTGCAAACCTAAAACAACACCAAAAAAAAATGCAAGGCAATGCAATGGCTTGTTTCTGGGTATTTTTTTGTATGTGTGTGTTTTTTTGCTTCTATAAGTACATCAGCAACAAAAGGAGGGCTAAGGGGACTCTCCATCCTCTAGCGGATGCAGGGGAGAACGTAGTGATGGAGGATGAGGGGAAGGCTGAGGTACTAAATGCCTTCTTTGCCTCAGTCTTTAGGAGTAAAACCAGTTGTGTTTCAAGTACACACACCCCTGAGCCGGAAGACAGGGATGGCGAGCAAAATGAAGCCCACATAATCCAAGGGCAAATGCTTGCAACCCACTGCACCACTTAGACACACGTAAGTCTCTGGGGCCAGATGGGATCCATGCAAGGGTACTGAGGGAGCTGGCAGAGGTGATCGCCAAGCCACTTTCCATTATTTCTCAGCAGCGTGTGCCTAAGTGGCCAAAAAGGCCAACAACTCCTGGCATGCATCAAGAATAGTGTGGCCAGCAGTCAGAACTTTTTTAAAAAAGATTATTTTAAAGTTTAAAAGTTTCTTTTAAAGTTTAAAAATTTCTTTTNTGCCTGGTGGAAAAGGACCTGGGGGTGTTGATCAACACCCAGTTGAATGTGAGCTCGCGTGTGCCTAAGTGGCCAAAAAGGCCAACAACTCCTGGCATGCATCAAGAATAGTGTGGCCAGCAGTCAGAACTTTTTTAAAAAAGATTATTTTAAAGTTTAAAAGTTTCTTTTAAAGTTTAAAAATTTCTTTTCAAGTTCTGAGTCCACTCCTAGCAAAGACAATAACTATGAGAGCAGACGCAGTTATAGGTTCCCGAAATGAGTCATTTGGGTTGGAGGAGTAAGGCCTGTGCTCTGCCCCATTTTCCATTAATACCCAGCTGATTGAAAGGGTATCATGAGGTGTTAGGCCATGGACATTGCTTCCTTGGTTTTGTGCCTCCGCGCTCTCCTCAGTACATCCAAGCTGAAATACAGCTCATCGTGCCAAACCTGGCTAAAGTGGATATCAAACCCCAGTCAAAAAAAAGAGAGACATGGAGTTAGTTATATGAAAGACAGGCCTAAGAAAACCGCCAGTGTCCTGATGACAAAAATAGAGCAAGTGTCCTTCAGAACAATATTGGCTCTTATTCTCGTCCTAAAATGAACAACGGATGGCAAAGGAGACAAATGAAAAGATAAAGTGCTGCAAAGTGGAAAGTCAACACTATCAAATAGTGGATTATTCAAGAGCAGACAGAAAAGAACAGAGGTTAGAAAGACATCTTTTGCAAAAAATAAGCACTGGTGAAAGTACACTTAAAAGGGCCTGTCAAAAACCAAATTAACCAAGAAAATTTAAACAACTTTAACAAATTGAGGTATAAGTATGAGAAATATTCACATTAACATGTTCCCGAATCCAATATGAAAGTGCTTCCTGCACAAAAGGCTGATCTGTGGGTTCAATAAATGCCTCTGAAATTGAAGACAAAAGGTAATTGAGCAGTTCAGGATATAGCAAGGAGATTAGTGGGACGTAACAAGGATCAGCAGGAGGATTCATTTTGTTAACCTTAGAAATCAATGACCTGGAAAAAGGAATGTTCAGCAAAACGATGAAACTCACTGATTCAAAACAAGAGCCCAGTGAGTGCAAAGCCAAAAAGCGATTAAATTCAGGCGATAAGCAAGAGTGCGAGCAGATAAGAAGTTTATGCAATGAGAATTATTTACAAGGAAATGCATCTGAGGACAAAAATGTTCTGGATAGACATAGTATAAAAACACACGGTAAAGCAAAAGAACTTTTGTTATTTTGTAATTTGTCATACAAACAATGGTACCAGTTTGTGGAGTAGATACAGGGACAAATTAGCCTTTTGTCTTAACAGCAGAGCATAAGGCTCAGTGGCTGAGTGGGTCAAGGCTGAATTCTGTCTTCCATCTCTGGAAAGCAGATTATACAGCCCAATTGTGACAACAGTTTGAATTTGCAAGACCTCTATTGCATTTGCTGGATGCTGTAGGAATGGAAATTGTTTCAGCAAGAGGAAGGTGAAGAACTTCATATTCAAATGCTCAGCATTATTATTAGATAATCAGCCAATTCTTCACCTTGATTTTGGAGAGTCAGTGCCAGTTTCCGTGGAAACTGAAATGCTATCCTGCAGCTGTCACAAATTAGTTTAAATCCTGCAGATCTCAGCTTTGACAGCACACTGAGCACTACAAATGTGGATTTTTAAATTGCAGCCACCAACGTGGGGAATGCAGAAGTTCCAAAAACTTTCAGATCTGGATATGTCCGTCACCAGTGTGCATAATTCCTACAGCAGCGTGCATAAGGAGAGCAGTGGCAGCGTGTAGTGTGTTTTATACAAAATACCATAGCATAGCACAACAACTGACACAATAGCAAAATTATGCTAGAGCACTGGTGAAAAACCACCCCAGCCAGATAAATTTCTAATGCGTTTACTCACAGCAGTCCTGGGAGGCAGGGAAGTGATATTATCACCATTCACAGGAGGCAAAAGGGAGCCATATAGAGATAGGGAGCTTGCTCGTGCACAGGCAGGTGTAGATGCCTGCATAAAATTCAAGATTCAAAAGATTAAGGAACCATGCAGACCATTGGCCTAATCTTGGTTCTTTTTACAGTCCCTGGAGTGAAGTAAGCACTACATTCAGGTTGTCTTTTACATAAAACAACTTCAATATCATGCCTACCTGCCATAGTTGTAACAAGGAGCCTGGGCATAGTACATGCAGCGTGGAGTTGCGATTTGTGGACTGCACAGCAGGTGTCTCCCAATGCACAAGAATATTTGCAGTGTATTTTCACCCCCAGGCGCTCAGGTGTGAGATGCTGCAGAGACTCTCAGTGAATATTTTTATGCATGCCTCGCTGTGGCATCTAAGCTAAATGCACAACCAGATTCGATAAAAGATGCATATTATTCACAATACAAGTACCGTAGCTCTGGATGCCGCCCCAGACAGCTATGAGAAATGACTCAGTGTCAATCAGCACGCACAGGAACGCCTGCCCCATGCAGGGTGAGCCTTGTGTCTCTCACTGGGAGGTGATGGATGGACAGACTGAGCAGGTTGTGCAGGCAGTAACACTCCTGGGATAGAGCTTTTTGTACTTTACTCAATGCACTTGACACGACAAAACCCCATTCCATGGTCTCTTAAATCAGTGGGACACTGCGTGAGTAGAAACTGGTGGGATGAGGCCCATTCCTGTGAGTCAAAGCAGCATCGTGTTCCATAAAGGAGAGCAACTAGGAAGTATCAATCTACAATGACATCTTAAATTAAGAAAAACGAAGAAGAAAGCAGCCCACAGTATAAAACACAACCGAGTTGTGTTACTAAGTTGTGTTTTATGCTTCCTGAAATCACCTGGAGGTCCCTGTTGCTTCAGTGGGAGGTCCCAGACACAGGGAAGCAGAAGAAGCAACAAACAGGCACATTCAGGTTTAATAGCTCTATATGCTCAGTCCTTCCTGGTAATATAAATTAGGATTCTGTCATTTAAAGCATCTTTACAGCAACAACTTAGATACAAAATGAAAACAGACCACAGCAATAAAAGCTTTCTTATCCAATTAACAGCATGTACTTAACAGAAAAAAAAAAAAAGGTGCCGCAGGTTTTTTATGTCTTTTCAATTTCCTAACCTTAATCTACTTTCACTATCTTCAAAGTGCTTCTTTTAATATTTTGAATTAAATAAAAAAAGAAAAAATAAGCTAAAAAATCCAAATGCACTCGATAATTAAATAGTGATGCCCTTACTTTCATTCATGCAATCTTGATAAATCAGTTCTCCCATACTAATTAACTTCAAGTTTAATGGAATCCTCTCACTACCCTGAGCTATGTAACAAAACAACGTGTTCAATTTAACAAAAACAAGCCAATATTGAAACCGGCCACTGATTCTGCTTCAGCAAAGCGCTCACACGCGTTCCAGTGCAAACACAGGAGCAGAGGTGGAGGAGCAGCTCCGAGGGGTGCGCAAGGTCCCAAGGGGAAGGCGAGCAGCCTCCTCAGCGGGACACCCCGTCCTCAGGACCAGATGCCAGGGCCCGCAGCGAGCACCCGCGTCTGAGGAGCAGCTGTCTGATGCAAAACCCGTTTCTCGGCCCACCATCAGATTTTTTCCACGTGCAATTCACACTTGCAATGAATCCTGAGCATTTTCTTGGGTCACAGCACGAACAGGACAGTTTTCTGACAGGCAGCGTCGTGTGTTCTGTGCCACCCCAGGCGAGTGCCCGTGCAGGAACACTCGGCCATAAAGGCTGATCTGCGTTCCGAGCTGGTCCCCAGCCGCACTCAGAGCAGTTCCTGGGAAGCTCTGTATTTGCATGTTGAAGTGTTTTATCGCATATCCCATTGAAGTAAGGTATTTCTGTTGTAAAGTAATCTATATGTTTGCGGAGTTGATCAAGGTTATAAGAAAGGAAATTTGAATGAAAACATTATGGGAAAATAGGAGAGCTGTTAACCAAGGCAGCGGCAGCTCCTGGTCCTGGGGAATAGAGTTGGGTCAATAGAGTGCCCTGAGCCCCCAGGGAAAGACTTGGATTTTTGTTACAGCTTGAGTTTTGAATTGCAATTTATTCCAGGTAGATCTACTTGTGGTATTTTGGATTCTTACTTGAGCCTTTTTTTTCTCCCTCTAACAGAAGTAGGATAGTAATGCTCTACCCTGTCAAACAACTGCAAGATTTCACTTACGGATAAAATTATTCATACGTGGTAAGATGAGTGTTTCATATCACAGGTCCACCTCCGCAGGAGAAGTGAGGCATCCATTTCCCATAGAGATCTCACCACAGATAGGAGTTGCATTCTGAAGTATCCTTAAGACTGATCCAGGCCAGGCAGCTTGGATGGGGAGGGGGAAACTTTCAGAGGCAAGTGGATGTACAAAGAGCCTTTATTTTATTCAGGTTTTATTCTATTTTTTCTGTTTGCTTCTTTCCTTCCCTTTGACTTGGTAATAAGTAGTGGGGAAAACCTGCTTGCAGACATGAATACAAGTATAATTAAAGGTAAAGTATTCTATTTAGTTCTGTAGGAACGACATCCTTTTTTGTAATACAGCATGTGAAAAATCAGGTAAGCAGTGCATACATTTTTTATGAACAGGAGGACCCTCCACTATTACTAATGAAGTACAGAAAAAAAAAGATAGGACACTCAGTAGGGAAATATCATCCATTAAATGCCTCCCTGGGGATCAAATGACACTCAGAATTGAGAGACACTAACTGCCTCCTACATTTCAATTGGTACCAGCAGGACACCTATTTGTAAAGATTTGTGCTGCCTGTACTCTGTTAGTGTAAGATGCCACATAAATATTTTCTGACCTTTGCAGTAGATTTTTTTTTTCCCCCACAGACCAGCAGCCTGATTTTACTTTTTAAAACCATTGATCCTGCTGAAGAATGAGCACAAGAACAACCCTGTAAGTGTGCACAGGCCCACTGAAGCCAGTGCACCTGCTGAACACGTGCCCTGAATGTTTTCTGATCAGGGCTTTAAATACATCACTCCTTACAAGACTTTCATGGGTCTTTTTGTAAAAGCATACCTGCCTTTTACTAAATACTTATCGCCAAAGATCAAAAGGCTTTTGAAATACGTCCCCTAAGAAAAGCAAAAAAATAAGAACCTAGGAATTCATTCATTTCAAAACCAATTAATCAAAGGCAGCTCTTTGATCAGTAAAGAAAGACCTCACTTCCAAAACAATGAGCGCTTTAATTGGGAACAATTACACCTCTCTGGGTACCATGCTTGGGGCACATGTTGGGCTCTCATGGGTGTCAGGGCTGACCAGGACTCAGAGGCACATCCACTTTCTTTATGGTACCACCTGAAAACTCAACAGCTCCATCCCAACTGCTGCCTCCGTTTGCCTTTCCAGAGTGTGCAGCAGTGTTTGCATTACAGCTCCCTCTGTTTTTATTTTTATATAGGTGTGTGCATACACACACATATATAGACATATACATGTATTTGTGCAATATCCACTGCCAGTCAAGCGAGAAATGCACAGTGATTCCTTCCTGCAGTGGATTTTATGACTCCCACAAAAAGAAAAAAAAAAGCAGAGATTAAACAGCAATGCCAAGGTCTGAGAGATTATAGAACCCATAGCCGCAGACGTTTGCAGCCACTGACAGCCTTGTGATTTAAAGAGCTGTTCTCCCACATCATCGCAGGACAGGCAAACGCCTGCCACTAGTAATCATCAACAGATCCTACCCTTCCCTGCAGGGCTCAGTTCGGATCAAACGGACCGTTCAAAACTTGCCAGGCCCGTTGCAGAGGTGGTCACAGTTCAGTGACAGGTGAACTGAAACTGTCCTCCGGTGTCAAGAACTAATCAGGGTGTAAGACGCAATGAGGACACTTAATAGCCACGTGAAAGCAGCAGGAATTCACCTCTTGTGTGCTGCTCATTTAGAGCTGGTACAAGATGACGAATTGTCGATGACTTTGGGAGGGTCACGGTGGCAACAGGAAAACAACAGATACACGGTTTTTATTACTAACAACCAGCATTCTGCTGGTTTTCACACCACAGACAGAACACAGACGTGCAAATTACGTAAAAACAAAATAAATCCTGGGGACTGACTGTCATGGAAGGAGAAACAACTCCAAACTAAGCTTTTAAATTAAAAAAAAAAGAAAAAAAACTATCAGCAATATGAGGACATTACAAAGAGACTTTCTATCCAGAAAGAGATGGAAGAAGGCATAGCATCCTTCAGGGAAATATCAAAGTGAAGCAAAAAGCATAAAAATCACGAGGCAATTCTATGGTTTTGGAATTTTCTGGGTAACATCTGTGCTTCTGTAAAATGTACTCCTGAGAGCCAAGGAGAAAGGCAATGAAAATCAAGGCCTGTATACAACATTACGGGGAGTTTTCAGAAGAGGTGGGTATGGTCGTTCAGCGGCAGCGACACACAGCGATCTAACACCCTCTTACAGTGAGAAAGCGAATGCCCAGTGTGGGGACTGTGAATTCAGAGCTCGTTGGCTCCTCTGCTCTCATTTCTGAGGCAGATGCTCTCCCACCCAAGGTGCCGTTAGCCTGGGAGGGCGCCCTCCTCCCGCCCCAGCTGTGCCATGGGAACACTCACTGCCCCTTGTCCCTGTCCCCACACTGGACCTGCCGCACCGAGCAAACCGCGGGAGCATTCCTAATTCCCATCAGCAACATCGCTGGGCCAGCTCACACCAACTGCGTGGCCGGTTTGCGCCAGCCCTACAGATGCTGCCTGAACCAAAGTCGTGCATCCTCATGCAAACCCCTTCTGCCAGCAAACAGAACAGGCAGCAAACGCTGACAGAGGAGCACCGAGGAGCATCTGGATCAATAGCATCTTCCATTGGCTCAGCTGGGCCTCCAAAAGGGCATCTGTCCAGGGCCTCACTGCACTTTCTGAACCAAGTAAGCTGCTTCACACAAAGGAATTCAGGGCGTCAACTGGTGTGCTGTCAGTTCCCACCCTGGTTTACTTGCTACTAATTGTTTACACAAGTTTACATAACCTTTCTGTTCTCTTCCCTCTCTCCCTAGAACATCAACCTCACTGGCAGGAATCCAGGCGATAGAGTGTCTCCTGGGTACAATGAACATGCAGAAATCCCCCTGCAAACCCTGAGTGTGTGGCCATTGTGCTGCTGTTTATTACAGTAACATCTTGCAGCATTTGAGCCAGCAGAGAAACTTGAAAGAAAACAGAGCCGAGCAGCTCTGTTAGGTTCAGTCAACAAATGCATGGCAGGTTTGTCATTTTACAGAGTTGCACGTATCTTCTGTTATATCTGACTCTTTGGGAGACTTGAAATACCAAAGTCCATGCTAATACATGTTGGTATTCAACCCCAAAATGTGAAACTCCTACAGGACCACAGAATCACAGGATAATTCAAGCTGGAGGGAGGCCCAGGAAGTCCCTGTGTCCAACCTGCTGCTCAAAGCAGCACCAGCCTGAGGTCAGACCAGGTGGCTCAGATCTTTGGTCAGGTCCTAAAAACCTCCACAGATAGAAACTTCACAGTCTTTCTAGGCAGCCTGCTCCACTTCTTCAGAGTCACCATGGGGAAAACCGTTTTCCTCGTACTCAGTTTGAACCTCTCTTGTAGCAATTTACACCTGCTGTCTCTTATCCTCCCACCACACAGTCCGGTGAAGGGTCTGGCTCTGTCTTCTGGAGCCTTTATTGTCACAGCGCTTTTTCTTCGCAGACGCAAGACTTAGTGTTTATCCTTAGTGAATTTCATGTGGTTCTTGCTGGCCCTTCAGCCTATCAAGGTCCCTCTGAAGAGCAGGTCTGCCCTTAAGCTGCAGACAGGTAGCACCTGGAATGTGATGTCACCTGAAAACTGGACAAAAGCAGGTTCCATCACCTCCTCCAGGTCACTGGTAAAGGACATGAACTGGACGGGTCCCAGGACAGACCCCTGAGTACTGCACTTGTTACGTCTTTGAGTGTGACCAGGATCAATGAACCCAATCATCCAACCTTTTTTTTTAATCCATTGAGTTGTCTGTCCATCCAGAATGTAATGTCCCTCACTAGATAGAGGAGTACCTGGAAGACTTTTGAAAGCCTTGCTGAAGTGAGGGTAAATGACAGGGACACTCTTCCCTCATCCACAAATCCTGCTGTTTTATCATTGAAGGCAATCAGGTTGGTCAGGCACATCTACTCTTGGTCAACCTGTGCTGACTGCTCCCAATGACCTTCTCCTCCTTGTGCTCACAAGAGAAACAGTTACTTGATGCAAAAGCTGTGGAAAATTCAGATGTCATTGCATATTCCCATTCAGCAGCAGCAACCACGATCAAGTTTAGAAGTATCTACAGTCAAAGCATCTTTGTTTCAAAGATGGAATTGATGCAGCAGATGGGCCATGGGTTGGCTGGTGCCAGGGTGAGCCCTCTCCTGGCTGAGCAGGACCTACCAACTCATACAGCTCAGCCACAAGATGTGATTGAACACTTCTGTCAAAAATCAGACTTGAAAATAGTTCATGATTAGCACTACAAACTTAGTAGTTTTAGGCAACGAGTGCATTTAACCAGCTGCTTCAAGAAGAGATATACAAATTTTTTTTTTTGAAATCTTCCAATATCCTAGAAATTGCTGTTTCTTATACAACATCCCAAATTTTGATGTATGCTGGGGCACATTCTTAGTGCTGTAAAATTTTTAGAACAGATGGGGCTTGTTTAGTTCCAAAGCTCTTGAGTATGCCATTTTTAAACACAAATCCAGGAAATTTCCACCTAATTTATGCCACAAAGTTAACATGATTTCACAGCAGCTGGATATGTTTCCCTAACTCATATACTCTGCGAACACAGCCAGTACCTACATACACACATCTGTCTTCAAGACAGATACAGAACTACAGAATGCAAATGTTTCATCGATGTGCATGTGGGACAGCATTACTACTTGCATGAGATTTTACTTGGGGTTTTAAGGCAGGCTATGGCATTAAGGATTCACATTCACTTCTTTATCTATGCTGCACGTGTCACTTTCGAAACTGTTGTAGAATTTTTTAAGAATTTGCTTTCTTATTTTAAGCAAGACAATTTTTAATATTCCTGTAGCGTTACAACCAAGCGCCTTAGTACCATCTGTTGAATTACTCACACGGAGCCATAAAAGCATTCTAAAATAATCTAATATACCTTTTATTTGCTGGTGAGTGCCACAATTTAAAATATTTGTAATTCAGATTTGACATGGTGACTAATCAGTACTCAGTATCAGAGGACAAATAAGTATTTTCTCTTTCTAATGATAGGCAGCACTGTAACTTTTCAAAAAAATTTGATGTATATGTTACCAGCCCAGCACTGAATCTCACCAGTCATGAAGTTTTGGAGCATGACATTGCATTGTTCAGATGTGGGAGAACTTGCAGAGCCACAGCCACAACATTTTAAATGTGATATATTTTTTAGCCTAGAAATGCTGGAGATATATGTGGCTATATATTTTTTTAAATTGCTTCCTTTCTTCTGAAAGGGAAGAAAGATTGTTAAGTGGTTTTATTGTGGCACAGAGGGAATCACATTGGCTCTGAGAGGAAATACCATTGCAATCAAAGAGCCTTCAAGAGTGCATCAAGGATCCAGTAAACAGCACCGAAACTACTCCTCAGCTTCCCTCCCTGGGTTTGGGGAGGATGAGCTTTGGTGCTCTGGAGGAGTCAGAGACACCACGACGGGAGGGTCCTCACGTTTCAACACCTTACAGTTTGCCTGCAAACCCACAAAACATTCTGAAAGCCAAAGCACTGCTAACTACAGCTTACATTGTTCTCCTCTCTGTCACACTTTAATGCGCTCAATGCCAGGTTCACTGTCACAGCCTAAAAGACGACCGCCACACAATCAGACAAGAAAACAAATAAGAGGCTTGATTTTAGGTGGCTTAAGAGGAAAATGAACGTAATATATCATTTCTAGCTTTCCTTGCAAAACTGTGGTGATAGTGCCTGGACATTTTCAGAAGCCCAAGGAGCAAACAAGGCCATGGGTGCCACTGAAAGCCAATGGAGCAGGAGGGGTCCTGCTAGGAACAATCCCAGCTCTGCTTTTGAAAGTTGTCCTTTTAGGTTCCCACTTATCAAGATGGCTTTTAGAAAGTGACTAACTCAAGACTGCATCACTGCCGAAATTTCACTTATCTTTACCACACCTTTGCAGTTCTTTGTCCTTATTGGGACTTTTATAACAACTCTGTTGCCAGAATAGCGTATTAGCTATATCTTTTCAGACATTTGACAGCACTCCAGGTCTGCCAGTAACTCAGGATAGGTAGTAGAGATGCTCTTAGATCACAAAGCTCTACAGACATAGAGTAACCATGTATGTGCATCCAAACATTTATAGGCATATGATGAAGTGCCTGTTTCACCCATCTCCAACCCATCTCCACAAGCACTGCAGATGAACCCTCCCAGTCTGTGTTCTAACATTCAAAGGAACACAAAGATTTTTCTGCAATACTGTAAATGATATGGACCTCTAAGCAAGAGTATAAATTTCCAGCTTTCTACACACTCTGTGCAAAGTCTCCATTAAAAGCAGTCACCTTAGGTCCCTCTGCCTCTTGTCCCTGGCTAGCTCAGCTATGCTACTGTCTCAGAAACCTGTAGGAGGGATACGATGGATCCAGACATTGCAGATGGAAATGGTAGCTAAGTAAAGCACTTCACTTCAAAACCTGCCTCATTGCACATGAAAATCCTGTGTAGACAATCCTTAGTCATCATTGTTTAAACCCAAGTCAGAGATTTTCATACACTTCCTCCTCACTCCTTCATAGGTACTTCCCCTCAAATCCCAAAACAGACAACATTTGACACATCATTGTAGTCACACAATTCCTAAATTGTCTTGTGAGGTTCAGACAAAACTAAATTTTTGGAACTCACACTCATGTCAAAGGACTCAAAAGAGAGGAGGCTGCTGGTCAGGAAGGTAAGCCCGGGTTGCCAAAGGGGATCAAGCCAGCATTTTGAACAGCAAGCTGCTGCGCTGGTGCTGGACCGCAGCGAGGAACCACACCATCTTGAGAGGCACAAGTGTCAGTGAGAAGTAGTGGTCCTCAGCCCCTGGTTCCCTTATCTGGCATCCCATATGAGCCAGGAACTGCAACCTGCTGCCTCCCCAGGGGCCGGATACTACGATGAGCTGCATCAGCAACATGTTGACTTTTGACTGGAAACATCTCCCGTTTAGATCAGGTTTCTGCTACCATGCTTAATGCCACTTTGCAAAAAAAAAAAATATATATATATTCTGAAAGACTACTTGACAGGTTGCCAGCTCTTGCACTGAGGGATACAATCCAGAAATCCGGAGTTGCTAGGCTCTATGTGGCTTGCTCTCTCATACACAAAAAGAGTATTTCTCTTAAGAATAGAAAGTTCCTACTGTATCTGTTATGGAAACCTGCCATCCCTCTTAGGGGTGCTGCTTTATGGCAAGCCATAGCTTAGATCTGCATGTGAGCAGGTCACACCGTGCAGGGATACGTGTACCACATCCAGCTGGTGCTGATGGGATGTGGCTACAGATTGCTGTCCTGGAGGAAGGACCTGCCCGTTTCTCAGCCTGTGTAAAAAGGACTGAGCCCTGAGCCTCTCTGTGTAAAAGAATCTGCCTGTGCCATCTGAGCTACAAGAGGAATCCCAGCAGCTCAGGCATGGGAGTGCGTTTTGCCTTTGCTTTAACACAATGACAAAGATGAGATTTTTCCATTGTTTGAAACCACTTACAAAGATGTTCCTCCACCCTAAATCTCTGCCTGCTTCCAGCACACCACCAACTTTTGTTTATAAGCTTGAAATGGCACGAGTTTTGCGTGCCTTTGCAGTTCTGTTCTCCAGTGGGAACCTGAGAAGTGGAAATGCTGCCGAGAAGTGCGTCCTCACAGGGGTTTCAGCCCAGGTTTGAAGACTCGTGACATTCAAAAGGATGAGAGAAGCTTTAGAGAAGTGTCTGAACTTCGGGCAACTCTTCTGAACTGCACTCAGACGCCAGCCCCTAAGGAGATCACCCATCATTTTTAGAACCTTATTAACTAGAGCTTAAGGGAAATAGCTATAGATTTTATTCAGCAGGGACATTCTGCCACATGGAATAATGCTCTCTGCATTCATTTCCTTTTCTGCAGCGTTTCAGTGTTGTACGTCATTTAGGCATCAGATCAGAACACAAATAATTGTATAATAAAAAACAGTGACTCAACAGGTTATTGCCACAATAACTCCTACATTTCCAGTGTGTATAGAGTTAGCTTGGTTGCTTACCCCACTTAGGAAGCGGATGTAGGCAACACCGTTCCCAGTCACTGTGTGCCATTTATCAGCCACAAGACAGAAGTGCGCATTGCTCAGTCACTGTGTTACCGAGACCATAGAACACACTCCAAACTGAAGGAGGGGAAAGGGAAAGCAGACCCCCTGCTTATAACTATTATCAGATCCTTCCTATACCTCTCTCTAATGTTTTTTCTCCTGATCTTTAGTTTGCAATTAAATGAAGAGCTTATGCAGGGAAGGTAGAGCAGGTGGAAGCACTTCCATCCCATCCCACTCTTCACTGTTGTGTTTTCTTCTCCTTCAGTGCCCTCTTCCATTTGACTTTGCCACAGCTAGAGGGGTGTGAGCATCATTTCCTAGTCTTCCTTACTGGTTTCTGTCAGATTCATGAAACTAAACAGGAGAAAAGGGAGAAGGGAACCATGGATTCATTGATATAAACATGTTCCACCTACAAGTTTGCCACGTGGGAGAAAGTAGACCCCAAACTCCACGAAGAGACTGTGCTTCTGAAAGTTTGGAGAATTACAGAGCTTGACAGCCCTCTCCCTCCTGCTAATTCATGCAACATGATGGAAAATCACACATCACTGCATTACAGTTTCAGCTATGGTTAACAGCAGGCTGGAAAAGACTGCTGTAAGACTAAGAAATAACCTAACACCTTTTCAGTAGAGTACGGCCACCTAACTCCCCTCTTCCGCTATAGTATCAAAGTCTCTGCAACTTACAGGTAAAGACAAAGAAGGAAAAAACAGTGAGCTAGGGAGGTGGGCTGCATGCAGAGCAAACCTACATGGTACAGCAATTCTCCCTCTCTTTCCAGACATCTCAGAGGTCCCTGCAAAGCCCCAGAGAATTACACAGCCATGAAAAAGAGCAGGACTGAACACACCATGTGTACAGGCAGCACAGGCATCGCTGAAATCACTCTGCACAAAGCCACTTCTGTTCGTTTGACTTTTTAGCTCTTGCGACTACCCTTATAGGAACTCATTACAGCTCATTGCAGCAGCAGCCGCTCACCCTGTCACATCTCATCGCGCACCAGAGGAGGCTGCCCTTTCATCTCTGTGGTTTTTTTAAGCTAAGCTTTAGCACATCAGGGGGAACATCTTTGAAATCCTCCCTGATTCCCACTGGAAACAGTGCCAAGTGAAAGAATAATTTCCCACAGACATTTTCTTTCCCCAGGGCCACAAACAGGCTCAGCTCAGCTTTGCTCACAATGTCATCTTGAAACAAAACAAGCCCAAAGCCCAGCTCTCTCTCTCTTCCAGCAATATTTTCTGGGTCTGCCCAAAGCCAGAAAAGTCTCCCAACCCAGGCTGAGCTGAAGGCACGGTGGTGGCAGACGGCAAGCAGCAGAGCTACTAAGGCAGCTCTGACAGTTTTTGAAGCTCATTTAGCCCCAGATTAGACATTTTAGCCCAAATTCTGTGCCTGAGCTGGGCTGGAGAGGTTTATTATTTGGTACTTGGGCTGGAGCATCCCTGGAACAGGGCAACAAATGGTGCCCCCAGACATAGGTGCAAATGTGCAGTACTTGCTTCCAGGACATTCTGGGCCCTGGTGCTGGGACAAGTCCTCTCTTCGTTTGTCGTCTTGGTGCTTTTTGTTTTGAAGCAGCATTGGGAAGAAATACCTAGCTACAGCAAGGAGCCTTATCTCATTATCCATGTGGCCTTTTTGATGAATTATAAAGAGCTCATGCTGCTTGCTAAGCATGTTACAGATGCCATGCCACAGGCAGAATTTTTTGTATTCCTGTTTTAAGTGAAAGAAATATTTTCCAGTGGTTTGCTGTAAATTATAGAACGATCTTTATGCAACATGGAGACTGGGTGCTCTTGCCAGTTCGCAAACACTTGTACAACGCTTATGCCAAGCATGTACGCTGGAGTTTGTTTTAGGAAATGCATGATCATTCTCTCTATCAAATCTACATAACCTCATAGTCAAACCTTGTACTTTTTTCCCAATCTTTGATTTCTCCTCAAAACATCCCATGAGACAAGACATTTTATGCTGCCCTTTTTGCAAAGAGAAACTTTAAGATTCATGTGGATCACAAAGAGATTTAGGTACTTAAATAGAAAGTGGAAGCCTAAATCCCACTGAAATGAACCAGAGATAAGCCCTCAATAGGACTGAAATGCTTTAATACTTCACTAAACTTCTGCCTAAGTGATATGCTCAAGATCACGCAGGACATTTGGAAAACCAGCTCCCAACTCCACAGCTCGCTCAATAATTACTCTCCCTGTGAAAGGTGGAAATTTAGTAATTTTACAAGGTCATTTGGGAAAACGAGACACACCTACTGTGTCAGCTAACCCCAATGGGCAGCGGGAACCTTTGCCAGCACATAACTTATCAATGCAACTATTCTGCTTTCCAGCACAGGCCTGCATTGTACTTGCTCAACATCACCTAGAGCGGGGCAGAGACTTGAGCCAAAATCCCAGGAGTTCCACCCAGTTCCTTAACCACAAGGGCAGCCCTTCCCACGTCACCCCTCTTCCCGCTGGGGGGGTCGGGATGAGTGAACGGTGCCTTTTCAAACACCACAGAGAGTCTTTGATGTGATGGCGCCTGAATTGACTCTTTCAGAGTCCCTGAACCTCTTCTATCCTCATAGAAAAACAAAAATCTTCAGATTTTTTGTTTCAAATTCAGATGTAGTTGCTGCTGAGTTCTAGAAGCAGCATGTGCACACAGGAAGCTTTATGCCTCCCTGACTGGTGTCAGGCAGAAAGTAAATTATTTATGAAAGCATTCCACGTGATATTTTGGGTTTAAGGAGGCAGGAGTGATGGGAAGGATAGTGGGAAAGAAAAAAAAGCATTAAACCCTGAATCTTCTAGTTCTGCTCAGGATTCACTCCCCACTAAGGCTGGTTGCACAGAAGCATAACAGTGATCTCATCTCTACTTACATGGACAATCCCATTCAATTCAGTGAAGTTGCTCCTAATTGCCACTGATTTATACAGGATATGAATCAGGATTTGTCAAAAACCATCTCTGGTGCCAGCACTTTCGGGCTGAGTGGGTGTTTGCAAACAAAACCCCACTTTTCCTCCCACTGTCCCCACTCCCACTTGCAGCTTTTCATTCTCCATGCACAAAATTCCTCAATCCATTCCTCAAATTAGCAGTAGCCAGACAGCCCCAACCAGCCATTGCTACACAAAATAAAATTACCTGAAATACTGTGCTGCTGCATAAGGTCTAAGATCCCAAATACTGGGATAAAATTGACAGCAGTATCTCAAAGTTTTCTAGGTGCCATTTCCAATCAAATCTTTCTGAATACTTGTGGCTTAGAACAAAGCCCATCATCTCAACCGTCACCAAAGGTTTTAACCTCTAAAAGCACACTACAGGCAAGTTTTCGAAAAGAACGGAGCAGAAGCCATATCTTGAGGTCACACCCTCCACCAGTCCGGCATGGATAGTAATTCTGGCTGGAATTTCACAGAGGAGTTAAATGATAAAACACCTTGATAGCTTTTACCATGTCAGGGTCAGCCCACTGAAGCCAAGGCATGAGCCTCACACGACACGTGATACGAAGTTGTGCATAAACTTGCCCACAATTTCAGGAGACCACTCCAGGGAGCAGACTCCTGTTTGCCTCTCTACCCACTGCCATGATAAATCTGTATTTCAAACCAGGGTTTAGGTCCTTAAGCAACATGCTTTTGCAGGATTCTCCCCCAGCTCCACGGTTAAGCAGTGGGACTGTGCTCACACTGACACTACAGACTTACAGCATGCCCTCATGAGATTATTGTACCTTCAACAACATCTGCCTCTCTTTCATTGTCCTGATCCAAAAATATTGTTAAAATGTAAGGAAAGAAGTTGAACTGTAGGTCGTTACACATCCTGCCATGCGTGGCAGGCCGCACACACACGCAGCAGTAATGCACAGCCTGGAGACACACTCAAAGTCTTTCGCCTGGTCCCAACCCAAGGCTGGTAACACCTGAACAAAGGCTCCTGGGTTGGTATCACATGCAACATGTGGACTGGCCCCAACTTTAGGTTTTAAACCTCAGAGTCTGTGACATTTCACCTTGGTCAGACACAGGTTTGCTTCAAGGCTTTCCCACAATGCAATTCATATATAATTATTCAAGTGTCCTGAAGACAACCTAGGAGACTGGCACCTTCTTTTGGTCATGAGCACCAGCATCAGTCAACACTGTGCTGCTAAGGCAGAGCATTCAGTTCTTCCTTCTCTACAACTTACTCAACTACCATAAGGCAGATTTGGACACACAGGGAGAAATATTAAATTTCTATCGTAAAGGGTTTTTTTTGTAAAACAATAGCAGCTCATAACTGTAGAATTGTGATATAAATTCTGTAAGAAATAATATTTTAATTTGAAAAACCACTAGCTTTAAAAATAAGATTCCTCCAGTTGATGTGCATAGCTTTTTCTTTCCATTTTCTTCATTTGTTTCAGTAACATGGTGTTGATTTCCACTGTTGTGCTCAGGTCCTGAATACAAAGATTTTTACATGCTTGCTCCTTTCTCTTTTTTTAAGCTGCAAAACGAATATTACTGACATGTTCATGCTGCCACCTCAGCAATAAGGCCACACGATTTCATGTCAGCACAAAAAACAAAAAAGAAAAGTAGAAATAAACTTTTCTGTAACATTTCAGCAGCTGTTACCATAGTAATAATTTGTTTCACCAAGCCACCAATTATCATTTCAAGGATTTTTCCAAATGCCCATAGAAGAAGTAGCAGCCATCAATAACCTTTTTCTATAAAGCTTCCCAAAATTGTCGGAGACCTTTCTCTTATATTATTTGCTGAAAGCCAAAACGAAACAATGAGGGCTAGAAATAACATCTCTGTTAAGATGGATGGATGCAAGGAGAGGTAGACATGAGAAAAAAAAAAAAAGCCCTGCATCTTTGTGTGCCCAGGGCCTAAGCTCCCAAACAGCCAATGACGCCGACTGTCAACTTGAGATATGTCAGCGCTGAGGCATCCAGGATGCCGAACAGGAAAAGCCTTACAGATCAAAGCCAGCTCTTCTAATTGTCTGAAGGGTGTCACCTACAGGGCAGTATTTTGTAAAACCAAGCAGTGTAATAAAATAACGGCATTTTTCACCGCTAGAAGTTTCTGGGCAGGTTTGGGGGCACGTTGCTGAGCGGAGCACAGGGAGATCCGCCGCTCGCCTTGTCTTCTAGTGCCGCAGAGGCACAGATGTAATTGCAAATGGAAACACAGCTGTGGTGGCAAGAGGACTGAGATATAGTTATGCCATTCACCTACAGCCACAGAAAACTGAACCATCTACCCAATGTTTCTTTTCCTAAATTCACTGGTATTTCACAGTTAGAGAAAAGGTGGAGTGGGCAGCAGGAGGATCCACAGCACATAACAATAGTTGGGGAATATGTAGGAAATATTCCTTCCCAGTTCCAAAAGTGGCAATTGCTTTAACTTTGCATGTCTGCAAGAATGACCATAGTTTACTAACGTGTCTCTCCAGCACACCAAGAACCATCACTGAAGTCCCTGCATCTATGTCTGGGTTTCTTGAACCCTTGTAATACAGTTTCTGTAAGCTTCTCCTGGGACGAAGAATTACAAAGGGGAGTTGCAACCTCCTCAGTGTCCAAAAATGCCCCACATACACACTCATTCTCGAATATTGGTTTTGTAATGTTCAGGAAAGTTGTTTTCCCATAAAAGTTTACTTTGTGTGAGTTCCAGGGCAGAAATATGTAGAGTTAAGTACACTCCTAATACATTCCTCAAATACAAAGCACTCGTATTTTTCTTTAATGTTCAAACACCACCAGCACAATAGATCCTGGACTACAACTGGAGTACCTAGCAACTAGTAAGATACAAATAACAAATAGAAATATTCAGCAAAGCTCTGACCTTAGCAAGAACTGAAACATGCTTAAGGGAAAACACTGCTGAATCCAAGCCATGCTCAGAACTAATATCCTTCTGACTTGTTGTCAGAAAGTTTTTTAAGCACTCTATAACACAGGAGTTTGTATTCTGGAACTTGCAGCATTAGTCATTTTTGTACATCATCTGAGGCACAGCTTACAGCTGTCTCAGTGATCTTCATCTGGCTGTCCAAGCCTCCTTTTTCATCGCGTCAGACTCACCCTTCTGGCGGTGTGGGAGTGCGAGGGCCCGCAGCCGCCGGGGTGCTGCACACGAGGAGGTCAGCAGTGCCAGCAAATGGCTAATTCCACCATATGCGCCCGGAGTTACCTGCTGGGAATGAGCCATCCCGGAAACCGAACGCACAATTAGACCTCCTGTTGCATGTCAGCCTCTGCTGAAAATCTATAATTAAACTGATACGATGATAATGAATAGGAGATTTAAAAAGCAGATTCAGAAACTGCGGAGACATAGGGACGTGCTTAATTATATGAGTTTTCCCGCTGAGTATTACAAAGCAGCTTCCACGGGCTTTGTGTAAAACGACAGAGCTGAGAGGCTTCCAAATCGGCGTGGTGGGGGGCTCCACCTGGCCACGAGCCAGGCTTATGGTGTGAAACTGGGCTCTGCTGCCTTCCCACCCTCTGCCACGCTCCGTACAGAAAGGAAAAACAGGCTCCTGTGGGCTGCCCGCGAGCAGGCGGAGCCAGAACCAACCCTAAGTAACTTTCTGTAGAACCTGAGTTTTAGCTGTTTTCTGTGTCATCATAGCGGGGCTGTTCGCGTGGTCAAAACCTGAGCATCAAAAGTGGTCATGAAAACAGTCAATGAAACAGAAAAACAGACAATTTCATTTAATTAGACTAAATAATTGTGCAATTGATAGTAAAACATTATTTTTGCATCTGAGCAGGTTTTACGTTTTTGCAAGAGTGCATTGAGATAACTTTGTAAAAGGAAGCATCATTTCAAAGCAGGAAACAAAAATGTTTTACATAAAACCACATCAAAATTACTCAGTTCTCAGGCAGCAGGTAGAAGGCTGAATTTGTTTCAAACAAATTTTCAGTCAAACCAAAATTTCCTTTTTTGTCAAAAAAAAAATTAGCAAAAATAATTATTGCCCAGATAAATGAAGGCAGGCAAGAGTCTCTAAAACTAGAAGCATAAGAAGTAACAGCCAGGCTGTGCTGCTGGAGGCTGGAACAGGCTCACAATCTCTGCAGAAAAATCCAGATAGAAAACCTAAAATCCATTTCAACCACTGAATCGCACACATACATCCAGCACTAAATCAGGTGCAAATTAACTACTCACAAGCACTTCAGTGTTCATCTAACATTAATACTGTGAGATATCACAGATTTTGTGTTGCATTAAAAATATCACATTAGACAGCAAGAAATAGTATTTGTAAACTTCCAGGAAGCTTGTATGCAATACTATTCTGTCAGGAGATCTTCTATGTCAATCATACAGCTTCAGGATAAGGGATAAGAAAGTTTTTTACATATTCATTAGTGCTTAGCTTTATTTGAAAAAAAGGATCTTTCATAATGTGTCATGGTAATATGCCATAGCATTTCGAACATTATTGTTTTTATGCTTATTAGGCATATCCTGCTAGAAGAAAGCATTTTAAATTAGATTAAATCTTATACATGTTTAATGCTGTGTTCTCACAATTTAAAATGCTACTCTATTAAAATAGCAGAGAGAGAAGTTGACTCTCAGAATAAGAATGTGAAAAGAACAGATCAGGAGTGAAATGAATAATAGATTAACTGAATAACCATATTACTACCTATATGAAGAGTATAAATCACAGCAATCTAATGCTGTCACAGCAGAAAAAGAGAGAGCAGGCTTTCCAGTCCATAACTATGTTAATTATCTAATACAAAAAGTAAGAGGTGTGATTAGAGTTAACGAGAGGCCATTTCATTGCAGCTGATGCCAAGTATCAATCCTATAGCATGTTGGACAAGAATACTCTTTTGGAGATCCTCTTTCCAACCTGTGGAAAGTCATTCCATCCTCATCCATCCTTAAACAGCCCTGACTCTGCCCCTCAGCAAAGCTGAAAGAAGACACCTTCTTGCGTCACGAGCAGACATTAACTTTCAACACCACCATTCAGAGTGTCTGCTGGGACTTGACAGCCCTGAGCCGTTCATAGGAAGGCGTTCTCTGTACAACTTCCAGTGGTAAAGACAAATCACGAAGAAGCAAAACCAAAGGTTACTGACAGGAGTGGAAAGATTCCCGAAGATTCAAAAGGGATTTGATCCAAACTGTAAGTCTCCATGTATACGTTCACAAAACAGTTTTAAATCACCATATTTATATGTCTTTTTATAGATATATATTTTTGATTCATTCACTTATATAATTGCTATGAGTACATATCTGAATCCATGCCTGCAGCATTAGGTTAGAGATTACAGTGATAATTAGATGAGAAGAGCCGTCATTCAAGTCGTGATAAAGCAAGGCTCTTTCTCCAGCCTATTATTCAAAACCAATACACCAGGGAGTTCGTTTTCCTTACTGTGCAGGATACCCAACTTTAAGATACTTGGCTGCGTTCAAGTCCCTAGCAAACTTCAATGGGCCTCAGCCAATGGAGAATTAGTGGAGGATGCTGAAGGCACAGTATAGGAAAACTGGAATTATGGGATCTGGAACCAGGACTCCTCCACGTGGAAGAAGTTCCCCTATAACAGCACAGCTCTGCGGACCAGCTGCAACCTGTTCATGATGCTCTTCATCCATCCATTCATCCATCCATCCATCCGTCCATCCATCTGCTGATGTCCTCTGCTCTACCACCTCATCCCTTCCTCCTCAAAGAGCAAAGAACAATCAGGGTCACTTGGAAAATTCAAATACTAATTGCTATGAAAAATAAGAAAGCTAAACAACATGTGTGGAGAGACCTACTGGCTCTAACGCCATTCACCACTCTGGCATCACCAGCTACTCTAACACGGAGCTTACAGCAGAGAGAGCTGATTAAAATGGCAACTGGCATATACAAAACAGGAGTTGCCACCCAACAGGCTGTCTGTTAATGAGAAAGTAACATTTGTTACATGTTTCTAAACTTGACCTTGTCGACATCAGATTGAAGGAAGAGGATACAAAACAGGAATAGCTGCTGGCATTAGCAGCTGATTGTCAGCTGAATTCAGCATCAGAAGGGCTCGCAGTCAATCTGCTCCGTGCTTGCTGAGTGCTCTTGGTAGGATGTGTTTAGATATCTAGGGACATGCGTTTTTGAGAGAGGGAAGAAAGCAGGAAGAGATGTTGCACAAATGCCAAGCAGAAGACAATATGAGCACAGACAAGTAGGGCCAGATCCTGCCTTTCTGACTACGCGTCCACAGTAGGGAAAGGGGAGAAGAGAAGCTCAGTGGCAGCAGACCTCACTCAGGGACACTCATCAAGTCTGGGACTCCAAGAAGTTTTCTGTGGCAGTAAGAGCTCTCTCAGGCATTGAAAACCACATTGTGAATACTCTGTAAGCCTGAGCTGGCTGTTGTCAGCCCCACAGATACAGACTGTGCTTCAGAATCTCTTGTGCATAGGTTTGTATCTCATACAATACAGCATGATGATCTCGCTTCTATCTTGGGACCTACCAGATGTCCTCTGACACACGAAAAATCATGGTGTCCTCTCAAATCCCAGATAAGATGCTCAAGATGGATACTTCTTGGTGCTCAATCTGATCACGCTCAGCCACTAAAGCATCCATACAGTGCGTGGCCAGGTACGGTACGGAGGCACTAATGTTGGCTCTGTGTAGATTGCTTTCATTTGAAGAACTTTCCCAGCCAGTCTCCCGGAGTCCAGGATCACTCACCAGGCCCCTGCACAAGGCCTGACATCAGTTGCATAAAAAAAATGTTTCCATCAATTAAGTATCAGTGATTCAGAGCCATGACAAGGCAAAGTGACTCAATAAGGGACAGAGGAACACAAACTCAAACTGCCATGTTCTTGCAAAACAGGGAATTTTTAGCTTTACATCTTGCTGCATAGCTTGCTGGACACCCATGCAATAAGAACAAGATTGTTCTGGCAGCTTGAGCTACCAAATACTGCCCAAAATTGCTGCCACAGCAGGAGCAAATCATCTCATAACATTTGGTGCAGCAGTGGCTTTGGATGCAGATCTAGGAGCACATGCTGGTTTTATACCAGCTCTCAGCAGCCCACAGCAACAGGGCTCATAACTCAGCACTCCAAACAAGAAGTTTTATCCCTGTGGATAGCCTCTTCCACATATAAAATTACCATCACAGAAGGATCTTCCTAATATTAGGAGACCATGTTTAGCATAGTCTTCTAAAAAAGGATTATCATCAAATCCTATTTTCCAACAGTGTAGGTGTTGGAATCTAAGGATGGAAGCAAGGTTTGTAGGAGGAGGAATTTGTTTATTATGCCAATTAATTTATGTAGAAAAAGAGCCACAGACACAGCTTGAAGAACATGAGTACCTCTTCAAGGCTGAAATGGAAGCAACGAACTGAGAAAAAATTGCTTAGAGTTCACCTACATTGTGTTAATTGAGAAACTGATGGAACAGAAAACAGTCTCTGCAAAGACTCCGAACCACAAAGATACAGGACACGATTTTCCAAGTGCTGTTCAAATATATTAAAAGTGTTGCTGGTACAGATATTGCAGTTTAACATCATACTATGCAAACCATAACTTAAAAAATATTCTAGAATGAGAACAGAACTGAAAGAAGAGTAAATGTGACGTACATAATTTTATATCTGAGGCTTCAAAAGGACTATTGCTCAAAAACTCAAGAACATAAAATGCCCAAAAACTGATTGAAAAGAAAAAGTAGACAGGATGAGAATTGTGAGTTCTTGGGCAAAAATTCATGAAATGGACAAGAGCCACATTACCACAATTAAGGAAAAGAACAAGTTTGGCTAAAAGCACATTCTCATTCAGTGCAAAGTGAAGGAGGCAATTAGGAACAAAAAGCCAATACAAAATGACTGAAAAGGAGGAAATCAATAGGAATTACTGTAAACAAAATTAGAAAATATGAAATATTTATTACGAAAGTAAAAAGGACAGAGAAAAAGCCATTGTAGGCCTGGCTGAGGGCGAAGAGTTTAAACAGAGCAAAAGAACTTCAGCAGCACAGCAGCTATACAGCTGGCAAAGTTTTCAATAATAATGCAGAAGAGGTAACATCGTTCAATATGTATTTTTATTCCATATATGAAAAGGGCAGTAGGAAAATTAAATGTCTTCCAATCCTTGAGTAACTAAAGAGGATGTTAAAGATCTAGGAACAAACATTTAAAGGCAGTTAGGGAGTGACTGCACAGAGGAGCTGGAGCGGAGTCAGATGAGATCTTTTTAATTCTTAATAAACCTTGATATCTCAGGGAAATCCATTCATTTTCACCAGGTTCATTTAAAGCTAAATTTGTGGTTATATATTTAGGAAAAAGAAGCGTACCCAGGCACAGCTAGAGATGAAGGGACTATAACCTAGAAAATTATCCTTAGATGTATAAACAAGTAAACGACAAACAGGGAGGTAAATTTACTTCTATTTGCAGCACTTGTGATATTCTAATTCCCTGGTACTCTAATTCTAAAAAACAATGTTGAAAACCAGAAAAGGTGCAAAACCACAGAGTTTCTCAGAGGATCAGAGAACACGCCTGGTTTTGTAAAACAAACAGCTCAAAACAGAGACTAAGAGCTGCCTGATTTACAATGTATGGAGACCTCGGAGAAGGAAAGTGAAAGGCAGAAGGGGAACAGTTCTTAATAAAAAGTTCCTTAATCTAGATGAGAACAGGCAAATTCAAAATTGTGCCCTGAAAGATACGTGATAGGGAGGATGATTAAATGTTTGAGCAAACACCAGGGAAGCTGTAGATGAGGTGTGTCCAATTCATTTTTAACAGGGGCCACATCAGCCTTGTGGTTGCCTTCAAAGGGCCGAATGTAATTTTAGGACTGGATAAATGTAGGGGTATGGTAAAGCCTTTGGGAAGCCCTTTTCTGATACAACAGAACCTCATTCTAACAGTTAAGAAGATTTTGTCGAGGACAACATCGAAGCATGATGAAGAGCATCAATCCCTTTGCACTTGCAACCAGCAAGGTGTCTCTAAACAAAATAAAGCCTGGAAATTCTCTGAACCCCAGACTGCCTTTTGGTTTTCTGTTTGAAGCACAGGGAATCCTTACCTATCACAGTAGCATCATGATTGCAAACACCCAAAAACTAAAGGAAGGAGAGTTACAGATGTTCTTTAAAAGATGATGAGCCTTGAGTCCATTTGTACAACTCTGTCAAACTCAACCCAAAAAAGCAGCTGGAGGCAGATGATTTGAATACAGGAAAACAATCAAAATGGATGCAAGGCATAGAAATACCAATTTGCTATCTCCTGAACGATAACTTAGCAGAGCAGGACACAAACAACTCTGCTGCTAGCACAGCGGCGTGCTGCTCATTTATTCATTTCTTGGCACTGAGGCCTCGGCCTTCATGCAGGTCTCTGCCTCCTGAAGCACTTTCTCCGCTTCTCTCCAGCACTGAGCCCATAATATTGCTCTTTCTCACAGCTATGTCACGTGAAAGCAACTGCATTAAGTCTAGTGCTGCTTTCTGCAAGACAAAGACAATAAGAAGCCACCTGACTGACTTACACAAGATTAACAACATGTGGAATTGGCTACAGGAAGGCAAAGGACCCCAATCATTTGCCCTTACAAACAAGAAAACAACTGGGTTGACTGAGTTTCTCAGGTTAGCAAGTAAGCACTCGATTCAGAGAAGAGCATATGCAGCCCAACGGTGTTAAGATCGAGCCCAGGCAGCACCACAGAGTATTGGGCTGTCTGTGATGAAACAATAAAAAGCAAGGAGAAAGCATGTCCTTTGTGCATTGAAAATTACATTTCACATTTCATTATTCATAGCAAAACTTTCTCACGTCCTGATAAATCTGCAGGGCACTTATTAGCGCAATTTTTTGCATGAGTTGGCAGGATTCTGCTGTATTAACATTGATACAATTACCCTTACATGGCCGTCTCTCCAACAAACTCGGTCCAAGGATGAAAGACACGGCAGCTTTCAAATATCCTACCTTGTAAAATTAAAGTTATTAGAAAATGTAATCACCCTCTCTCTAGCCCGTGTCTACGAGATACATTTACGCTCCCAGGAGGAGTTAAAACAACATTTTTAGCAGCTGCCTCAAACCGCAAATCAAATCTTTGTGAGATGCTACATTGATTTGCATATTATTAAGCATGATCCTTCCCCTCCACTGCAGTTTTGCTTCATAGTTTTGTTCCTGCGTGAAGGTTGCCACCAGCTGCACGTGTGACACCTTCCCCTGTGGCCGCCTGTCGCTGGCACCATGCTAATGAGTCCCAGGGAGACGGTAACGGAGCCAGAGTTGCCATTTTAGCTTTGGCAGAACAGGAAAGCACTAAAGTGCTTCTGGCAACTTTTGGATCTGCTCAGATTTAGTCAGTTGGAGAATGTTTGCACAACGTTAACATTGAACTGGGCAATTTCTGGCCTCAACATGCTACATTTTTATTTAATCAGTTTCGCAGCACACAGTGTCTGACAAAGCAACGCAGCAGGCCAGGTTTTAGGCGTTTGCTAAGTAGGGCACCGGGTGCTTCATCTGCCTCCTCCTCCCTCCCACCCTTTTGCAAAGAGATCCTGCAGTATTTACCCGTACAATTCAGCTGGGTCTAAATAATGCCCGGCATAAGGCTTGGACGTCAGATTGTAGCTTGGAGGTGGATTGTCAGGCAGAGCATTCACCCTTGGGAGAAGAGGCTCCGGACAACGATATGTGACAGCAAAGGGCTTCAGCTACAAGCCCAGGAGCATTTTTTCCTCCTGCTAGGAAACCAAGAGCATTGAAGGGAGAACACAAAGGGCTGACAAGCTGCACACAGACTGCTAACGCTTCACCAATGTGTGAATGAAATGAAGGCTCACGCCAGACCGGAGGGTACACGGCTGCTGCTCGGCAAGCTTTACATAGAGTTGAGCCCACTCAACGTGGTTTTGCCACAACTGAGGTACAAGGTCACACTTCTGGAACGAGTAAAAGCTTCATGTTGAGTGGGAACAAGAGCTGTTCTGCATATCAAAAGCTGGATTCTAATCTCATTTGGGGGGAAATCCAAAATAACTCCCTGGCAGACAGACCATCATGCTATTCCAGTCTACAGAGCATTTCTATTACCATAGTTAGTTTTCCTGCCATAATAACAACAGAGGTCCCAGCTGTGATGTAGATGCCAGTTTGCTGGCACAAAAGGTCACCCAGCAATTGAAGGCTGGCTCTCCCAAGTGCAAATCCAGCCCCAGACACTGCGCTACCCACCCAACAGGTTCCCTCTCACAGCCTGGCGTCCTTCCCCAGGAGAGGCAGACCGGTGCCCTAGCTGAGGGGTCTGTTAATAGTATTTACCTACCTCACAAAGCTGTTGCAAAGCTTAATTAACATTTGCACCGGAAAATGCTTCGGGACTGTCAGATGCCGGGCATCGCAGAAAGCAAAGCGTTCCTATTGCAGGCAGCAGGGCTTAGCTCTGGCAAGCTGTGCTGGTGCAGACTGAACAATTTTTTTGCAAGGAGGAACAATGTAGTTTATATGCACATATTACAGGACTATAAACTCAATTTTTCTGTGCTGCTTGCAGGCTGACGCCTTGTCCTTTGTACATCTGCAAGAACTTTTACGATATAGCTTCCTCAATAATGATTTTCAGTCACTGCACTCCCCGGCACAAAGCCTCCAGCCTGTTGAATGGTGTGTAGCTGGCGAATTCTGCTGTCTCTAACTCCCAAGACTTTAACAGCAACAAAAGTTAACAGATGCTTAACAGAGACTGGACAGTCACAAAATCGGTTCAGAGTTGGAAAACTGTAGAGTTCACCCCCTCCAATACTGCAAAGGATGGCGTCAACTCTTGAAAAGTACCTCTAGATGCCATTTAAGCAGCCAGTGTAAACCCTCGTGGAAATAATCTCTCAAAGCACAGAAATGGAGAATTCACATAGATTTCTCTGTTTTCACATCAAACTAGCAAAGGGAAGCACTTTCAGCAGGAGTCCCTTCTACACCATCACATAACATTTTACTTGATAAAAGCAAGTATTAGCATAGGCCCAAGCCTGAAATCTCTACAAAGCCTGACATGTTTATAGTTCAAACAAAAAGCCAACTTAAAAACACAGAGATGGATTCTGGTGAATCATCCATCTGTATACAGCACTGACGTGTAAAGTTGAATTTTTTTTCATGTTGGAGCTTTTTATCATCTTTTTTTCCTGTCAGTCTTTTGAAAGGAAAAATGAAGAGCTGAGAGAGAGAAATGTGATTCATTTTTACTAGAATGAAGCAATAAAGCTCTTGTAAAGTGTGGTCACCCCTGTGCTCCCTTTCAATAACAGCAATAACATCTAACCTGCTGCTCCTGCTGCCGTGCTCCTACCCTTCACATGCTAAGCTCCTTATTTTTAATCACAGTCTCCTATCGCATTTATAAGGCCATGGAAATTGTATTTTTTCTCTTTTTTTTCCTTTTGATCATTTGCTATGATAAAGTGAAAACCATTCAGTGAGTCACTCATAGATCATCATCTCTTCCGTATGCAATAGGAAGCTGCTGCTGGGAGATGTACCCCTGCAGGAATAGCAGTCTGTCAATTCTGCTTTGGAAAACCTATTGTACAATTCTCTTTTTCCTATCAACTTCTCATTTACAGCGGGTAAAAAGGAAGCGTTATAACAATGCAATCTCTAGATAAGTCAGCAATAATGTTGTTTCGGTGTTGCAGGTTGTATGTAGCTGTGATAAATAACTCCGGTGTATCTCTGCACCAGGCTCCGTCCTGCCTTACCTACACCGGAGTCCTTGTCCTCATCCAGCCGCAAAACAAAAGTTAGATAAACGCAGGGCTCTGACCACGGGCTGGCTGGAGGGCAGCTGTTTTCGGCAGGGGTCCCTGGGGGATCAGCAAGTCTCTCCCCACCACAGCCAGGCTCCAACAGAGCACTTTCCCCATGGGATTTAGCTGTGTCTCATCCCAAAAGAGCCGACAGGGACAAGATACAGACTCAGAGTGCCCTTTAAATCACTGTATCCACTTACAGCTGGAAACTGGCTGTAGGAAACCCAAATCACCCCAGGTCACCACCAGCAACTGGCTATACAACCTTGTTAATTCTTGCTGGAAACCACAGGTACATCAAGTTCAATTTCAGCTGCACCACTGAAACTGGGAGAAATGTGGAATGCTGGGAATCTACTGCTGGAAACTGGTTTTTTTTTCCTTTATCTTTGCCTTCCTCTCCAGCATTTCAGGCAGAGATGTCACTTCTGTTCCCAGAGCTGTTTATCAAAGGGTCTGAAGTATTTCCATGGATAACACTGATGTTCCAAGGTGCTATATCACTCCTCCGTAAAATCCTTTCCTAAGCATTGCTCAAGCTCGTGTAGTCCGGCATTACACATTTAGTCAAAAACATTGTGCAAAAGTATTAATCCTCAAGCTGATTCACTTTGAGCAAGTGCCTGGAGCAAAGGCAAAGGAGAGCTGAGTTTCATATTTAGAAAGCAGTGATTTTCAAGCTATGGGGCATCAAATGACCATTCTCTATCCGTGGTTTCTATGCCACTGCACTTTTGTTTCAATTCCTCATATGACTTTACATACCTATTTATTCTGTTTTTAAGCTCTTTGAAGATAAATATTTATAGCATGAAAAAATCTCAGTATTGTGAAAAATTTCAATTTACAACTTGTTTTATCAGTATTAAATGCCAGTGATAACATGATCTGATTTCTGCTAATAAATATTAACTTTTGAAAGTTAATTACCATGGCTTTTTATCAGTATCCACTTTGCTTCTGTTGAATCATTCCACTGGTTTACAAGCCTGAGAACTCAGTAGTTCACATTCTCCTTTGGCAAAACCAGTGGATCCTCAAAGTCAATTGGATGGATCTAGTCTTCTTAAATCTATCCTCCCAGTATTCTCTCACAGCCTGTATCTTATCAGGAAGAAGACCTTCTTCAGTGAAGATATGTCTTCTGAGATGGGAAGAGACCCAGTCATTTCCACACAACACACATGTCCGTGACCAACAAGGTGATGAAGCTCCTCCAATGTCTCCCCACCACAAATACTCTCCCATTTTTTGCCCTGTGTTGAGTTCCCTTGGTTGCAGGTGTTTAGTGGCAGCCATGGGAGACCATTGGGGGTTCAGAGTCACACTTCTAGGGACTCTTCTTGAGGACACAAAAGAGAAAATATCTTTCTTATTCCTGTTAGTTTGCATCATATTGCAGTTTCTTCTATTTTTTTTTTTTTTAATCTTAACTAATCAATTTCTTACATAACTGATATTCATGCATTTTTCAGCCAGCTTGAGTTCTGTGTATCCTGTATCAATTCTACACAATCCTGGAGAGATTTCCTCCCCACTGCCACCACCACCTGTCCCCTCCAATTAGTGTCAATTGCACTGAAAATCTTTGTGATATTGAAACTATATTAAGACACATGTACATCTGTTTATAAAGGCGGATTTTCTTTCCACAGGAAAAGCTGCCATTTCAAAACCAGTTTTTATTTTGAATTGAAATATAAAGTCAACATTTTGATTTACCTGCAGAATGAGAATTCGGATTAGAATAAATGTTACCAAATAGAAACATTTTTAAAGTGTCAAAACTTTATAAAATAGCGTTAGTACTACTAAAGGTTCAAAGTACGTATTCTATTATATTATTTAAAACATTAATTGAGATAAAATGCATGAAATCAAGGAAACAAAAAATCAATCGATATTTATTCTGGTTTTTCCTTGTCAGAATTCTTGGTTAAATATCAAGGTGTTCTAGTTAATCCACATCCCCACCCCTCCAGCCATATATTTTAGAGGAGAAACTGTTGCACTAGAATATTTCCAGCTAGCTCTAGTTTAGATATCCTGTTATGACGTCCTTGCATCCCCCACTATCCCCATTAGAACCTATGAAAATGATAACCTATTTTTCATATCCTTCAGAAAAATTACTAGAACTACAGTTTAAAATAAAAAAAATAAGGAATTAATTAGATTTTAGTTATGGACAGTGTGAGTTAGACCCTTTCTCTTTGGAAAACCATGAACTAATAACTATTTGAATATCTCCAGAGTGTTTTTCTGTTGTGAAGAACTGAACCATAGTCAATTGCTGATGAATTCGCTTGATGAGATTTTTCTCATCACTGGGCAGTCTCTTCCGTACTAAAAGGAAGAATACTAAAACCATTGGGATAAGAATACTTGGGTTTAATTTCATCTCCTCTGAAATTCTCCTTGGTTTCAAAACAGTAATTAAGCTGCTACATACATCTGAAAGCAGGAACAATGGAAATACTTACTTTGACAAAACTAGAATAGAAAAACAGGCGGTTAAGATTCTACTTAAATAGTGCATAAAACATCTAAGTGTTTGATGGGTTTGTGATGGAATAGTCACTACAGAGTCTGAGCAGTTGCATTCACCTATAGCCCTCTACGTCCATAGATGCTCCAAGCACTTGAATACATACATGGGATTCCACACATCACACTGTGCATCACCCATTTTCCTAATCACAGATAACTTGCATAAGAAACAAAGTGGCCATGAATATTTCATCCACTGCATATTGATTTCTGGATTTTCTACAGACATTTTAGCACCTAAAAATTCAGGTGAATGAATTCCTGTCTGTTGAGAGTTATTCCTTCACTAAGAAATTGAAGTAATGTAATGAGAAAAAGTGAGAAAGCTTTTAAGAAATGGTTAATTGAAAAGCTAGTTACCACGACAATGAATTGCCTAATTAAAATATTATCATGCACAGAACTACGGAAATGAGTTCATGCCAGCCTACAAAGATACTTTCGGCTTTGATAGCTATCCCTGCTGAGAAGAAGGAAGAGTCTTCCACTATGCTAAATGTGACATGAGAAGCATAAATCTCTTTTTAAAAGCAGTAAGCCTGGAGGAGTCTTGTTCTCATACACGAATTCCCACCCATATATCCCCAGTTAATATTTAGACTGTATCCATATTCTCTCGATAGTTTCCTTCATCTGCATAAACAACTAATTTAAGGTGTTATTTTCAGTAATACATTTCTTAAGAGCCCTGCAATGAACCAGTTATTCAGTAATGGGAAATCTAATCAACACGCTACTTCAGAAATATTTGCAAACCATGCAAATTAATGTAGTGTGAAATCTCTTGGTTTGCTTAGTGGTACCAGGGGACACACACATCCTACCGATGTTATTGAGGTGGGTATTTTTTTCCTTCTAAGAATCAGAACAATCACAGGAGCAATTTGGGGCTCAGAAACAGAACTGAAACAATTTTCCTTTCTTTAGAATTTTCTTGTATTGCTCAGATTTTTAAAACTCATATTTCAGAAAGAAGTGTTTTAAACACTTGCTACTCAATTTAAGCTTCCTACTGAAGCTGAAAAAACTTTTATTTAGGAAAATGGGAAGACATAATTATTACTTCGTGGTTAATTTGTTCCTTTTATTTCCTCCTCTTATTTAAGCCAGATGTTACCTATACGCAGAGCAAGAAGTGATCCAGAGTTGGTTAACTAGAAGATATATCTATTCATAAGTATATATCAGAGAAGAGAATTACTAGAATTTTCTGCCAGATACTGTATGTGTCATACAACTAGCTATTTTCAAGCCCCTTGTCCTTCCCTCCCAAACCTGAGCAAGATGTACAGCTATTACCATGACTGATGTACTCAGCAAACTTCTTTTCCCCTACCAAAACCCCTTAGAACTCCTGATGAGTGTTCCAAAGAACACTGGAAAAAGAAAAGTATTACTTCTATTGCCCACAAGGAAAGCTAAGCTGTAAAAAACAAACAAACCCCACCAAAACCAAACAACCAAAACACAAAAAAACACACAAACTATATAAAGCCCAAAAAACCATCACATCAAAAATGTGCAAGATGTTCAGATGCAGCCAGTTGTTTAAGTCTCGCTATCGAAGGAATCTCAAGCAAAGAAACCATGTCAGTAAGTCAGCTTGTAATTAAAACTGTTAAATGCTACAGCAGTCATGGTTTGATTTACTCTAGCTTGGGTTGATTTTTTTTATATGCATCTGTCCTATTTTGCGATTTTATGCAGTCTCCTGTGATTTTCTATGTCGTCATTTCATGCTTATTCTTACGGACGGTCTGACTGGGGAAGAACAGATCCACCACAGCTTTCTATCATTTGTTTCTGGATTTTTATAGTTGTACTACCGAAGTCATTGCTTTCAGCAGTTGTGCTTCTCAGCCACATTAATAGAGTTTTTCTAAGCTTGGACCCATCAGGAAGCTAAACTGCTTGTAAATGACAAAGTATCTCTGTTCCGAACTCTTCTACTGATTAGTTCAAGATTGCAGAAAATCCAAGAAGAGAACTAAGTAAAAGCACAAACGGACTGCACAACTACGATTAAACTGCAGAACATGTATTAATATTTTGCAAAGGATAAGTAGAAAACAATGGACAAGCAAAGAGGAAGACAGTACCTTGCTTAAAAGAGAACACTTCTGCAGCTGCACAATGCATGTAAAATCGCTAGAACTTCACCTCATTATAGATCTCAGGAGCCTTGCATCTGCAGAGGAGCTTGGAAATGAATTACAGGAGCCATCAGCCAGTCCAGGCCTTGCAGTGCAAACAGATGCATTGCTACTCGGGAAGCTTCACTCCACTGTACCTCAAACACGGTCACATCTTTCACATCAGAGATCCCCAGCCCTCCAGCACCCAGAGATTCCAAATTATCACCTCGTGTTCTAGTGCACAGCAATCTGACAGGAGGAAATGACCGACCCCTCCATTCTGAAGTGATAGAAAATACTTATTCTCAGTGCTGATGGCTCCAGACCTGCTGTGCAAACTGGTGTAGTGTCCATATTATTCTTGCACTAGCCAAGAAGTCAACATCTCAGCTGTTACATGAATCTCTGCCAAGCACTTCAGCCAGTCTCCTATAGTAATTCATGAATATGCAGCAGCCAAATCTCTTTTTCCTTTGACATTATGAGGTGACAGCAAAGGAAAACAAGGTTTTGCTCTTATCATAACACTCTTCACAGAAAAACAGAACCAAACTAGAGATGTCCTTAGACAAGGTTGAAAATTCCATGAAATTTCATTTCTATTACAATTCAGTTACTAACAAACGAAAAAGAAATGAAAAAAAGAAGTTCCACCTTCTGTTAAAATGGAAATTAAAGATATTCTAGTGTGATGTATGCAAAGACATGCAGAAAAAGAATGATCTCATGGTGAAGGCACTAGACTGCATCTGCAGAAAGCAGAACTAATTCCCTGCTCTGTAGAATACTACATATATCATGTGGCATCTGAACCAGAAACCGTTGAGAATAGAAGGAGCCTGTATATCTAGCAGGAAAGAATAGAGCTTTGGATTTCACCATTCCTCTTCTCCTTGCCCTGGTACAAGTTCTTTTATTAGCGGGAAATGAAAGCATTACAATGTTAAAAAATACGGTACAAATAAAATTACGCTTTTTTTTTTTTTTTCTGAGTAATTCTAAGTAAATGATGCGATCATTCTCATTTGCTAATTGGTTAAAAAAAAAATCTCATTACAATGGACCTTCTCTAATTCACATAATGTTCAGGATAACCATTACAAATTACTTGCTAATTTGCAAAATCCAGCAAGGAAACTCACAGAAAAAAGCATCAGAAAATGTACTTGCTTCATTTAGATTGTCAACTGTAGTTTATGGTTTCTTCAATTATTTACAGTGTGATAATACTTCCTATTATGCAAACTAATGTATCACATTACGTTTTGCAAGAATAATGAAATCTTAATTTTCTAAGAAATTTCTGCTAGAAAGGCACTGTTAATAGGCAAAAGAGAAAGAATTGTGTGTCCACTGCGGAGTTTATGGGTGGAGATCACGTAGCACTAACAGGACCTGGAAGAGCCAATTCAGACCCCAGCACAGCAGTCAAATTTCAAGGTATCATACTAAAGAGGGGTCGTCGGCCTTCTTGTACAGGCTTATTTTCCCTATGTGAAAAAAGTAACTAAACACCATTAAAAATTATGAGATCTAACAAAGAACTTCAGGTCACAGTTTGAAGTTCAAAGGTATAACATTTACAATGAGGAAGTTTAGGAAGTTTTCATAAGCAGAATGTATTTGTAGATTCTCATCATCCAAGATACAGCACGAAATCTGACTTGAACCTGGGATATTTAATTATTGGGAAGTAAGAAAAGCACAGGACTCTGGAGAGAAACATTAACTTATGAATCTACTCTGACTGAAGTTGTTCATACTCAAGTTGCTTAGAAACTTCGTTCATCCAGAGAACTAATTATACAACTATGGCTGGGACCATCAAAGCAAATTAAATCTCTGAATGGTAGTAGACGTATTCCCTTTATAATACCTGTATAAAAACATCATTTGCTGACCAGCCAGAGCAAACTCAAGATAGAGAAACAGATGTTTAATCTCGAGTTACATAAATTTATACTTATTTCAGCTGTTCCACAGCTCTCACACATATTTCATTGGAGACAATTCTTTTATAGCTAACTCCTTGCACCTCTAACCACTTGTTTACCCAGAAGGAAATAAATCCAGCATTCTGAAATATCAGAAGAAAACATTTAGATTTTTCCCTTCTTTTTGTCTGGCAAAAACTATTTCCAAATAATTTTAGTAACCCAAATCCTGCATATAAAAAATATCGGTAGCTGACATTTTACCAAAAAGGCTTCTGAAAGTCTTTTCTATTCACCTCCTCTACTAACATTGTGAAGGCAACGAAGATGGGAAAGACAGGCTCTCCTTGGCCACCACAGCAGCACAGTGATGGTACGAGGACAGAGAGAGAAAATATGACCCAACTTTGCTGTTCTTACAAGGGTTAGGACAAAAAAAATGAGAATTATGGAAAACAGCAGAACTATATTTCTTTCATTTTTCAAGCCTTAATTTGCATTAAGCAATGACAGCTTGAGAAATGCAGACAGCAAATGTCTCACTAACCACATTTAAACAGGGAGTAACAGTGTGATAGCTCAGCAAGAAAAAACTTAACTAGAAGTTATGGGGTAGTAGAATTGTCATTTGCTTCTCTGGAGTAAGAACAGAGAATTTAGAATCCATGATATTGGAATAAAAATAATAGACCAGACAGAAACACAGTTACAGCTGATATACTGACAAAAAATGGTGCTATAACAGAACTAGCTTGATTCTCCTACTATTCCAATGTAGCCCAAGATACTGACAGCTGTTTTGCAAAGTGAGTGGTTAGCTTTTAACTTACATCAGTAAAAATTACGTTAAAATCTGAATATTAAACCTTTGCTCAGAATATATATATATAACTTGCACCAAAACAACATCAGAAAAGCCTGAAACTGCTGTGGTGCAAAAGCGTCTGAATTCAAGTGCTGGAGGACTGTGCTGAACCAAAAACACTCAGCAGCCCGCAGGGGGAAGCACAGAAATGCAGATTTGTAACGGAGCGTCAAGTCAAATGAATGAATTTTCAAATGGTCGAAGGCAGATCTGTCAAGTTAAATGCCGTTTCAGCACAGCCAAGGACAATTCCTAAAGGTTAGAACCCTGTCTCCCTCTAAGAGCTTCCTCCATTGCCAAGGACCCTGCTCTGGTTAGAGCATTCACAGAGCCTTGAGACAAGGAGTAAACCCATCCCTGATGGCCCCATCTGCTGGGAGGTGATTTTGAGCAGGGGGAAAAAATAAAAATAAATAAATCAAAATGGAGAGGAGTCAGCAAGAGCTAATCAGATTAAGATTCAGCTGTGGTACCTGGACTGTGAACCAAACACCTTCTAAATTACGAGAAAAGTGGAGACCATTCTCTTTCATTCACAACCAGGGCATCGATTTCGTAGCTTTGGCAACAGAGTTGGGGAGCAACGCGGCACTCTGGCAGCCCGCGCACTATTGAGGGATGGTGGCACTTCACGTGAAAGACTTAATAGAGAGGGAGGAAAAAAAAAGTTTATCTCACTCCAGCTGGCTTTTCATTCTACTGCTCCTTCCTGATAAGGCTTATTCATTTCTACCGAGTCCAGACAGCAGCTGAAACAAAAGCCGATACTGCACAATCAACAACGGTTGGCACACGCAGAGGACGGCAGCCTGCTGGGTCACTCCAGAGGTTCTGCACCCTATGGGCACAGAGCAGAGGCAGCACCTGCCCAGGAGTCTGCTACCTGGGGCTGCTTTCTTCTGGAACAGTAACTGCAGCTGAGAAATGGAAAGGTAAAGGTTAGCAGAGGTTGATTAGATATCCATTTAAAGAAGAGAGGGCAAAGGGTTCATCTATAAGTACCTCTCATTTAATTTCTGTCCCAATTTCTTTCAATATTGTCATTTTCTTTTGACACAAATGCTTCATAAAAGATTAAATAACCTATATAAGGGCCAAATTAAGGTCAGACTGTGCACAGAACTCTGAAGTGTTCATATAAAGTAACTATAATTTACGGAGTACTTCCTACAAGACATTTCTGCCTACAAGTCCTGCTGCACCTATATCCTCAACCCACCACAAGAATCTTACCATAGAAGCATTTACATACCAACCAATTTCCTCCTATTATAGCAAATAACCACCTACCACTTATTCATCACCACAGATGCCTATGACATACAAAGAAAACTATTCCTATTGTTACAAGCTGAAGAAGGCAGAATGAACTTCAGATGCTTAGGTACTTAGGCAAACAAGATTCTTTGCAAAACACACAGTAAGAAAGGTTCAGAGGCGAACACAAGCAGACGGGTAGGAATCTCATGTCTGGAGGTACAACTCACAGCTCAACATTACCTGGACACTTGTACAACAGTGACTGAACTGCATCTGAGTAAAGAGGGCCAGTACATCTATAGGGTTTCCTCATGTGCGATGTGAAGGCTCCCTCATCTTTCCTTTTTTTGTTTATTTTATACTTGTGGGTTTTTTCCTCAGTTCCACATACCTATTCTCCTCCACCCCCAAGTTTTTGTAAAGTTGAATAAAGCAACGGTCACTTTCTTTAAACTTTTTTATTTTCAGGTAAGTCACTGTTTCAAGTTTGCAGCATGTTTCTTACTCTTTTTTTCCTCCCTTATAAATCTTTCAGAAACACCAGAAGAGTGTGACAAATATTACTCTCCAGTTCCTTTGTTCTTTGCGGAATTTTTTTTTATCAGTTATTTCATTTTGCTGCAAACAGCACCTTTGTACCTTGGACAAATTCAATAACCATGACTCAATCTACAACCCATGCTGAGCTGTCTCCTGTTTCATCTTGCCTATTAAAATCAGCACACAGCGATGAGTGGAGAGGGGTCTGATTCCAGCTACAGAAACTCTAACCGAGCGGAGGGACGCACAAGAGCCATGAAAGAGCCGCTGTGTCACGCAGGGCTGTGCACGTCAGTCTCTACGCCTTTCAACACGAGCACTTTCTTTGTCACTCATCCCACCTAAAGTCTCTGAGAAGCCTCTTTCCATAATTATGCATCCCTTTTTAACTCTTCTTTCATCAGCTGGGAAGGATGACTCTTCCTGCCCGGTGCTTTCACAGCCCGCTGTCCCCCAGCGCCAGTCATGTCACTTGCCTCAGTGACAGGAGTGATATTTCACTGTGGCACAGGTCCCGTTCCGTGCATTAAATGTCAGCAGTGGGGTGGCACCAGGAGGGGGGAAAGAGCACTACGGTCTTTATTAATATTACCCAAAGCCATCTTCCTTTCAACAGCAGTCAAAGGGCTACCTGAGGGCTCTCATTTTCATGGAGGTGATTATTTCTGCTGGATTTGGTCCTAGATCCCTTTTTTTGTTTTTGACAGGGGTCCGTGGCAGACGAGCTGCAGCAGCCCAGCTCCGGTGCCCACAACAGGCACCACCACAGGCTGCACAGCCCCGCACACCACAGCACCGCAGCGGCCAGCCCCTGTTTCAGCAGCAGTTAAACAGTCACGTACCTCAAATCTTAGGCCCATGCCAATACAGCAACTTTAAATCAGTTAGTCATCCTTCCTGTTCAAACAGCACAATTTAGTCTTCAGTATTTACAAAGACTAACCACGCACTTGCAGGAAAAAAATAGATGTTATTTTGATCCTCGTGTAATGATAATAGAGCAAGTCTAAACTTCACATCAGTTCCATCTGTAAGTAACACTTCTATATTTACAAAGCCCACAGAAGATTTAAATGTGAAAATACATGGTGTCAGAGCACCGTAGAGAAGCTGAAAGCACGCTGTCAAAGGAAGCTGCATTTAAATTAACACCAGTGTTTTATGTACTAATAACCTTACTGAAAACTCCCCATCTAAAGAACAGACATATATTAGAAAATAAATAGTTGGTGAGTTCAGGTGTTTGGAGTCCATGGCTGGGCATGGAGAGGTGAGTAAAATTTTTGAAATCTAAATCAGAAGCAGGTAAACATAATTTCTTGATACCCTCATTAATATTTCTTCTAAGGAAGAAGAGATTTTCATTGTTACGAAGGAGTATCAGATGAGTTTCAGTGGAATTTGGGCACTAACTCATAATACCACTTTCAATGGCCACATATATGGTGTATTCAGCTTTAAAAAAACATAAATCATTTTTAAAACCCCAAACCTCTCATCACATGGCAGCTCAACACAAAAATAATACTACCTTTAATTTTTAGATGAGACTTTCTGCTATTCATAGTTATACGGCATTTGGTTCTGCAGTTGACAATAATCAAATAATCCAGATGGTGTCAACAGGGAGAGAAGCCAGAACTGTTGATAGCACGCGGCTGTTGTCAGTAGTGGAAATCGGACAGTTGGTACCTTCCAACACCTTTGGTTTGGGCAGGAGAACGGTGAGGCAACGGCTGCTAGAGGAGTGCACTGTGACATGCCAGTCCCTCTGAAACCACAGGTAACACAAGATACCCACTGTCTCTCTGAGCCCCCGGTAAGCTATCGTTACATTTAGGGAATGAATTTTTAATGTTTATATGTATACACTACCATTTTTTTCTGTTGTGTTAATGTTGCAGCTTTGTGGCTTTGCAATGCTTATTATAAAAACAAAATAATGGTGATAGACAACATGTGAAGAAGCTTTTACAAGCATATCACTAAAGAAAGGATAAGTATTGGACCTCCCTCCCCACCCCAAAAAGCAATAGTTTTAAAAATCTCGCAGTCTACTAGCTAGAACATTTCTTTTAGGTAAGCCTAAAATATATTCAGATATAAGAGGTAACTCTCTTAAATTATAAATTCTATTTAGAAATGTAGGAAAGAGTATGTCCTTTAGTGGCCTAGCAAGTTATTGTTACGGTACCCTAAACACTACAGTAAACATTCCACAAAAGACTAATCAAGTACTACTTGATCTTCTGATTATTATTCCTTCTAAATGTTAATGCATAAGATTTTGCAGCAGACTACAGCTGAAGTTACAAGCTGGAGTAATTTTAGAGTTCTGCACAGACTGAGTTCTTTCAAGAGGCATCAGAAAACATAGTTTACTCATTTAATTTCTAAGAGTGTGTCCAAGAATTCTGCAGCGTGTAAAGAGCGAGGGGGGAAAAAAAGACAAAGGTGCAGCTAACAACACGCAAAATGAAAAAAGAAAACAGGCTATATTAGTAGGAAGGGGAAGGTCGAAGAAAGTCAGACTGCCACTCAAGAGGAAAGAACATCTCAATAAATGCTGCTGAACAGACCAAAGCGTGTACTCCCTGTTCTGCCTCAATTCTCACTAAAAAGGTTAATTGTGATCAGATGGATAGCAAAATTGATGCTGGCTCAGAGAGATGAGTGTATGAACTATGACAAAAATCAGAGGAGATCGAAGAACACTTGGCTAAATTTGAGGTTTGTCAGTCAGGAAAAAAGAATAATCAGAGGAGTACCGAGGGAACTGGTTGCACAGTTTTTGGAGCAGAAGTAAAGACAAGTGAGAATCCTAGCAAGGGAGGATCCAGGGATTTTGATACAATTTAATATGCAGAGAAATACTGAACTAAATAACCTGTAGGAAACTAGAGGCTGACGTGAAGATGAGTAATAGCCAGCATGGATTTGTGAAGAACAAATACATGAAGCTAAAGTAATTTCCTTTTCTCCAACATTTCTTAACGTCATTTTACTTGACAGTACATAAGCAACCCTGGGAAATATAGCTCAGATATACTTATTGTCAAGAAAACATACTGTGAACAACATATAATTGAACTGAAGAGGAGTCACTAGGAATCTCTTTAGCAGATGCTGCCATTCAGAGCTTTTGTTACAAACGGATACCTTGGAGCAAGAAATACTTCCCAACATAGACTCCTCGTCGGCACTCAAGAACACAGGAACACTTCATTAACTGGTAATCGTGCTTTCAGATTAATTGGCTGTCTTATTTTAGTTGTTCGGCTTCTCTCAAGGCCTACATTTATGTCTTCATTTGTGAGTTTATTGGACGCACGGGGAAGAGTTACAGGGAGATCTCTTCGTACGAAAGGCTCCAGTTTATACAGGGAGACAATGTTGATCATCTTTAAAAAACATGTAGTTTCGAAGTCAGGCACATGAATGTTTTCAAACCTGTGTTGTCACCTGATACCATCTGTTTTGATGTAGGTTTCCCAAACGCAGTCACTAGGGACTGCAGAGGTGGCAATGAAATCAGAAAGCTATCACAGGAGCTTGCCGTGCAGTCACTCCTCCAAGGTAAATTCACCTGATACCATCCTGACACGATCTCTGGGGGTGCTGAGTACCCTCAATTCCTGACAAATTTAGTACTAGCTTAGGCCACTCGGCAGCTCCCAGACCTCAGGGTGTGTGACTCATCAGACGTAGTGGATGAGTTTTCCAGTTCAGCAACTGCGTTAATACTTTGTGCTGGTGAGTTACCTGCAACCTGTATCATCCTGTTTGAAACAGGGTACGTAACAACAAGACTCGATGTGGTTGCTTGCTTCTTTAGAAGCGCGTTCCCTTGGAGACCTATGCCCACAGCCAAGGTGCCGTGTGGGTCTGTCCCTCCGGAGGACACAGACCTGCTCCCGGTGTCTGCAACACTTTCTTCCATAAACGTTCCATAAGCGAGGAGGCAGCGCTGCACGGCTCCTCAAACCCTGCTCTCAGATCTCTGCAGGCCGCCCTCTGGCTTCCTCTGGAAACGTTGGTTAAAACTGGTTTTTGCAAACCTCATCATCTAGATTTTCTTTTCACAGTAGAAACCGCTCATCTCTGAGAGATGGGTATTTTTGTTTGGTTTGTGGGTTTTTGGTTTTTTTTTTTTGGTTTTGTGTGTGTGTGCGTGTTTGGTTTTGTTTGTTTTAATCTAACTTCTTAGAAGAAATAGCATTTTCTCCATTAGAAAAGTTAACCGGATGCAGTTTAAAATAAATTTGGAATATTTATACTTCAGTTTCCCTATAGTATAATTTAGCATATATGCCCATAATTTAGCCACCCTCTAGACCCATTTTAGAAAGTTTATCTATTCAACATGTAATATTTTAGAGTCCTTGATACATTTTCTATTGTAATACTGGTCCTTAGTATTTTGTTTTTCCCCTCAGAAGGAAAACAATAACTGAAGGGGCTTTTTCATCATTTAGCTGTGGCTTCTTTAGGCTAGATGCACTCAGATCTTTCAGTCTGTATTTGCAAATTCTAGCCCTAACTACCTTCTTCCAGACTGATACAATTGCTCCTCCTGAACTTTTGAAGACCGATTTTATCTGCCCTCAAAGTCTCAGACACCTTTTTCTTTTTCACAGGTTTTCATGTAAAATGACTCAGAAACATGAAAAGAAGAAAACTTCCAGGTTTCATTATAACACCTTACAAAATATGAACAGGTTGCCTCCAAAACCTTACTAGGAGTAGAGAAACAACTAAACTGTGAGGCAAATTAAGCCTTACGGCTGGTGAAAGCAGACTAGAATGGTTACCAAGGTGTTTGAGAGAAAAAGTATTTTCAATACATATTAAAATAAATTCAAACATGTTTTTGAATACGGATGTCTTTCATTTGTAGTAAGACATGCAGAAACCATTTTTATTTTATTAGACAGCAAGGCTTTCACATAATTAGATTAGGTTTTTTCTGTATTCAAACTTCTTGCTAATTGGTAGTGTTGGATATTCCTGAATGAACAGCATCAATTTTCTTTCTATTTATCAGGACATGATCATATGTTTTATGCTGGGAACATTCCTTCTGCAAAATAAATGAAGTCCCAGGCACAGGTTAATGGAAGCTTCGCCACTGACTTCAAAGGAACCAGAATTTTACTCACAGACCTAATGCAAAATCCTCAGAGATTAATGAGAGTCTTTCCACTGACATCAGTGTGGTTTGAACAAGGGCAAGAGTTGTTCTAATTCACTCCTTTAGACCTTGATGAAAACACTTAAGCTTTCCTCTAAGTATCTGCCTCAATGCTTTCCTAATTGGGTCTGTATTTATCAGTGATGGGGAAGGGAACCAGATATTTTCTTTCAACCGTCTTTACTTTGCCCTGTGAGCTGACTATGAGTAGATTCAGCTCATAATATGTTTTGTAAGGTTAGTTAGAAAGACATCTGGGAACTTGCATTCACAAGTGCTTTAGTCTTATAAGAAATTCCTCTTAACTTAGTTATCTAGTTTCTAACACTCTCATTCCTGGGATACATCATTATATACGCTAAAATAATAACTTATCCCTTGATTATTTCTTTTAGACGGAATTCTTGCAGAACTGTCAAGACCATGTAAGAATTAGCATTATTTACCCTGAGGCATTACAGACCAACACTTGTTAAGCAGATTTATGAAAACCAATGATGAGTTTTGAGTAAAACCTGTGAGACTTACACGTGATCCATTAAGCATAAAAGTTTTAAATTCCTCTTCCTCCCCTCCCACCCAGTCCCCAATGAATAGAATATTTTCAGGATTCAAGTGGGACAAGCACTGAGTAGCAAACATTTTCATGCTTAATGACCAGCATGCAAAAAAATAGAACTGAACCCCAAAATATTTTCTTATGAAAACTACGTTTGTGATCCCATAGCTGTGCAAGAGAAATTGCCATCCTGTTACTTATTTGTAGGAAAGTAGAAACAAGAAGTCCAAATCACAACTCAGAAATCTGCATTACCAAGTATTTACATACATAAGTCTATGTCTCATTGTTTATGATCTATATAGACAAGATAAAGGACTATTATCTATTTTCTGCAAAGGTGAATCAAAGCATAGAAAGGTCAAGTGACCCTCTGTAGCTTTCACAGGAAGACTCTGGTGGAGAATGCAAATCTTCAAACCCAGTCCTAAATCCTCTTAATCATAAGTGTCCATCTTCAACCATTTTGTTCCCAAAAGCTTGCAAAAATAAGCCTGTCCAGTGACTGTACAAGACCAAATATTTGAAATACTGGTGAAGTAGCAGAGCCAGGTCATGAAACCTGCAGAGAATGGTGCTACTTAGTCTCCAGGGTGGCAGGACCAGCATTTGCTCTGATGGTCAGCTCAATCGCTTCCTATAATTTCCACTTATCTATAGGTTCCCAGCGTTCTAGGTATCCTTTACAAGCACATTGCTGGGACACATCAGATCGCAGCACAGAAGTGGGGAGCTTTGCAAGGGCAATGTTAATTCCCAAATCAAGGCAGTAAGGGCACTGCGAGAAACCAGCAGGGCCTGGGGATGCAGTTTCTGTGGGTGAAAACCTCCATCGAGCCAGGCAATGCCACTTTGTCCCAGCACAAGGAAACAACTCCTGGCTCCAGCGGAGTTCAGAACCCAGCAGAGACGGTGCCTTCCCCAAGGCAGCAGGGCCCCATTTCTATCCAGCCATTCAACCCTTCCCACACGCCATCTCTGCCAGCAGCTGCTGAATCTAGAGATAATACTTTTCTGCTAATTATACGGTGTTGTTATTGCAATTGTCTTTTTAACTCCTAGCAGCAAAAAGATTTAAATGACAGTAGTGCCAAACTTTATATAGAGCATTTCTGAAGCATGTAAGACTTCTTAATAGAAGACTAGAGCAAAGAAATATCTGTAAAGACAAACAATGCAAAAAATGTACTGTAAACATCACCCTTGCCACCTCTCTGGTTGTGCCACCCAGTGTGGCAGACGAGGCACTGGCAGCCATGGGAAGAATTTTGCTACTAGAGAAGAGACTGAGATCCCAGGCAACAGCAACATGTACTGAAAACTCAATAATGAATTCCAAGGTGAGTTGTGGTGACCGGTGTCCATCGTACAACGTCATGTCTCATCACATGCACTGAGACATCTGACCTTTGGTGGGAGCTTCTAGACATGCCTGAACCACAGAGACAGAAATGCAGGTCACAGCAACAGCACCACATAGTGAAGTCGATGAAGTGACTATTCCACTGGCGTATCTCATAAGTCACTCAGGTTACATTGCGTTAGTCACGCTTCTGAGCGTAAGTTGTTTTTATATTAATTTAGAAAAACTATCACACTTATCCCGTTGAGCAGGAGGGGGAAGCATTTCTGCCCTACTCTAACCTTATATAGTGATAGGCAAAAAACACAGCCATCTGTCTGGGGGAGGCAGTTGGTAGCATGTGGGCTGTGCTGAGTGAGTATTTTACTGGATTTGTGAAGTCCTCGGGACACTAGGCTCTTTGGGCCCCATCCAGTAAGAAATAATTAGAGAATAACCCAAGTGCAGCTCAAACTATTTTTTTTTTGACCTTGGATGGTACAAAACTGATACTTGTGGATCTTTATTCATTTTTCTAGATCCAGGTCTTTCCATGGATCTGTGTAATATTCCAAAGGACTTGAAGACAAACAGTTCAAAATGCTAGAACATGACAACCCAGTTTCTAAATATAATGCCAATTATGATAAATGTAGCAACATTTGGAACAGATACGGTCACAGAATTATGTTCCAGAAGCTGGAGAAAATGCAAGCTTTAGAATAGTGGTATTTATCTCTGTGCAATCAAAAATAATCTTTTGCAGTTATCGGCCTCCAGCTAGAAACTAGATATTAGTGCGTACCTGGGCCTCGGCCCTGGCTGAATGCAGCCTGGAGTGAGGTGGGACAGGGTTCGCTGTGCCTGCCACCACGGGCACTGCTGCTGCAGCCTCTTCGTGCAGCACCGTCAGAGCCACGTGCGCCAAGTGAGGAGCTGCTGCACGCACCAGTGCTGGGGCTCCCAGCAAAGCAGGCTGGGGAGCCCAGATGTAGGAAATCAAACAGCGAGTACCGCACACATTGGCAGAAGAGAGCTACTAAGCATGCCAATAAACACATTTCCATTTTGAACCGCTGGGATTTTTTGCTTTGCAAGAACAGACTACACATGCGGGGAAAGCATTATTCTTCTGTTCAAAGTTCTTTTCCAATAATTAATGAATAAAGATAAATTATCTGTGTATAATGAAATGGAAGTGTCACTTAAGCAGACAGCTAATTGTTTTACGATGTCACTAGCCAGCCCTTCTTTGCGCCAATTGCATCCTCATTACAGGTATGTTTTCCGCTCAGTCCATTTATTTATTTTTTTGATAATACAGCTCTGCAAAGATTTACATAATAGTATGAATGTTTGCTGGTAACATAAGCCCTGTGTTTCACTGCAATACCTCAAGCAATTTGCTGACAATATTTTTCTGCGAAATTAGATATGGAATCTGGAGCAAAAAGCTGCTGCCTTGACAGACACCAATTCCCTTCTGACTGAACAAAGGATTCCTCTTTTCTTCATGGTAATAATGAACCAAGAAGCTTTAAGGGAGGGAAATAACATTGGAAGATTAATGATAATGAACCAATTTGGAAAAACTCCAGCAGAATTGAAGCTTCCTTCCCCTTTCCCCCCGACCCCTTCCTGTATTATTTATGCAAAACAAAATGGAAAAAAACACGGACAGAAAACGGGTAAGAACTCCCCCAGGAAGATCTGAAACAATGAGACAAAAACAGAGGATGTGAGGACACACAGCTCCAAGCAGGAGGAAAATGCCCAGGTGGATTTCAAGGCTGAGAGTGATCTGCAGATGGCCGGAAAGAATGTTTCAAGCAGACGAGGCAGAGGCCTTAGCTGGAAGAGCTCAGCGTAGCACAAAGTGCCTTTGCTTCCTTTAGAGGACCCAGAGGACCCACACGAAGGTGGTGGAGCAGGATGAGGACATAGGAGCCAGCTCAGCTCCCTGGTGTATTGGAGTTGCTACTTTAAAAAAAGGAAAATAGGACTTTAAAACAAACAAAAAACCACAACCTCATCAACAGTTTCTTTTTGAGGCTGAAATATGTCCGCCCAATTTTAAATTTAAATTCACTGTAAAGATTGAAAGGTGATTTTTTTTTTATTAGGCACGAAGTTACCTGTATGTTCCTAATACTTACTTTTACAGAAACACATACAAAATACTTAGAAACATAATTGCCACATGTAAGAGTGATGCTGTTGAACCAAAATCTGAAGAGGAAGGATGGCAGAACAGAGCCAGGGCTGTGAAAATGAATGACAGACATACCACTTACCCTGTTCACATCCCACAGGAAAAGAAAAATTACCATGAAGAGGATCACTACAAGAGAAATCATAGCTTAACTTTCTTCTGTTCTGTTTTTCCACCACAGCATACACTTTTCTGTGATTTACAGTTTTCTTCTTGCTGTTTCTTCCCCTCATCTCTCCCATAGCCCGATGATCCCTGTGTCTCCCTCTCAGTGAAGCCATCTCCTGTTGATAGATCCTCCAACCGTATCACACAGTTTTACAATTAATCCTTTCCTCTTATCCGTGGAAACTAATTTGGGGCCCGTTCTCCTCCTCAGAGATGCCTTTTAACAGAATTCAGAGCTCTCTCATATCTTTAGGATAGAAAGCAGGCTAAACTCTTCAAGGCAGAATTGAATGCTATTTCAAAGCAAGTATGTTCTGTTTGGATAATTTTCTCCCCTCAGGAAAATATGTCAAAATAGTTGAACTCACAAAGAAACCCCTACAACTTCGGTTTTGATAAAACAGTGTTCTTCCAGTCAGTTTTGCTGCCAAGACTATACTTGCCCAAATCACATGCTCCTAATAATAAAGCAATTGAGCTTTGTGGAACACTTATTTTATTCTAGACGAAATCTCAGATCGGACCTTTTAAGCACACCCTGTTCTTATTTGCTGTCCAAAAGTCCTCTCCTTACACCTGTGAAATTCTCAGATGGAGTTTTCTCAGGTGATGGGAAAATGAAAACCAATCACAGGGTCAGATGGGTTTGGATATGGGCTACATTTGGACACAGAATTTCATTCAAGGTGCTCGTCGTCAGTGCCTTCTCTCATTGATACTTTCACATGTCTCTCACCAGAATTAAAAAAAACTGGAATAACTGTCCTTTCATTTAGCAATACTCCTAGCAAGGCTCATATATTTTTATGACCTTTCAAAAATATAGATGCCACTCAAAAAGCAATAACTGTTTGCATCTGAGGGTGCTTTGGGATGCTTTCAAAAGAAATAGGAGACAGAGGATGGGCATTGCCATTACAGTTTCATTCCTCCAGTGCCGGAATCATACATGTGCTTTTCCAAACGCTGTTTCTATACCTGGTGGTATCTGAAGGAATTATGTCCTAATATTGGAGGGGGCAACTGCATCACCTGAGTACACTGCTGATGTTTTGGGGTTCATCATGATCATTCATTTATGCTCTGACTTCAGAAAATGTACTTACCCTGCATGGGGATATTAAAAATATCTGAAGCATATGATAATGGAATGGCTTCTCTTACCAGAGATTTTCTCCTGAACTTATGTTATAAATTGCAAGTATTTATTACACTTGCAGTAAAATGCATCAGCTAAAAAGAACAAATAGACCAATTATTACACAATTTTTTTAATTGTAAAATCACCTGCTATACTATTAATGTTAGTGATGCCAAATTGTTCTATGTAATTCCAGGAAGATCCATCCACCCACAGAGCTAGTACCATAATGCTCTTATTTAATTACTTATTACTGGACTATTTGGGCTCCATTCTGCTCCCTGTCCCTGTATTCCGGGCCAGGGGGCTGTGTACCTGGAATCCAACTGGTCTTACTACTAAAGACTGAGGCAAAGAAGGCATTTAGTATCTCAGCCTTTCCCTCATCCTCCATCACTATGTTCCCCCCTAGATCCACCAGAGAGTGGAGATTCTCCTTAGCCCTCCTTTTGTTGCTGATGTATTTATAGAAGCATCAACTCATCTGTTTTGGTTATCCAAGAAGTCTCAAAACACTAGCAGAGAAGGATTAAGATAGGCAAAGGCTTGGCATAAACCACAGCTAATTAGAAAAATGGCATGGGGAGCTGGTCATGCATGATTAACTTGGCAAAGTTCATAATGCCAGAGTGGTGTGAGACAGGAGCCATGGTCCTACAGCTCCTCAGTTTACAGCAATCAAAGCGAGAGGGCATGATCCTACTACAGCTGCTTTGCCTCTTTGCAGGAGAGAACTTCAAAAAGTCAAGTTGAATCAGATCTTGCAAGAGACTTTAAAGCAAGTTAGCTAGAAGTCTTCTGGCAGGCAGGTCAAAAGGTGAAAAAAAAAAAAACAAAACCAAACAAAAACCCAAAAAAAAACCAAAACAAATCACCAAACCAAAAACTGCCATCACTGATGAAGTTTATCTCAAGAACAACAGTTCTGTGCAAGGTTGCCAGCCTAAGAATGGCTCTCTGAGTGGTGTTACCCAGCCAAATTAACAACAAAAGAAGTTGGAGGAGCTCCTGTAAAAGGGCTGACATATTTGAGACTCATCAACATAGCAGAAGATTTTGAATTGTGACAATTTGGGGCTAAGACAAGGATGAATGAAAATTGCATTCTGAAGTTATAGCACTCAGCAGGTGAATTTTTGCTCATCTTCCACAACTTTTTCCCCAGACAATCTAGAAAGTCTAGCTTGAGCACTTAGGCTTTATTCTTGGCCCAGCTCCCATAGAGTTCTTACAATTAAGAGAGCACTTCCAAAATCCCTACTGAACAATCACATTTAAAAAGAAAAAGCGTTTCAGGAACAGCTTAGTGCATACAGTGAATGGGAAAGAATCAACCCAAGATAGTCTTACAGGAGGCCAAGAAGTGTAGAGATACATAAGAGAACCGCCAAAAGTCAAGCTCAATCAGATCTTGCAAGAGGCTTCCGAACAAGTAACTAAAAGCCTTCTGGCAGGTTAAAAGGCTAAAATAGATAAATAAATAGAAAAACAAAACACCACCCACACCCCCAACTACCACCACACAAACCCCTCCAGGACGTCAGGCATCACAGAAGACAGCGAGGGGACATAACCACCAAGAGCCGCTCGGTCCCTCCTCCCGCCCGGGCTGGCTGCTGGGGCACACGTGTGCAGCTGCTTTTGCTTTGCCCAGCCCAAGCGACCACAACGCGCCACTGACCTGGCCTGTGCTGGGCTGAACTGCAGCAAGTTCCACTGTGAGTTCTCCAGAAAGTGAGAAACACCTCGGATTTGAGGGCAACTTACATCCAGACAAACGCAGAATAAACAGCGTGGTTACTTGCACGTACTGGAGCTGCATGCCCAGCTCAAACCCAGGAGCTGTTTCCAGCCTTGAGCTCCCAACTTTGACAAGTGACATCCACAGTAAAGCAAAAAAACCTTAACCTCTGATCAGCTGAATTTTGATCTATACACAAAATTATTGGTGTGCTTTATTCATGTATTTAATGCAGATATGAGTCTATGATGTGTCAGAAGACAAATTGAACATGACAGACCCTCCTCCAGACTGCAATTAAAAGCTTTTCATGCCCATATTGGAAAAAGATTTGCTGGTATCAACCATTCATATCTCAGTGCAGTTCACACACACAAACTTGCACTGCACAGACTATGTAATCTGAGAACAAGTGTCTTGAGTCTCTTACAGAAAAAAGAGCTTCTAAACTACCCCTGGCTAAAAGCAGGGCAATAGCAATTTCAAATTCTCTGTTATGTGCTGCCTTTAATTCTAGTCCTTCAGCGAATTTTCTTTAGTCGCATTCACTGTAAAATGCATGGCATGTTCTTGAGAGTCTTTCAGCTCAGCTGTGCTGGCTCCTACTGCACCAAAAATAGAACCTGAAGAAACAGAACCTAAAAAGATATAAGCCTTGTTTATTGTGTCTGCTTGACTATATTAGCAGATGGCCATGCCTGAGACTATAAAATGCATAACAAGTACTCTCTTTACAAGGGGGAGGAGTGTATTTCAAGATGCACAGCATTAAAGCAAATAGCTTCAGTGTACCACCAGCACCAACGCCAGCATTGTCCCGGGGAGCTCTGAAGCAGCCGGCTTCCCCATGCTCCCCGCCCAGCCCGCAGCATCCCCAGGCTCCGCTGCACCCCAGGGCATCATTTAACTTACTGCAGGAGAACCTGGTTCTCCCGCGCAGGCACACGCATGAGCTGCACACACAGGCGAGGAAGCAGACACGTGGCTCTTTTTGCCTGTGAAACCTGTGCATCCCCACCTTGCCCCCTGGTGCAGGAGCCTGACCCTGTGAGCTGATGCTGGCAGCTCAGCCACCAGCAGGAGGGAGGGGGCATCTCTGGGACACAAGCTGGGGCTTTGCTTTCCACTGCTGTTCAGCTGATCACCAGCTCTCACTGCTGCTGTGCAGGATATGCCCCAGAAGGAAAAAGGGGCAGCTGCTTGTGTGTTCCAAATCCGACACGAAAATAAGTGTTTATAAAAATAGTCCAGACTTCACCTAGCTCACACGAGGCAGAGGCAGGATCCTCTTGGGACAGGCCTTGGTTTCAATATCCACAGCATCACATCTCTGGGCAATACTGGTAGCAGGTGCGAAGTTTGAAACCACTATAAGGAAGCAAAGGCCAAAGCAGGATTGGGCACCACTAGCAACAGCAGAGAAGGCAGGGAGAGTGGGGAGAGCAGCACAGCTTAGAAATAATTCACCTTAAGAACAGCTTCACGTGAGTTAAGTGTAAAATGGGTTCCTCTTTCCTCAGCTATATATGAAACACCACTGAAAACCCTCTGTTTCATCTACAGTGGCTACACAATTATTTTGTGTTAATTAATTTAGAAATATTAATACCATTACTGCATTTAGTAGCTGTACTCACTAATTCTACCCTAAATGCCATCCTTCCTTCGATTATTTCTCCCACAGTCCATCCCATTTCCATCAGCTGGAGAGAGAGCATGCAAAGTGAACACAAGCAGCGAGGCAGGGCAGTAAAAAAAGAAGCCCAAGCTGACAGTCCTTTGAGGGACTTCAAGTTTTTGCTGAAGTATTTTGGAAGTTAGAATCACATAATATCTTGAGTTGGAAGGGACACATAAGGACTGTTGAATCCAGCCCCCTGTGCTCCTTGCAGGACTGCCTAAAACTAAACCATATGACTAAGAGCATCGTCCAGATGCTCCTTGAATTCTGAAAGGCTCTGACAGTAGTCTGTGAGCTTTGGTTTTTTAATATTGTATTTATTTATTTTAATCAAAACACAATAACACTGTTTTTTCCAAGGGAAAAAAAAGAGGCATTTCTAAAAACTAAGCAAACCCATTTCTGAAGAAAAACTACGATAATTACATGATCCTACAGACACCAAGAGAGACAAGGCCAGTCTTTCTCAACCCCTCAAAACAGACAATGTACCACAAAGCTGTTCTCTACAAGGTTCTTCAGCACCAGGTTCATTTTACTATCAAAAACATAAATACCAGATTTGATGGATTATTTCAAACAGCTATTAATGCCCACATGCCTCTCTGTACGTTGGCACTTTGCAAGAGCAGCTTCCTGATCCAGCTGAGTAAGCCCTCAGGGCTATTATATTATGAATTGACCTTTGAGTGCCATGAGAAATGTTACTGTCATTCTTTTCAGGGGTGTTTGGGGTTTTTTCCAGGAGGGACGAGGGAGGGAGAAAAATCCATTCTGAAGCAGTAAGCTGTTTTCATAATACAAATGCATCTTGATGAATGGAATTTTCGTTACGAATGTGTCTGACCTTTAGTAAATAGACCTGCCCCTTTAAAAGCCTGCTCTGATATCTATTAAAGACAAGAGAAAGACACTCGCAGAGATTTCAGCTGTAGAAGCATCAGATACAAAAAAAATGGATAGCACAGGCTCTTCAGCTTGCTATTTAAGACATTTTCATTAAATTTTAATATATTCTTAAACTTTAATATTATACAATCAGTATGTATTAATTCAAAGTCTTTGAAAAAATTAAGTGTCAATAAAAGCTATTGTAGGCAGATAATTTTCTAGATTAATTTTGTTCTTATCTTTTCCACGAGATTTTATTAAACTGTATTCCTCTCTTTTTGTTAGCTATTTTTATGGTAAGTGGGGCAAAAGAGACCAGAGATACAAATCAGTTCTTTCAACTCTTACTGTGCTGCAGATCCAAAATTTTTGCAGAAACGCTTCTTTATCTGAGGTGTTTGCATGCAAAATGGATTTATGCATGCAAATCCACTGGGCAGCTGTCAGTCAGTAGGAAGGAAATGAGATCTTTTGCAAAGACATTTGTAATTGTAATTGTCAGATTTGGCAAATGAGGAAAGTTGAGCATCATAAGATCTCCATATTATATATGATAGCAAGATAAGTAGTTGCTGTCTGGTTTTGATTCAGCTTGCATGCAGAAGTTCTGTCCTTTTAGCTGGAATTAAATGCTAATCTCAATAACCAGATATTCTCAACTGATGTGCCAATTTTCTAGACCAACTCTTTGTCACTACTGAATTATCATCAACTAACACGTTTTGCTCCCTCCCGAAGCACAGATTTGGCGAATGAGTAATTCTACCACTTTATGGCATCCACAGATTTTGTTCAAAACATTGACAGCTTTCACATAGTCATTGCCACTGAATTGCAATGTATTGCTCTTTAAGCAGCATTTCCTAACCACTACGAAAAATTCAAGAAGATATGCTACCTACATAAATATTTAAGTTGGTACTTTATATCTCCATTCCTGTATTAACCAAACAGAAAAATGTCAGTCGTACATTACAACTGGAAGTAGCACTAAAGGTACCTAAAATCCTGGATCAACCTGCTATTGCAGGCAATCAACCTCTACTTATAAAGGGGCAAGGTGTTGGCAGCACTTTTCTTTATCAATCCCAAAACAGCAGAAGTAAGCGAGTAGCTAATATACATTTTATGTAGGGATAACAAACCACAGATGGCCAAAAGCTTCTGATGAGGCTTTTTGCCTCTATTAAACATGTCAAATTGCTAAATTTTTTCAGTAGGACTGATTGCAGTTTTTATAAATCTTCATTAGGAAGTATTTATTTCATCCTGGATGAGTCAGTAATTCCAAGCGAGGTGGTGAAGTCTGAGCAACCAACCCTGAGACAACAAATAGGCTTGGATGTTGGAGCAGGGCAAAGCACAGACTGGGGCCAGGGTGTGCAAGACGCAAACCACCCGCATTGTCCTGCCTGGCAATGTCTCTCCCTCCTTCTTCTGCCCTCCAGAGGTCCCCAGGGCTCCCCGAAAAGCCCTTTAAGAGGTCTAATCAAAGAGGGATATTGAGAGAGGGGTAGAAATCACAAGGAGTTTTTGTGATAGGAAAACCCTTTCCTACTCATCTCTGTACTAAGCACTGCATCCAATAAGCTGCACCATAGGTGGTAAAAATGATGCTATTTTAGACAAAGTTATTCTGCCAACTATCTTGGAACAAATCCAAATTAATTCCACTAAACTCAGCTTGAGTTGTTGCAGATCTCTGACAGTGCAGGGAGAGTTTCACAGACCACATGGTACCAGCAGACCACGTACCAAGCACAACAGACCCAGGGCTGAGATTCAGCAGGTGGGAGACCACGGCAGAGCAGCCCTTGGAGCAACATGTGCTGCCCCAGCCTTGCTGCCTCCTGGGGAAATAGGATACAATATTTAAAAGAATAATTTATTTTTTTTTAAAGTGCAGTAAACCAAAAAACCCCACGTATTTTTTTTGACAACTGTCGAAGCTGCTGCTTTACCTGTGCTCAATCACGTGGCCTGCATGTTGGGGCCAGGAACCATCCGTCGTTTGAGAGGAGGAGACCTTGCCAGACCTCTTCTACCTCCTATTTCCTGAGTCTCCAGATGGGGTTTACTGGGAACAGGACTGCAGGGGAGCCTGGTTTCTAAACTGGCTCATCTGAGAAGCAACAGCCTATTTATTATTGACCTGTTACATGACACCCAAGAGAAGCATTTCATCCTGGAGACTGCAATCACTCTCTTTGTGCAAGCCAATCAGTTCACCTCCTTAATGCCCTGCTGCCAAAGCAAGAGGAAAAATACCCCAAATCTCCTGCCGGAGCTCAAACTGCATCAGTGCAAAAGCCATTGGGAAATTCTCCAGGCCCTTAAAACTTTATCTTGGTCTTCAACAATATATTTTCCTTTTGAGTATTTTCTGACTTGCCTGCTCCAGTAAAATACCCCCACAGAATGACAATCAGGGAGCACAAGGAGAAAAGTGCAGAACAGCAGCAAGTCTGTCCCAGCCTGGAAGGAGTGAAGAATGAACCCTGTAAGCTGGAGTCAAGCTGGAAGTCACAGGCACAACTTCCCTCGTAACCCGTTTTTCCCAGACTGTGGTTCATCACGTGAGATGAGAAACTCTCGCACCAAACCCCCTCCTCAGTCGCGAACATCCAGTGAAGATACCACTGACTCTCTGCGCTAGTGGATAATAATGTAGATATTCTTTGTCAAACAGGCGCTTGTTTTCCAGGCGAACTGAAGCGTAGTGTATCGTGGAAAGAGCTCAGATATTTTTAGATGTGAACACACATCAATGAGGTAAACTGGGACACAAAAAACTAAGCCAGTGTCCAGTGGCATTGCATTTTGAATGCATTGATTAAGGAGCTGTGTTAACTCAAGTGCCATTAGCTCTGCTCCAGCTGATACTGGTAGATGTATTCCTGACAAGGCTCAGCCTCTTTACGACGGCTGGGTGGTTTCACTATGCACCAGGCAGCCGCCTCAGGACAGGCAGCCTAGCTTAATTCAAACAAAAGGCAGAACTCTAAAACGGTAGTGCCTATAAAAGATTATTTTACTCCAGAGCAAAATCTAAGCTGCTTGAGTTTCAAACCAGACCAGGGTCACCCTCAAAATGACATGGCAAAGGACAGCCATCAATCAGCAAAGCACCTTTATTTTTAAAGTGTACTTTTAAAGTGTATAGGAGAAAAACAACTAATGGTAAAGTCCATATTTATGCAGCAATTTTAACCAAGCTTATTACTGTATAGGGCAGCACTGTTATTTATCTGGATGCACTTAAGTTTTGGCAAAGGACTGTTAAAGACATTCCACATGTCTCTAGGCACAATCCAGCAGACATTACAAACTGCACTTCAGAGTTAGCAACATGCTCCGAGATTAATTTGGCTCCAGACACAAGGACTTCATGCAGCTCCTACGAAACTCGACGTGATGGGAGTTGTAGCCCACTGGGACAACAGTGGTCAATAAATGAGCAAAACCTCAAGAAAGAGAGGAAAATACCTGAAACTCAGCTCTCCAAGACACTCAGTACTCACTATTCTAGTGTCAACTCTTGCTGACATGGCTGATGTCAGTCAGAGCTGCCAGTTATTAATTGTCACAGGTTTAACTGATGTGCAAGATCCCAAAGGCCTGGGGACTCCTTGTTTCAAGGGATTTCCATAGCCCATAAGTTATCATCAATTTAGGGAAAAGCAGAATGCCGATGGGATCAATAGTCACCAGTGTAGCTTCCTCCTGGTGAAAGTGAATGCCGGGCCACTGAACTCCATGAGGACCCTGGTTTGATTTAATGCTGACAAGATTTTACCTTGGGGCTACTTGGCGAGCACGTTTGGCTAAAGGTAACTAGACACACAGGAGATTCCAAAGGTACAAGTAATACCAAAATAACTACATAGTTCATTTCAATTATGCCATGTACAGCCTGAACAGAGCACGAATAAACAAGCACAGTACTATGCTGTTGAAATACACGAAGGGTGGACAAATAGAGAAAATGGAAGAGGAGCAGTAGTGAAACGATCTGAATATCAGCCTTTTGGAGAAAACATTTATTTAGACATCACTAAAATAAAAGGTGTGGAAGAAAACAGAGATTTTTTTTTTCCCCTCTCGGTATCACTCATACTATAGTAACCGTGAAATCTCACCTCAACCGGCATTTCTACTAAAAAGAGAATAGAGACACTAACACGATCAGCCAGGAACAAGGCACTCAGTGTCTCCTGTTCACTTGCCAAATGAATAAATTTTGCTCCTCAACTCATTCTTTTAAACGACTAAAACAAGCAATCATATGATACAGTATTTGGATAACCGTTTGATTTCTAGTGGATTTTAAAGCACTAAAACCTTTAAAAAGATCAGAATCTCTTTGAGAGTTAATGTTCTCTCTCTCTCTGTCCCTCAGCTGTCTCCTACTCCTGAAATCATGTGGGGAATAAACCTATTTGACAACAGTTTCATTGACTATGACAGTGATTTCACCAAGGAATTGTAGCAACTGAGATATTCCTAATCAAGGAGCAGGATATACATGTAGGGAGATGCCCTCACCTCTTGTCTGGTCTCTTTTCTGCTCTTTGCTGTTGGTGCTGGGAGCAGGACCAGCACAAGCTGCAGCGGCACGGCCCCGACTGCTGAGCTACTGCCGGCCAAGGGCACCGGTTTGCTCTGGAAAGCGTCCATGCAACGCTCCGCAAATTAAAAGCTGTGCAATTTCCTCCACAAATGTCATTCAAGTCTGTGGCTTTCAACTCCGTTTCAGACACACGCATAAAACTGAAATGTGAAATTTCACTGAAATAAAACCTAGTGACTTGGCCAGGTTTATCTAGGAGTTTTACAGCCAGTTAGGATGTCCTTGAAGCCCAGCAACTCATTTTTGTCTGGAAGCTCAGGACTAAGCACACCAGATGCTCCAAGCAGCAGCTCTATTTCTTTGGGGCCAACACAAACTCGGATGCTATAGAAGTAACGAGCAATGACATTACCGGTAATGCCGGGTGCGGATACCTCCGCCCAGCGTTTTCCGCTGTGTGCTCAGGGCAGGTTCTCCCAGTTGCAGCCGCGTCCCCAGCCCCCCGCTGTGGTCCCCAGCCCTATGGCAGGTTCAGGGTGCTGCTCTCGGGGGTCTCCGCAGGCAGCACCTTCCCTGCCGCGCTCCCACCCGCACCTCTGCTACCGCCCCAATGGAAATCACAGACTGGGCAATACCCGTTTCGTATACAAACATCTGCGACACGCAGTACAGACTACAGACCTTCCTCTATATATCCTCATGAAGCCCGTGACTAGAAATTATTCAAACTGAATTTCAGTTTAAACTCCACTACATCTATAAATATCTCCTAGAGGCAGGCAAAGACAACTACTTTTATGTTCTTACAGCCCTTTTTTTCTCTAGTTTGGTTCATGTAGAATAGGAATTTAGATGTTGCTGTTTCTCTTTTTCCCAACTGTAAATATTTGGTTCCATTTTCATTGCTTCTTGTCCCTTATCTTTAATATCATATAAATAGAAACCTGCACTCTTTCTCCATTTACAAATACATCAAGATTAATTTGCACATTGAAAGCTTAAATCAAATATTTTAAAGCGGACACGGATAAAACAGTAATCCACTGCTGGGCTGAATTCCAAACAAATAAATAAAATAGAGTTCACATCAAAGCAATAAACAATAGCAATGCCAATTAATCATTAGAATTCCTACTCGGCAAACATGACTGACAAATACTTTATAAAAGCAATGAAAATAACAACAAAAATCTCAAGCCCCTAAATTACCATTGCTCTTCACACTTTCCTCCTTCTATTCACTTTGTTGATATGTGTTTCCCAAATACTTGGAGCTCTGAAGCACTTAGGGGCTAGAGTTCATTTAAATACTGAAATCAGCCTATGTGACGGGAAAGAAATCAAAGGATTTCCATTTAATTTCTAATTCACCTGTAAGACAGCAAAATGCCAAGGCTCATTCTTTTCCTGAGCCATCAATGGTATTGCTTTTAAAATTGCATCTGTATCTGCTGCAAATATCCATCTTTCTGTAGGGACGGACTGTGTGATTTTAAGTGCTGCCCTAAGCAAGCTATTACCAACCCAAGAGTCACCGTGACTCACACACATCCCCACGGCTGAGTCACAGCTCCTCCTCTGCTCCATTACTCCCTTCCAAGATCCGAGGGAGGCAATTCACTCTCTAACAGTAATTACGCCCGCCCGGAAAACAGAGAAGCTCAGTATTGCCAATGTGTAGTATTCAAATATTATGAGTCAGCCCCCCCACTCTGAAGTCATGTGGCTGGTTTTAAAAGTCACGTAGTTTTAAAAATATTAAGTTTGTGATAATTTTTTTTATTCACTTTCTGATTGTTATTTTCATCTGGTTTAAAAGCGTGCCTTTCTCTCCCACCTCCTCTCTTCTCTGCTCTCCTGCAAAGTGAAAGGCGAGATTCTCACATATTGACTCCATTTAATGCTTCAGAAAAGACATTCATAATGTGCCAGGCAGGTTGAGACCACGGGAGGCGGCACCACTGGGAGGGCCACCTTCCATCATCCAACAGACACGGTTCAAGTTAGGATGTCAAAAATTCACTCCAAATTTAACATCTTTTGTTCTTCACCCCTCTCAATGCTCTGCTGAAGGAATAACTTCCAGCTGCAATAGCAGGGAGCTCTCCATCTATATCAAGGTTTTGTGGAGGATGGGAGAATTTGTTTCAAGCCCCTAGAAGCGGGAATACGTACTGAGCAACGGCTGTTACCTGCAAAATCTCACTCAAATCTTAAGGCTTCCACGGGTGCAATTTAACTTTCCAGCAGCAATTCCTCCCCCCTTACTTTCTGCTTGTGATGGCCACTGCACAGCCGAAACCTATTAAAACAGGTTGATCCCAGCAGCCAGACAGCCTCCCGCACAGTCACTTACACCACCGAGCGACGCCGCTAAACTGCAGCTACACAAGCGGAGATCAGGATCTGCTCCGCTCCCGTGTAAAACCCTCCCAGCCCGCAGATCCTCATGGACCAGCCTTGCCAGCTCCTCGCTGCAGCCCAGCAAGGGCCAAGTGGCCAGATGGGATTTTTGGCCTATGGCCTCGACTTCGTCTCCACCGTGCTGAAGTCAGACCTAAATATCATACATTGGAGGGGGGAGTATTCAGAATTTATATGCATGAGGGGAATGAGTACCCAAAAGAGCATCTCTGCAGGAGGTGACTGCCTTTTTGAGCGCCTGCCTTTAGTGCTTTTCTTCATGAAGATACACATAAGGCTTCTTGTAGCCTGGTAATGAAAATCCCTTCCCTTGTTGCTCGGTAATATCTCCCTACGTGGCAGAGCTCAAAGGAAAGAAGAGCTGCCCAGGGCTTCATGAATACTGTAGCCTTGATCTCCTCAGAGGTCAGTGTTTGTGTCAGGCTGCACAGTGCTGCCTGCAGGACGGGGACACGTGCTGGCTGTAGGGTTCAGGGAATGAAGCTGCAGCATGACTTCATATGGAAAACATAGACAAATGGAAGCACAAAAAGGGAGGCAAGACGTGCTGATGTTGTTTCCACTAAAAAAGGAAGAAATCCAGCGTTCTCTTGAAGTAGCATTAGTTTGCTTTTTAAACAAACCCTGCAACTTCAAAGTCACTGCTCTTTTTCTTTCTTCTAGTTCACAGTAGTAACCTGACGCTCTTTGTCCTGAAATCCTGCTGCGGAGGTGGATTGAAACCCTTGGTCCGGTTAATGTTCAGCATTCAAACAAACAGTACTTACAAGGACCATGCAAGCTGCTTAGCAGCAGTTTCTTTTCATTTCCATTCACAAAAAAGGTAGGAAGAAGTACAAAAGAAGGTTGTCATATTCTATAAGCCCGGTCTCCTAAAAAGGGGCAGTGCCTTTGAGTACACCAGCATTTTCCTATTTAAAAAAAAAAAATCTTTACCAGTTGTCAGGTGAAAGCAGCTCTTTCTCCATTTCATTATCGGGACCACAAGAAAACATATTCTCCCAAGAGTTTAACCCCCAGGTTTAGGCATCTCCGGCTTGTTTATCCTAAAGTTTTAGAGTCCCTCCACTATTAGTGGATGAGAAATCATATAAATAGAAAAACACTTAAATAAAGAAGAATCATACAAATATGAAGGAAAAACTTGTCATAGCGGTCTGTATACCTATATATTGTCATAATGGAACTGAGCGCCTGTATATCATGATAAAACTAATACACGAGTCCAGACAGACCACTCTACAGAAAAAGCAAAATATTATACACTTCTAAACAACGATTTTCCTCACCAGCAACATTTTTGAAGGAACAAACAAGAACCGCTTAACACTTACAAGTGTTTAACACTTCACTTGATAACAATGACTTCTATAAAATATTTTTTTTAAAATCATTTTGTAACATGAATATCAATAGATACAGCCACCAGCTTTTCCAACTGGACTTTTGTAATCATTGTACCAGGACACGTCTGTGACTAAGTTGTGGTGAACAGGATGTTCTCAAATCCACGAGTAAAGACAATCTTACAATAGGGTAAACACTAAACCTATTTGGTGGGCAGTGATTTGTTGCTGTCTGAAAACAAATACTGTTCCCCTCTATTTAATCTGCAATGACTCACACGCCAGTATTCTTTAACAAAGAGTATGCTGGCAATTTTTAGCCCACCTCCCCAAGGCGTTAGCTCCTTGTCAGGAGGTTACCATAAATCCCAAGTGTCCAACTTGCTCTCATCAATGTCAGAGAAAGTCCTTTGAGACTTTTTTTCCCCTGCAGGGAACCCTTTGCATCCTCATCCTAGAAATCCTTGCATCTATTTTTCAGCAGTATCAGTAAAATAATAACATTGAAATGCTATAGTACATCATTTCTAATGCACCTACCGAGCCCTACATGAATCAAGCCACTGGCTGCAGTCAGGCTCTACTCACAGCGCATCAGTGTTGCTTGTAACTACCATAAAGAATCTAAACAAGTACTTCTGTCTGTAAGATTTTAAACCCAACCACAAACACCCTCACCTTTGATGATTCCTGCTGATTCCCACCATGCCTGTCACAGAAGCCTCGTCTAGGCTGTGACATGTGGAAATGCAAAATAAAAAACCATCTCACGTTTCAGCATGCTGTTGCTTCCGTTCCTGCCCAAGGGGTTGCACAGGGAGCGGTGAGGTCGAGCTAGCTCACTTGCTTCCCAATGGGAAGAAAAACAAGCTGAGACAAATCAAGTGTTTCTTTGGTGCAGTTCTGGTTATTTAACCAAACAAAAAAAGATACACAACCCTGCTTCCTCAACACGCAAGAAAAAATATACAAGAATCTGCTTTCTGTTCAGAAATCCAACACTGCCTTCCCGGCAAATGCTGCTTCTATTAGGAGCTCTCGCTCTCGGCTTTCTCTCAGGCTAAGCACCATCTCCCTCCCCTTTTGCAGTGTTTTTCCTTAATTTTTACTTCTCAAAAATACAGAAAGATGTAGCATCAACCAGTCAAACCACAGTTCGCAATTAATCTGCAGGAGAACCCTTGCACGTTCAGCTCAGTTGCTCATTAGTTTTGCGCAGCCCATTGCTTTGGGTACCAACTTGCTGTTGTTTCATCCATCACCACACAAAGGAGCACTTAATTGCTCTTTCTGTTTACTGTAAATGAAAGAGGTTAGTATATCCATCAACTTTAACCAGCATTGCAAATGAACAAAAAATACACCCTACATAAGAGTGGTCATTAATACCTCCAAGTAAAGCAACATTAAGCCTTTTTTCATTTTGAAAACACTAACAATACAATCACTAATTTTTAGTTATTAAGGTTTCAGTCCCACAAGACTTACATGGGGCATAAGGTTTTATAGCGGTTATGCATAGGTGTAAGATGTTTGAAGGGCCTGCATACAGCACACCAGAAACAATACCGCATTTTTTATGCTGCACCGCATATCATTATTATAATACAAACATCAGGTAACTACTTGGCTTTGTATATGACAATTCTAAAAGATAAATATTCAGGAACATGCAACTTGTTTTTCTGGGAAAATATGCCACAAAATACGCACACGATAATGTCAAGGTTTTTGTGTTCTGTTTTGTTTGGGTTCTTTTTTTAATTGAATACTTTTGCTGCTTTCCCAAGAAATACATACAAAATAAATCATTGTAGCTGCATAGTTTATACAGGCAATAAAATATAGACTGCTTAGCATTCGTGGCAATAATAAATGCTATGAAATTAATACAAGTACTGTAGAAACTTGCAGCATATAAATCATAAAGAAGTCATATGGTCTGGAACTTGTGAACAACTCCAAACTCAGAAAAGTACTTCGTAATACTACAGACGGAAACATGGCCCAATTAAGATTTTTGCCATTATTGCCAGTTTTTTTTCTCCTTCTAAGCATGTAAGTATTCTTGGATTCTCCAGGCCTGTGATCACACATGCAATTTCCTTTATTTACATGTCTAGAGGAACCTGTACCTGTGTTTGCATATTCTGGACTCTTCTGGCAGATTCATAGCTGAAGATCAATCGCCATCAGCCACTCTTTTGTTGCAATCCCCTGGCACTTGGCCAGCCCATTTGTTCCCATCCAGCTCACAAAAGGAAAGCTTGATTTTTCAGGAATGAACTTTCACCAGTCATAGCTTTACCATAAGCAAATGCTCTGTGTCTTCTCTAAGAAGAAACTCAAAGTAGTAAGTCGCTCGGTTAGTTTTCAGGACACAGTATGTATGACAGCAATGAATGACTTGGTCTTCTGTCCAAACTCTGTACAGCAAGTCAGGTTTGGAGCACCTTGAAAGGCTGGTGGTAAAATCTAACTGGGTTCAGATTTTGGTCCCAGTCAGACTTTAAACACGTACGGGACTACAGGAGGGAAGCAATGGAGTAATGCAGAGCAGAGCCCAGCCTGACGGCAGCCTCTAGGCTTGTTTCTCCATTCTTGTACCACATGTCCTCACTTATCTCAGTGAAATGTGGATGCAAAACATCACCAGGCTGGAATTTTACCCTCTCAGTGTAAACTTACCAAGGAAAGAAAAATGCCATAATTTTAAATCCCTCACTTTCCCAAATACATCTTCTTTTTTTCCCCTTTTCTCTTTTTAAGAAGGAAAGAAAAAATACCTTAAAAAAAAAAAAAAAATCTGTAACATAAAAAAGAAAGCAGCTGGAAAAGTCAGAGCAGTAATAGGATCTCCTTGGAAGAAAGTGGGTAAGATCTGAAAATCCACATGGACGGGGTCAATATTTTAAATCCTTAACAGAACTAAGCTTAATCTGCCATCCCTCTGCCTCTGATCTCAGTCCCCCATCACACTCAGTGACAGCCACTGCAAGAAAGTGTCATGAAGATACAAAACATGAATCTATATTGATTTTTCCTCTCAATCTCAAAAGTATTCTCTCTGGAAGAAGGTAAAGAAAGACACATGTAACACCAATAATAGGTTATCCAGAATTTAAATAAGAGGCATCAAAACTGAAGGCTGGGTCATCAGCTGTCAAAAATGAAAGCAAATAAATCCATGCTGGTTTGCAGCAGCCAGCAGTCTGGCCCTATGCAATTATTACCCGCAGGGTCTTCATAAATATTGGGTTTTAATTGTATAGACCTATAATTTGTATTCCAGCTTCATACAGAGACATAGAAGAAATACCTTGGAATACTTTTTCTTTAATTGTTCCCACTTTTCCAAAATGGAGGGCTTAGAACTATTACATACAAAATATTTTTATTGAAGAGAAAACTGAAAGCCAAAGCTCCACTTTGTTTCATTTGTCAATGCAAAATAAAAATAAATCAAAGCTCAGCTATCACGGCAGTCCACACTTCAAGAAAGTCTTTTAGCTTCAGGTTATATTCCTTCTTTATGCTTGTGGCACAGGAAAGTTGTCCATTAAATCACTGGCCTCCACATTGCCTTTTCTAAATTCTGTATGACTTCATGGCCAGTTTCCTGAGCAGCTGTAAGTCCCTCTCCCAACATATAAAGAAAGAGAAATCTGGCGTTTTGCTTTCTTGTACATATCATTCACGTGTTTTTTTTTTCTTCATTCAGTTGATTACTTTAGGAAAAAAAAAAAAAAGAAGAAGACATAGAGAATGCCTTTTCAGGGGAGACAATTTCTGCTAACGCCTCCTCAGTTTTTCTTTTACAAGAGAGACATTAGTACTATGTCATATTTAACAAAGCACTTTGTAAGCATTCATTAATCATGTAGTGCCCCTGAGAGGCACATTATGTAATGTTTAATCTGCTCAGCTGAGGCTGTAAGTACAAGAAACCTCTCAAAATTTTATCAGCTTTACAATAAGAAGAGATGTATTTTAAGTATGACCAGTACAAGCAAGCAAGCACTTGCTGTCCTCAGATGGAGCCACCACACCTAGGCCCCTTCATCAACAGTATATTTTCTCCATTGATCGTAACAGAGCCACATTTACGTTCACAGAAAAGATGCACTTTTTGCTTCCAAAAGCCACTGCAGATTTTTTTACACACAACTTTTGGGTGCCCAGGTTTCAGCTCCAAGTCCACAGTAAATCCAGTGGAACTACTCCAAATGAAGCTGGTATCCAGCTGGACTTTTCTTTAAGAACCAGCCTAAGCAGAAGTTTGCTCAGTAGCATCCCTCAATGTGTGTTCCTTCCCCAGCAGCCTTTGGGGAGCAAACACAAGCAGCAGCTGAGGGAGGGAGGTGATGGTGAAGCACAGAGGTGGGCCAGGTTCAGCAGTAACGGAAGCTGTGCTGCACGAACAGCCAACTTGTTCACGCTGGAAAAAACAAAGGACTTGGTAATTTGTCAGTGCTCCCTGTGAAGGTCCCAGGGAACAAGAAGGTCCCACCATGGGCAAGAGTTGGACAAGACCCTGACGCAGGACCACATACAGCCAGAGGAAAGAGTGTGAAAGCAGCAGAGCTGCCCTCAGGGCCTGTTCCCAGACATGACAGGGCAGAACCGCAGCAGGGAGAGGGCTGGAGCAGGGGGGGAAGCACTAGTGGGGAGTTACAGCTGGTTCCTTCCCTCCCTACTGTCTCAAGAGCTGTGTTTCCTAATATATATGCATGTGTTTCAGGATCGGGGGTCATTTCAGTTATTGTATTTTTCCAGTCATTAATTGAGAGATGGTGATCTACCTTTTGATACAAACAGGACAAATGTAAACCATTCATGACTTAAGAGTGGAAAACTGCCCTTACTCCATAGTGCATGTAGCTTTCTGGGAAAGAAATCACCATTTCTGGGTTTTCTGCTCATTTCTTGTATTCCCCTCCCATCTCCCAGTTATCAGTATTTCAGTTCCACTACATTAGAAGTTTCCTTGCCACTTGTGTTTCCTCTATTGCCATGGATCCCTATGTAGTCTTTAAAACTTCCATTTCAACCAGTTCTCTATTTCAAAAGGTCTTGCTTTGTAGAGTACAAACCCTTTTTAAACATTCATTTTGTAGGCATGGACCTGCTTCCCTGTATTGCTTTTATTATTAGCTGGTCCATTCAGGCAAAAGCTGAACAATAGAATTAAGCTACCCAGACAACAGAGCTGTATATTTAAAGCATGCTATCTGTCCTACCAGCCTTTAAAAGAAAAAAAAAAAAATCAGCAGGTTCGCACTTGTGAGGTAGTTATAAGGGTTTCTGCAGCTCTCCTTCTTGAAATAATCTATTTAAATGTTGTATGACATCTATTTTCTCTCTGGGAATATCTTTGTAGTGTTTCATCTTTCTTAGCCATCAAAAAAAAGAGCTGGCTGTACTGCAACCCACTGGAGATTGCGTATTCTCAGGCTCCCTGGCAGCTGCTGGGTGGTTTCACGTTTTCTGACATCACCGAATCTATCACCTCTTTTTTGCCATTTTTCAATGAAAAGTTCAGGGAATAGCTTAGTTTTTTACTAGGCTTCTTGAATTTTTATTGTTCATCCATCACTGCACAAATGTGTCCTAGCATGCACACAACACCAGGGAGTTGCTGGTAATTAGTAACAGCAGGAAACGAAGACACCTGAGCCCTGATACTGGCACACAGTCGTGGCACATTATTTGGGGCAGATCTGGGAAGTGTTTCTACAGTGCCAAGGAGCTGGTTGATAATTTTGTTTAAAAGAAAAACTGGGAGTGGGGGGAGAATTGCTTAGAAAAAAGTCAAAACATGAATCTGGAGTGCCCTCTTTTCAGAGCACATCATGTGAGGTCCTTGAAACCAGATATATCACAATGCTGATTCACAATTATGCCACCTTTGCAGAAAAAAAAAAAAAAAGCAGCAATGCACATAAATATCTCCGTAAATTCTAGAGGATGCGTGACTGGCATCTATTTCTTGAACAAAAAAAGCATTTGCCCACATTACAGCTTAAGCTGCCTTCTCTTTAAATAATTCATAATAAGGCTGAAACACAAGATGACTTGGGGAATGGAGGTTAACCCAAGTTTAAAGCAAGATATAATTTTTTAATGCTGGATAGTGGAGAAGTGGCATTCCTATGCCCAAATGTATAATATCAAATCACAGGGCACAGCTACAGACACCCAGTTCAGTAGCAGCGGGCAAGTTTTGCACTAGGTAGAAGTTTAAGACACGTCTACAGGGTCTGCAGAGTTACACTGTAGAAAGCTACTGACCTTCCTCCTGCTCTTTTTTTCTGTGTTCAGCTGGACACAGTTGTGGGGAGGAAGACTACGGCCCAGCGAAGCATCTCTGAAGGTGCACAGCCTGGAGCCTGCACACCACGTCACCATGGCCAGCACTCTCACCCTGCTCCAAGTTCAACAGCATTTTTCACGTGCTTACACCAGTGTGAATCAGAAACACAACCCACTCAAAGCCTAAGGCCCTGTGCCAATGTGAACGTGGTGTGGCAGGAGAGCAGGATGCGCAGGAGAGGCTGCACCTCTGCCCATGGGCAGCCCCCAGCACGGTGCCTCCTTTGCAGCCGGGCAGGGCTGGAGCCCACTTCAGATCCTGGTGTCAAAGATCTCCAGCAGAGGCCTCAGCCATTCATTTCCACAATCACTGTTTCTTTGTTTGAGAAACACCTTTTCTTCAAAGCACTATACAGCAAGATTTGAGAAATTGGAGCTCTGGGACTAGGGGATCTCTTTGGTCATAGTAGCAGTGACAGAATACAAATGTGTCAGCTTCCCTGAGAGCAATTCAGATATGAGCAAAGGAAATTTTCTGCTCGTGTGTCTGCTTATTTATTCCTCTTCCACCTCCTTTTTTTGTGTTGACTGCACAACAGAACAGAGCGTTGTTGAACGGAATTATATTATAATACATGATATCATGTGCTACAATAAGTGATCTGCAACAAAAAGTATCTTTGCTTTAAAATATCATTTCCAAATTGTATGAGATGTAGCAGTGATTGTGTAGAAACAAATTAGCCACTGGTAGAGAAAACCAACCCACTTTGCTTATAAACTCAAATTGCAAATATACCTTTCATCATTTCATCTGCTGTTTGTACATGCAGACACAAAAGCCTCACAATAAACTGGCATGCCAAATGTTCTATTGAATATACCAGCACTCAGAAAACAGTATTTCAGGCCATGGAACAAAGGAGGAAAAATCATCAACTAGAACGAGGAGAAACAAGCCAAATTTCCTAAAGCCTGCCTCGTTTCAGCCTTCCCCAAGAGCAGCAGGGACAGGCCTCGTCTCCTGCTCCAGAACCTGCTGAGCTCAGCAGGGCTGTTCCGAGAACACCACTGCCCTGATTTGGGCGAAACCAGACACAGAGCAAATAACCTCAGTGCTGTCACGGGCACTACTATAAGGCTGGTCTGCAACAGCAAAGGGAAAACATCCCATTACCAGCTGTCCCAATTAAAGCAAGGCTCACCACAAGTGAGCAACCAGTTCCCAGTTGTACAAGACACCAAAAAAGAAGGGGGTGTCATTCAGCGAAACTGAACTGGAAACACGAGGAGACCCTGCAGAGTTTGTGGGTCTGCTCACGGGCAGCACCAGGGATTTGTTGCTTATTCTTACCCTGAATTTCTCGCCCCATCCCAAGAGAGGGTGGGAATTAGGGATCGTCAAAACTCTGTGTGTGTGCTGAAGGCAACCAGGCCTTCAGAGAATCGACTGAGCAGTGGACTGGCACTCCTTGGAATTAATGCAGCTGAACATGGGCTTTGTTGAAATGAGAATGCCTGAAAGAGATTTGCTCAGATCAAGGTTTAAGCTTGGTCAGACATGTTCACCATGGCTTGGAGCTGCCCAGACAAATTGCAGTCAGCAGGTAGCTGTGGTGATTACAGACAGGGAAGAGGGGAAAAAAATAAATAAAATTTTAAAAAAGCAAACAAAAACCCAAACACAAGCTTGAAAGCATTCATGCCAACCAGCTGTGTAACGCAGCACAGGACGCCTGTCCCCAATTTGCCCAGTCAGACCCACCAAGGGCCCCTTTTACCAGGCCTCGGTGACAGAGCCTCCAAGACACTGCCAAAGCAGCAGGAGGATGTATGGATTTCACCCACAGCCATCTCTGGTTGCAGCTCTCACCTTTCTATCAGCCAGAAAAGGGGCTCAGTTTGCAACATTATCTGCATTTCCAGGGTATATCTTCTGTCTCAAGCAAGGATGGGTTGCAGGACATAACCTTCATTTTAGCTTCACATAAAAAATACTACTACTGACATTTTCCCATAGCTAAGCTGAGGTCCAGAGCAAGAGCACCCTTGAACACCAGAGAACCTCACCACTGATCCCATGACTGTGCCTGAGAAATTTTTAGAAGATTGCTTTCCTTCAATCTACTCCCAACAGCACCTAATTTATAACAGTGATGGGTCTGATACTGAGGTCCACAGCCCAGCTCCTGCTGAAACCACAGCAGAGGATCCTGCCTCGAGTTCCCACCAGATTTCTCCATCCCGAGATTCATTTCACCTGCTTCTCAGCCTGCTTCCCAAACCCGCCTGGTCTGAACAGGCAGCAGAAATTGCCAGAGGGCAGGAAAGTGATGCACGGAGACGTGCAGCAGCCGCTCCGCTACCCACAGGTAGGCTGGGGCATCCATTGCAGGATGACAGGCAGAACAGGAGGGGACGCCTCGTTTGCCTCTGCAATATTTCACCTCATTGCGACCAACCACTCCCCCACCAGCCTTGCAAGCCCCCCGCCTGGGAGCTCAGTTGCTGCCTCACGCCGCTCCCTCCCTGCCTGCCAGTTGGAGGGGACCCCTCCTTGTTAGCAATGCTGCACATGGAGCACCCTGTACCTGTGATGGCTTAAACCTCATAAGACTACATTTTAATTATGACTGTGTTAGAGCAGAATCAGTTGCCTAATCAAGCTTAAATTAAATGTATATTTAGCAATTTTCATGCTAGCATTCCCAGAAATGTGATACTTGCACAATGAATTATTTATTTTGTATAGATCACTGGTATTTTAAAAAAAAAAACAAAAACCAGTAGACCAACACTGCAGGAAGTAGGTAAATAAATTAACAACGCTTTTCTGATTAACCTTCTTCCCTACTGTCTTGGCTGCTACGCACTTAGAGTTCTCACAGTAAAATGAATAAAGAGCATTCCAAATCTGTCAGCCAAATTACAGTGTACATTTCCAGTGTAAACATGGATGGAAGGATTCTTTATTAACAACAGCCCAGAGGTAATATTTACTTCGTTTCCAAGGTTGGAGCTCCAGAGGCAGACTTGCTGCAGCAGCTGCACCAGGTAGTCCAAAAATAGGTATTTCCCTGTTAGCAGGTGAGTTTAAAGCTCATGAAAGCCACTGTCTGAAATGACACAGTGACAATGGTAGTAGCCAGGTATTCTGCTCAGTGCACCATGAACTGTTTTCAAGGACATGCCCTCATCAGTGCCCCCATCCAGCAAAACAGCTGACCTGGAGCCAAACAATTAGCAGGCATGTAAATCCCATTGATTTCTAGTGAATTTTAGGAAGGATCATCTGAAAGTTAATCAAGTTGACTGGTAATTTTGGTTACATAGGTCCAGATTTGGCAAAATATCTAAGTGACTGAACAGGCCTAGAATTAAGCATGTGCTTCAGGTCGTGCATATAGACAGTGCTTTGCAAGGCTGAGTATTTTACATCCCTGTGCAAATCTCTACTTGACTTTGTTCCAGCTTACCTGTCTATTAAGCCAGTACGATAGCACTCACTGTGCTGTTATGAAGCATGAATAATATTGTTTAACAGTTCACATCCCACAATAAAGAGCGATATGAGCACCAAGTATTGCTATAACAACATAGCATTATACTATAGAAGTAATAAGTGTCATTAGAGTTAGACATAGGAATTTAATTTTAATGCTGTGCAGTTTTCTGCCAAGTCTATTAATGATCAGCCATTATAGTAACAATAAATTACCTTTTATTGTACTTAAGCTTTTCATGCTGAAAGCAGTAGTTGAAATTTAACAGAAGCAACAGGTTGAATTCCCAGTGACACCTGAATTTTGTACATCATCTGTTTTTGACAAACAGCAGCACAGAAAAAAAAGAAATCAATGTAGTAAAGCTTTCATGGAACATAGAATGATCTTATTTCAGTTATCCATCATAATTCCCGCTGAAATCGTTAAGAACAAGGGGAGCAAAGATGTCTGTAACAGGATTTTGGAAAAAGCACAAGGGGATACTTTCTCCAAGCCCTTAAAGCTATATAGCCCTTTCTGAAGCTTGATAACCTGTGTTTTAATACTTGTTGCAAATCAAATTCCATTGTCTGTGATTGAAAATCTGGGTCCAAAGCTATATTTTCCCCTAATGTACCAAATCATTAATTGAAGTCCACTGTCGCTTTTTTTTTTTTTAATATTTTGAGTAGGTTTAAGATAAGAATGATTCAGATTTCAAAGATCTTCCCTTAAACAAAACCCACACACATAAATGGGAGATAGTGTTAGACACATAATACATAGCCTATAGTAGTGCAGCTCTGATATATATATATATATGTATCTATCTATCTTATATTTGTATAGTTTTATGGACAAGAATAAGTTGTACCGCTCGGACAGTTAGTAACAAGTCTGGCAGGGGACCTGAAAGCTGCAGAAACTTGGACAAACAGCTCACAAGCGTCTGGTGTCAGGAGATTCCCAGGCCCCAGAGGTTTGCATCTGGCTTTCTCCCTTTATATCACAAGCTTTTGGAAGCTGGTTTCAACCAGGTCACAATGACAATTCACAGTTATAATGCAACTGTCAGCTGACAGTCTCCAAGTGAAATGGTGCAATCTGTGTTACTTCTAGAGAGGAGCTGGAATAGTGGCCTGGTTCCAGTGCCTCATTTAGACCATCCTAAAGCCTTAAATGTGCAATCTCCTGATCGACACTCATCCTTAGTTTTCCCTTGAGAGTCTCCAGGTCACATACAGTACCTGACACCACAGTGCAAAGGGAGGTGTGAGACAGAGTAAACAGGATGGGAATTTGGTTAACGGAGCGAAGATGCCAGGCTCCCTGTAAATGGAAGCAGCTGAAATCACATTTTGACTCATTGTCAGTGTCAATAATTAAATAATGCATGTTTTTGAAGGCTGACATGCATATTTGCCTTTCAGCTTTGTCATTTGTCTGAAACAAAAACAGTAATGCTAAAAGACATTGTTCTACAGAGCAGAAAGTTAGGCTATGCCTCCTCCCATGTGAATTTGGTTCTTCATAAATGAAAAAGCTTGGCCTGCTTTTACAAATCTGCCTAAATATTTGCAGATTCCTTAAAGGTTGTTCAAAAAACCAGAAGGATACGCTAGTTCTGGGTAAGTGCAGCACCGGGGACAGGGGGTGCAAGAGGGTTGACTCCATAGTTCACAAACTAAGAGAGGTAAAAGACAACTTACGAAAAAGGGACCTTCACTAATTTAGTGCACCTAATCTTCTGGATGGTTGGTAAACACCTAAAGGAAATTTGGAATTTAATATTAAATAAGACTGCTATTCCCAGAGTAAATAATAAATAAGTCTCTTAATGCATCGGAAAATCCACTCCACTCTTTCACAGCTGCGTCCTTTGATATGGGCAAACAACAAATACACTGGGACAAATCTCTCCTAGTGCACCTCTACTGGCATCAGAGATCAGCGTGACCTATAGTATTTAAGTGGGGGTTACCCTAATATGAACTCACTCATAAGCCTAATTCCAATCCATTTTTAAGGAAAGCAGAGGCTGAAGCAGATGTCACTGACATTAGCATCAGGCTCGGTAACTGAGTCATTACATTTGATACAGGATCTACTTATATCTCAGCTAAGATTAACTGGAACATGTGGTTACCTGTCAGGCAGATTTTATTACACAAATAACAGTCATGCCTTCCAAGCCACAGCAGTGAGACGTGTCACCTCCATCATCTATACCAGTCAGATTGACAGCTGCAGGATTAGAACTAGCATTAAAATCGGCATTAGACGAAAGCAAAGTTTAAAATGTTCTCTACCTGTTCTCTAACCAAAGTCTGTGCAAAGCAGTATTTGAGAGATATCTGCCGTTTGCTTGTCCAAAGGAGGTTCATTTTAGTGCTAGTGGTATTCCAATACGTTGCTGTACATTACAAGTGCTTCATACTAGTAGAATAAAGATTTCTCTTGATTTGTTACTCAAAAAGTGAAGATACTTCCCTAATCAGCATGTTTACCCCTGCAAATATTTAGCACACACTACTCTATTATTTGTTTCTCGTGGGTTTCCATTTTTTTGAATCATCTCAACTCCTGCAGCTTGTACGGGTTGATTCAGTAAGCAAGTTCCAGAATCCCTGGCCAGCACAGCTGCACCAGCTGAAGCCAGCACACCAAAACCATTTGTGCATTGCCTTCAAGTGAATTCCATGTGCACTTTTGCAGGTATAGAGCTATTCCTGGGAACACGGTTGGAACAGAAGAAAAGCATTCCCATTTTAATGGAGTACTCCTACCTACACATGGCTTTGCCATATAAAAATACTTAGAAGGAAAACCTTTTCTCAATATAATAAAGCTTCAGGGAATTGAATTAAGTATGTAAAAAAACCCAGTCTGAATATCACACTAAAGCATCTAGTAGGAAGTAGGGTAGGCTCACTACCAAGACTTTGTTTAGTAAACCTGCACGTGTCTGTCAGACGCACGCATTATCAAGCAACCACGCATAGAAATTGCCATGAATGTTTACCAATATTTATCTGGACTAAAGGATCAGATCTTGTCCCTATGATACAATCACATTCTTCAAATACTGGAAAAGTAGAAAAGTTTCTAGAAGTGTTAAAACAAGGCTGGATAGGATGTTGGTAAATGCATGGAGCTATTCTACAATGAACTCACCCTGGACCACAGCTTCCATTCCTATGCAGTATTCTGGCCAACAGATCAGCTGTCAGTGGCCCGAGCTGGAGCTTTGCTCTGCCCTGCACGTCCAAACATCCAAGCAAGATCCTTACGAAAGGCTCTTTCACCTTTACTCCACAAGGCCATTCATTATGCATTTGCATCCCCAGGAAACCACACTGTGCTGGTGAATCATTTTTTTGGACTGCTAAGATCCAGGCAGTCACATCCTACGGCAGAGGGTGATGCAAGTCACTTGGCAACGACCCCGATCTCCTCACTGCTGAGGGGATGGGGGAGCAAAGCACTGCATCTTTTGAAATGTAATTAAAACATGATGTCTTTCGAATTACTGCATGATCTTAGAATGGTTCTGAGACCATATAAAGTAAGCTGTGCCCCATAAAAACAAGACTACAAACTACAACAAACTTGAAAAATATTGACGACGTACTGTTTAATTAAAGTTAATTTGTCTGGATTAATCAGTGGACTGTTACATATTTGTTTATAAAGCTTTGCAGATATGAGACATATTCAGCACTGAGCATGGCTCATTCAGTTACTACCGAGACTAATCCCAAAATACTTAAACAGTACTCAAGCTCAACAGGCACATGTAGTTATATAAAAATCTCCTTTTAAATTTCCTTTAAAATAAATGAGTTTCTAGCTGGGAAGAGGCCTCAGATAATGGCCAAATGCTGAAAAATCTGAAGGAAGAAACTCTGTAAAATCGCTATATTTATAATGTGCATATTTGCACTTGAAACCAAATTTTTTATTACCTCAGAGTATCTAGTGCTGAGAACAGAAAAAATTGTATATAATCCAAAAGCATTCAACAATTTTGAATGGCTTTCTAAACACGTACTAGAAGACGTTGCTAAAGGATGCATGCCAGGACCACAGACTGCTGGACACCGATTTCTTTGTTAGGCATATGGGTTCTCCAATATAGATATAGCACTTCAGATTAGATATTAACATAAGGAGCACAGAAATGGACTGTCATATGTTAGATCCTGCACAAAAAGCAATATCACATCTCTCCATAAATCTAATTATCTGACTGGGCTTCCCAAAGAGGACTCCAACTTTTATTGCATTAAAGGCACAATTGCCACCACTGCCACTATTGCAATGCTATTTTTGAGCAGACGGGCATGACATGAGATCACCCCGAATGCTATCATTCTCATTGCTTTAGTCAAGGCTGTTTTAATAACACCAGAAAATGTTTTATTCATATTCATAACAAAGCTTTAGAAGAATGCACATTTCACTTGTGTTACTGGCAGAAGGACTGGATTAAGTACTCCATTTTCCAATCGCAGCCCAACTGGTAGAGCCTAAACTTGAGGAAACAAGCTCAGAAGGGTTTCCAACCAAAGGACTCAGTTTTACAGGGGAATGACCTCCACCAATATACTCTTAACTTGGTTTCTCTTATCGCTAAGACGACAGACTGAAATCGACCTTGGTGAAGCAACTTCCCAATACAAGAGGCAAAAAAGCAACTGTACTTCTCTGCCTTGGAAGTCCCTAAGTGCAGGACTACTCTCAGAGCACAGAGGAAGAATATGCTTCAGGTGCTACTGTGCTTCAGAAGTCCCAGGGCTGTTGCAATGGCCTCTATGGGATTCTTTCCACAGGAAAAAGTGATCAACACTTTGTTATTCTTCTGGATTACTGTCCTGGTTTCAGCTGGCATAGAGTTAATTTTCTTCCTAGTAGATGGTATAGTGCTGTGTTTTGGATTTAGAATGAGAATAATGTTGACAACACACTGATGTTTTATTTGTTGCTAAGCAGTAGTCAAGGACTTTTCAGCTTCTCACACTGTGCCAGGTGCACAAGAAGCTGGGAGGGGGCACAGCCAGGACAGCTGACCCACACTGGCCAAGGGATATTTGACACCATATGACATCATGCTCAGTATATATTCTGGGGGAAGAGGGTGACACTTGAAGTGATGGCGTTTGTCTTCCCAAATAACCACTACACATGATGGAGCCCAGCTTTCCTGGAGACGGCTGAACACCTGCATGCTGATGGGAGATAGTGAATGAACTCCTTGTTTTGCTTTCCTTGTATGTGTGTGTGGCTCTTCTTTACTTACTAAACTCTCTTTATCTCAACCCACAAGTTTTCTCACTTTACTCTTCAGATTCTCTCCCCCACCCCACCAGAGGGGAGTGAGCAACTGGCTGTGGGGCTCAGCTACTGGCTGGGGTTAGACCACAACTACATTAACACTTGGCAGGCTAAAAAATTGCAGAGGTTAGCCCAAACTGTTCTGTACAGGATGCGAAAATAGTAACCAAAGGTTTGATTGTCCAATTGAATGAGTGTGCATGAGCGGATGGTTGCACCTTACCTTATGGGCAATAAATCAGACTATGCAACATATTTTTCAGATTTTGAGGTTGCGAAATACAGAAACACTTGGAAAGTGATGCTAACATCGTCCCCAGTACATTTGTAAAAGGCACCATAAGGTATTCACAACAAGAGAGACTGATCACAAAGAACTTTCCTTCCTCATCATATAGTCCTATGGAGGAGTGGTAATTTCACCTATAACTTAGATGAACCTGAGTAGGAACCCAGTTCCCAGGGATATGTCCAGTGGGACAAGGAACTAAGTTCAAAGGATCTGCTGTACATAGCTCATCAACAGAACGTGATCAGTCTTGGGGGAAAATCCAGACACAATTCTAGGTTAGATCCTTCTGATCTGGTTCAACACGTGCAATTAGAAGATGCACCACAATATATGTAGTTTTGCTAATTGCTAACCTTACAAATACTATCTCCATTCTGAAGGTCAAATTTGGTCTTCCAAGGAAATAAGTGTGCCTATTGCACAGGAAGATGGACCATGCTGGAAAGACCTCTCCTACCTCCCTTACTCTAGCCACCAAAGGGATAAATCCAGGACTTTCTGCTTCCTGATAATCTGTTGGTTTTTATCCCAAGAAAGGCACACGCATAGCAATTGTTCCTCTCAATGTTCTTACAGACCGGTAGCTTTCCTTTCTATTGTGTTTAATGCTAAACACTTCAAAGGTTTCCAGGAAAATAAGCTGTCAATGTCCTACCAAATGTTCAGAACCAAGCACTCTTTGCCTCAAATATTCATCTGTTTCTCAGTCAGATTTTCTTTATCAATCCCAAAGACTTATAAACTTTGAAAATACTGCTCCTGTGGCCCACAAAGATTGTTGGACTCCTGTCCATCCCTTGAGAGACATTTCTAAAAAGAAGCATCTTGGGCACAAAAGAACACACCATCTAGCTACACTTAGATTCTCCACCCAGCTCCTAAGAAATTCCCGTACACCATCCCTTGCCTTCCAGGCATTTCAACAAGCCCTTTTATTTGATGTTCAGTGAGTAGCTGGGACATGAGCTGATCAATGTTATGCTCAAGACAAAAGGTAAAAGCTTGAGAGACCTAATCTACACAACCTACTGAAAAAAAAGCACAGACACTTCCCAACACTGATGGCAGCGAGGTGTTCAGATGTCTATGAGAGTAGTTGAGGAAAAAACAAACCGCCCACAAACGAACAAAGCTTAATGTTAAGGCTCTCTCCCATGACAAGGCAACCATCTCTGCATAGGAAGCCTGGCCATCACCCAAGGAACAGGTTTGTGTCACCAGGGTGACAGAGGGTGCTATAGGCTGTCCTGCAGTGGACAACTTTTCCAGGAAAGTCCAAACACCCTTGAGGTAGAAAAACATCTTCTCCACACATTTCCTCCATTAATCTTAAACCAACAACAGCTGTAAATCCCATAACGGCACCTCCTGGCATAAGGCTGATAACCCGCTGTAACCTCAGTCTTGCCCTTAAAGCAGTGTTCACAACTTCCCAAAATAGAGCATGCGAGCAGATGTTCGGAAGAAAAGAAAGCAAACATCTGTCCTTCTAGAAATGTGAATCCTCCGTACCCACCCCCTGCCACTCTGAGCTTGGCACCAATCCACCCCAACCCCTGCAGCACGTGGGTGGACACAGGGAACAGCCCGATCCCCACGTCACAGCAATCAGCTCCACACTGGATTTTGAGTAAAGCACAGCATTAGGAACAGCCCAATATCGCTAATGCAAGCCCAGGCTGGCATCCATCTCACAGGATCTAAGCAAACAGGCTCGGGGTTAGCTGGATGTCCCAGCTGTGTTTACCAAAAGCAGTTTTGCGCTAAAAGGAGATAAACTGCTTGATCACATGATGCCACATGCACATGAGAACCATGCGTGTACATGTGATTCTGCTCAGTGCTTGCGACACACAATAAAGCTGAGCAAGTGCAAGAAGTCATGGGAGTGCCAGAAGGAAAATCCTAGCTGTTCCTTTAACAGAAAGTGTGCTTGTTTGCTATGTTCTCTGCTGGTAGCGAGAGTATTTTAAATAAAACATGACCAGTAATTTATTTATCAAGCAAGTCTTTGAAAAGTCCTTTTGCACAGCTCTTACTAATTTATGCCACACAAGATTAACCCACCTTTCACTCCATATGTTCATGTGCTTGAAGTGACTGGGGGCAAGATCCACATTAAATACTTTGCTAAAACACAACATTTGGACACCTTTCTAGTTCTGTTCCAGCCACCTGATTGCCTCAAAGAGCTTCAGAAAAAATATGATCCAGCCAAGAAGTCAGTTTGATTCTTATCCCAGTCAGTGTTTTTTCCTCAGGAGTACACATTATTCATCCTACGTATTACATTGCTGATAAAGGAACTGTAGAGCATAGACACCTCTACACAATCAGTACAGCTCCAGCTGTACATCTGAAATAAGGTGAAAGATTTTACACAGTATACGTGAAGCGTTTACACGTGCACAGACACAAAGCACATGCCAGCAGCAGATAACTCATCCCACTGCAGGACAGAGGTCCTGTGGTTACTTGGAAACATTCCTGCCAAGTTTAGCCGCAGCTCAGTAGGTGGGTTTGCATCGCCAGAGTGGTTTAACGTAGATATTGCACCTCAGTTTCAGTCGCTCCCTCCTCCCAAAGGTGTGGGGAAGCACATGCATATCTGTGCGTACACAAATAATTTTACATATGTGTGTACATACATGTACATATATGTATAAATGTGTACCTGCAAGACAGGGATAGACACACACAATGTTTGCATACACATTAAAGTTATTCTCCCCAGGGCGAAAATAAATAAATAAATAAATAAATAAATCTAAAAATAACCTAACAACAACCGAACAAACCTTTAAAAGTCCAAAATTGGCAGTTTATCCTTCCACAAAATGGCACCAACTTCCACGATAATGACCACAACTGACCAGCAATTTCTTATGCATTCACAGCCTGGCTCATCTTCCATTTTTATTTTCTATCCTGTCTATATTATTATCTAATATCTAAATATATTCAGCCTCTCTTGTGCCAAGGAGTAACCTTAATATTTTGAAAAACATACTATAATTTTATGCAACAATAGGGTTAAGTTTTACAACTTAACCTTGCTGAAACTCAAGAGATGCACACTTTATTTGTGTACCCTCAGGCCTTGGTATGACAGCAATAGCGGTTTACAGCTTCAGAAAGTTCATTTTAACCATAGCAGTTTTTCAATTGTTCAGTAGAACTTCAGGAACTTCATGCTTTCTTTGACCAAAGTCTCAAGTTTGGTCAGCTACAAGTAGCAAACGGATGATAAAAGCATGTGTGTGTGTGTATATATACACAAGCACATGTACACAAATGTATATATTTCGTGTACTGTAAAATAGGGTGTTTCAAAAAGATGGTCTCATTTTGAAATCACCACTGCTTTGAAATCGAGTCCACCTTTTTGAAACACCCTGTATATTTGTTTGTATAGTTATTATACAGTAATATTTATAAACTGTGACTTGCTTTTGTAGCATTTCTTTTCAGATCACATTTTGGGAACATATAAAAACCAGCTATTCGGATATGTGTTTGTTCTACCGTATTTAGTAGAAATCTTAGGAGCATGTTGTAAATAAATCGAAAATAGCAATTTATAAAACTATAAATAATAGCAGGGTTGAAAGTCAGAACTGCCACCAAGAAGAGCTCTTCAAGACTTTGACTCCTCTCCCACCTTTAATGTCAGTGCAGACCGTGGTATTGGTGCCAAGAAGAGCAACCTTCCAAACACTTAAATTTTATGCAGAGTTCAGATTTAGAGAACTGTAAAGACTTGAAAGAAAATACATCCATTGAGCCCTAAATCTTATTGCAAGTAGACCATCCCTCATATACAACTTTTTATTTTGCTGGGAAAAGTCAATTTTTACGCCAATTTCAAACAAGTGGGTATCTCATTGAGATGATTTTTCTTGTATAAACACTCAACTTTTCAAGCTTCATGTAAGAAGCGGACAGTTACGAACACTGCATTTATTCTTAACCACACTCTTTCTGATGCTTATGTGAACAGAGAGGCTGTTTGTGTACAAATACAGCACAGCTGATTGCTGCTGCTACAAGTCATTTCAGTATAAGTAGTTTAACTGGAGGAAAATGGAGGGTGTTCAAGTAAACCGTCAGATCCAGAAAGACCAGCTAGTGAGAAAAGCACATGAATGCCTTCTTGAATACCGTCAAAGTTTAAAATTATCATTAAGAAATTAATTATATTCAAAAACCAATTTGATAGCCGAAGACAGTGTGGGTTTTCAGATTCGTGCAAACAAAGATCTCACTGAAATCAAATCTTGATGAAACCAAAAGGCACTTTTAGGACTTAAACCAACTAAAAGGAAGCTTAGTTCTCAGTGCAGGGATGTCTTTGAGTTTCCCACTGCACAAATGCAGGCCGCACAGCCGAGAACGCATAACACTGCTAACAAGCAGCTCAGACAGGTGCTTAACTACCAGAAGTACAACAACAGCTCTACAAGAATTAAGCCTGCTCTTGGAAAGATTTGCTCATCTCCTTCCATGTGAGGATGCATTAAGCCCCTCTCACTCTGTAGCACTCACTGGACAACATCTACATGTGCCCAATAGCTCATTGACTCTGACCACGCTCCCAGTTCTCACAACTTGAGTCTGTGCTACAGCTACATCATTTCCAAACAGGACAGGCGGCACTGAGCCATGGCGAGATACATTTTCAACCAGCTGCACTTGATTATTAGCCCGACTGTCAATGTGAAACATTATTTCTCCTAAAAATCTTTATTAGCAATACAAGCATACTAAATATTTAAGGCACAGTTACGTGACCTATTGCTTAAATTGCAAAGAGAAAACAGTACACTAATCTGTTGAGCATACAGCTCGGTTCAGTTTAAAGGATCATTAAGTAACAAGCAAGATACAGCAGTGCTGGGTACTGGTTATTCCACAGCACAGATGATATTTAACAACAATAAAACAACAAGGAGGCCCAAAATTTTTGTGGCTTCTATTTTATTGTTTTCAATAGCTACTCACAGGGTAGTGGTTGTGGAGCTGTACTTGAAAGAAGTTGTGCCAAACCTGGCTTAGGAAAGATTAAACATCATTGTAATCTCCCCAGCCTAGCCAGGTGCAACTCCACTGAAGTCTTTATAGCTCTCTAGCATAAAACTAGCACCAAGATCAGCAGCAAGGACCACATTTAGAAATTATGATAGAAAGAGGAGGTAAGAAAAAAATCATCCATCTCTTCTGAAGAATTCGTAAAATCAGGTGCTCTTTACACTGTAAAACAAGTAGTTATCAACTCAAAATGCTATATTTAAAATGCAGTGTTATTTTAGATGTTTTGGTTGTGAACTTGGTGAGGATGGAATAAGAAGGGAGAAATTCTTGGATCTGTGCCTCCCCCCGACATTTGAGTGCCCAAAATATACGCTACTTTGTTATTTTTTTCCATGGCAGCAAACGTTCTTTTTCCACAGCTACTGTGTTCACAGGCAGCAAAATCCCTTGGTTCCCTCCAAGCATCCAGCCCCCACTCTTGTACCACTGATACCCAGAAAATAAGCCTACTTCATTGTGCCTATATTGATTTTGTAGAGCTAGAACATCTTCAGGAAACAGAGACTACAACTCAAATAAAGATTATCTGATTAACTCTGCAATTTTACTTATTGCTACTAGACCCCTTTTTTCTTCTTAACGGGATTATTGATTTAGAGCTTATAGCAACTTAAATGTAACAGCAAGACATGCTGTGCACAGAGATAAAGAAAGAAACATTAACTTTTAACAAGGAGGACAAAATAATACATCTCTGAGCTTATAAGTGAAGATAGCCCAGCTGTTAAAATAATTGATTTGTCAAGTATCTTCTTGTAAAACACGGGATACACGTACTTGGTGGTGGTCCAAGGGACAGACTTTGGCTTTCTCCTCGCACAGCGGCACCTCCCTCCCTGAACGTGCTTCTGTCTTTCCCAAGGGGGACTTGTCCTGGTTGGATGCGGCCATGGAGAGAGGCCTGGCAGGGAGGAAGGAGGCGAGGACTGCCCATGGGGGCCTTGGTTTGGACACCACAGTCCTCCCTGATCTACACCAGCACAGGGAACACAGGCCACTCACCTTCCCTACCCCATAAACGACATCTGTAGAAAATCTGAGACTTAACAAATAAATGTATCTGTAAGAAAAACATACTCATATTTAGCAGTCAACATTATTATTATTGACCCCTGAATGGTTATTTTTTAAATAACTATACACAATAGCACTTTAACACAACCACCCTTGGAGTAAGGGACAACAACCAGATAGTACACACTGTGGAGGTGGGAAATGCAGCCAAAACCCACAAGTTGTCCTCCTTGGTGGAGATACTCTGCAGGATAGTTACTCTATATAGAAATTGCATCATTTTGCAGAACAAAAAATCCAAGCTGGTCCTTCAAGAAGGAGAAAAAAAAACAAACAAACAAACCAACAACAAACCCACCTGAGAAATTATACATCTGCCCTAACAAAATACCAGCCTCCAGTCCAGTTCTACAGTTAAGGACATACTGAAGTGTTTCCCTGAATTAAGCTGGGGCTATTTTCTGGAGATGCAAAGTAATCTTTCTATTTCAACTCCCACAAAAGATAAAATTAACATGTACATGATGAGAGTTTGGATAGAAAAGTTCAGAGACGCATTAAAGAGGAATTCAACGCTAAAACTTGAGCACGCTGCAGAAATCTCAACAGAACGTTAATGTCAAGAACCACCTATTTGTAGGGAAAGAGTCTACGCTCCATTGAATGGCTGAAGAGATTCAGTCCCTAAATAAAGGGGGGTTGGGTGGAAGCAGGAGAAACAGAGAGAAAGTAAAAGTGAACAGGTATTGATCAGCTCTGAGGGAAGTGCTGGGAGGAAAGACCACACACACAAATTAGGCAGCTGAAAACTACTGGGGCATCAATTTTAAGATATATATTGTACCACTTCGTAGTTTCAATTAAAGTCCATGTTAAATGAATTCAGAGTGGGGGAAGCAACACATCTCCAAAAGTAGATATCTACAGGGAAGTATCAGCAAATGACTCCATGGTCCACATGGATTCATACCAAGCCTCGCATACTCACGACTGTCATTTATGATATGGAAATAAATATATATTCTACTACCAGTGAACTTACAGACTACAAAGAACAACACAGTAGTAAATAAAGGTGGAAAGAGGCCAACAGAGTGGCCTGGAGGAATAGATTGGGCTCTTTCCAACAAAATAGGCTTTAATAGAGCCAAGACACAAAGCTCTACGTCTAGGAACAACCAGCATTCAGCACAAGAAACTGCATCCTAGAAAGCAGATTGAACAAAGGATTTGGACAACATAAAGAACAAGCAATTTGTTAGGCATTCCCAGTGGCAAAGCTATCTAATATCATCCTTGAATATATGAATCCAAGAACAGCATCTGGGAGCAGAGATGTTATTTGACTTCTCTACAGGGTATTGGCAATAACCAATTTCTACTTCAGACCCGATGTTGATGAAAGACTCATGATAGAACAGAAAAACGCCACAAAAGTGTGAAGGGCTGCAAGAAATACACAAAATCGCTCCCAGTTGTTTATGCAACAGGCAGAAAGAAGATGGCCACAGCCAACTTGCAACGAAGGAAGGTCCCTAAGAGATAAGCATGACAAGGACCTATGAGTGAAACCTGAAGCCAGAAAATAATCAAATTGGGAAAAAAAAGGCCTCCTGTCTTAACCTGAGAGAGCTGACTGGAACACACTGCAAAGGGAAATGTGGATTCAGTGCCTGCTGACATCTTCAGACCACTTTCTAGGGAATCTGTTTTACAGAGCAGATTACAGGCTTAGTCAAGAAATAATGGGGACCTGTGTGTCTACAGATCTTGCTACTTGGAAGATGTTTCAAGCTGAGAATTGTAATTTACTTTTTTTTTTTGGTAACTGTTGAGAATAAGGAGTTCTGACATTCCTGTGCTACAGTTTTCAGGAGTACACAGTGTCCAACAAGGAACGTAGCCCTTCAAACCCCTTCCTCCACCTGATAATCGGTGCCTTCTGTACCACTGAAGAACATACTCAGATTGCCAGTCTCAGGGAGATAAAGTCATTTCCAAACAGCAGCTCAAATTTTAAGGGCAACCTCAGCCCACCTCTCTTTTCCACCCATTAAGGAGGGTTTCTGTGACGACTACATTATTAATATAGGTCCCTTAAGAACTGGTTCTACTGCTCGCATGTGCTTCACCATGGCCTAGGCCTCTGGGCCACGCTTGGGCCAGGCTAGTGACCTCGCTGAGATTTTTGTAGGTGCAGCTTTCTTCTAAACCTTTTTTAACTGAAGTCAAATACTTCCATTTTTGACCCTTGTGTGATGGCATTCTTTCCTTCACAGTGCACCCCTCTGCATTATTAATTTCAACAAGACAGTGTCTGCTATTAAAAATTTCATAATAAATATCATTGCCAAGTGCTGATGAGCAGATGTTGAGCAGCATTTAAAGATTACGAGACCAAGGTAGGTCAAGTTATTTTAGTTCTCTGGAATCTAGAAAGCTCTTTTAAGCTGATTTTATGATGAACCCGATCGCCTGCTTTCATTGCTAGAAATTCACCGTATCTAATCCCCTTGTTTCATGTAGCAGAGCGTGCTGAGTGACACATGAGAGTTTCTCTTCAGCTAGTTTAATCAACCAGCTGCAGTTGCATTCAGTCATCTTTACTGGAGAATGAGCCTTCACTCATTATGGCTTCATCTAGAGAACAAATTGGTGTGCACAAGGAGACCAGGACTGCCGATGACTACTGCAATGTTGATTCAGACCTACAAAAACAGTCTGTTTGCATCAGGGACCCAGGATACACATAAACAGTTCGTGCAAGTCCAAAAATAATGGGCAATAATGCAAACTAATTCAGCTTAGAGCTGAATGGAGCAGTAGACTATCTGAATGTCAGCTGGAGCATCCGATTAAAGGTAGTAAGAACTCCGTTTAGCTTTCTGAGGCAGTTTGTCCTGTCAGTCGTAAGAGGGCAGAGAGGGGCACCCTCTGAAGGACGACTGAGCAAAGCAGCCGGCAGACTCACTGTGCGCAGCTCTCTGGAGGATTCCCAAATACACATCTGTCCAGTTTGGGAGTTAACTTCTGTGGCCTGCATCAAAAACCTGTTTCAGGGTGGACTCTTACTGACTTCCCCCTTCCTACTGTTATTCTGTTTGTAGCTTTCTCCTAGTTCAAGTTCTTACCACCTTTGCGGTTAAAGACTATGATGACACAACTAGCTTAACCAAGGATGGAAGCAAAAAGCAAAACCCGATACCGCTATCATGATATTTGTACCAGGAGGAAGTGCCGGGGTAACAAATTCTTCCAGGAGGCACAAAACCTTTGGACAGACAAATCTGGTCTTTAGGGAGCTGGCACACCAAGATTTGGAAACCTCACCCACTTGCTCTAATGGAAGCAATTAACAGCGACAATGAAGTTTCCTTTCTCCCATCCTCTATGTGTTTTAGAGGAAAACAGACAACCCAAATTGTGCACATTAAAATCTGAGCTCTGCAACAATTATGACAGAAAAATATAGAGCAGACCAGAACTTAATGGCTCTATTCAAGTATTTTTTATCTCCTAAGGGACTGTTTCAGAAACACAGCTGAACTCAGAGGCATGGACTTTGATTTCCTTGCCCCAGCCTTCCAATTCATAAAATAATTTAAATTACAGGAATGCTAAATTGACCTTGCATTCTCCTCTGCCTGCCTACTAATTAGAGTTTAACAAGTGGTGCTTCCAGCCCTTCACAGCACATCCAGAACAGAAAGTGATGCAAATATGAACTGATATGATCAGAGAGCTTTACCCTACCATCAATTTCTACATAAATCCAGATGGGACATCAACAGGAATTTTACAGACAGACGTGGCCCAAAGCCAAGATGAAAGCAACACTAATAAATCTTACTGTGGTCATATTGTTCTGGTACACTTCCATTCTTTTTGAGGTTTAAAATATCACAGCAATTCCCATTTGGGGCCAGGCCCAGAATGTAATTGTATTCTGTTCTAATGCTTTCAGGTGACAAAGCTGTGAACAGCCAGGTTTCAGTCAGTGAAACCAACACAGCTTCAGTGAGCCAGGAACATGTACATCTTCTGAGATAAACTATGCATTAGCAAATACAATACACCTTAGCATAGCTCTTAATTAAATCAACTTGCAGTTGTCACTTAGGCATTGATAATGCATCATATTACAGTGATTTTCCTAGGAAGAGAGCAAGGCTCTCTCAGAATGTCCCACCAGTCTTGATTTTCTACTCCAGCTGGATTTTCAAAGTCCTATTTGGAATTCACTCTCCTTGTTATACAATATCCATGCAGACTGTTCTTAGACATATAATTTGATTAAACAAAGATTTATGGGCTTTTGGTTTGAATTTGTATTTTTCAAAGCCAAAAAGCATTCAGAAATGTTTTAACGTTGTCTGAAATACTGCTGAGAATACAGTCAAATAACAAAGAGCCCATGTAACTAGATTTGTGCCACGCACTATTGTAACAGCATTGCTAATCCAAGAAGATGCAGAGGTATCAAAGGGGTGCTGAGGAAGCACCATAACAATGTTTCAGAATCAAGTAGTGTCTGTCAGCTCTTCAAGACACAGAATTCATATACAATTGTCTCTAACAGCCTTTTCTGCTGAGGAAAGAAAGGAGAAGGAAGTGCTGTAGAACAGGTTTCTGGGAGCTTTTTCCCCCACATCAACAAGCCCTTCCTGGAAGTTACAAAAAACGGGGATGTATATGTTGCATATTACATAGGCTCCGGTGAACAAGGGCGCTATATCCAGAGCCCACTAAAGCTGATGGATGGTTCCAAAGCTTCAGCAGACTCCTGATCAGCCCATCATACAATCAGTTCCCTGCCTCTCTGAATGGTACCATACACCTTCTGCTGGGTCCAGCTGTTTTTTAGTAGTGAAGAATCATTTCTCAATACCACTAAAAAAATAAAAATAGCTGAAGAGTTTTTATTGCCCCAGAAGCATACAAGAGCCATTTGCAAGTCTGACATGGGTTTCTACAGCAACCTGTTTTCACCTTGGCACTTAATTCAGACTGCTCTAGAGCACTCCTGTCAGTGCCTGGGAAAAGAAATTATTGTATTCCCAGTAACAAAAAGGGACTTGCTACACACACAGTCCACAGGACAGTGGGATGAAAATGAGCACGTCTGAAGCCAGTTGATGCAGTCCAGCCTCCCGAAATACAAACACAACTTTCATGCAAAGTCCAAGGGGAAGACGGTGCTTTCCGTATCTACAATGATCACAACAAAAAGACATTATTTTCAACTTCTACAGCTGAATTTAGAGACAACTTTCCCTTTACCACACATATTGCGACGGTTACAGTTTCCTTCCACTCCTCCCCTCAAGTGGTTTATGCTGTTTCACCCTCCTCCCTGTCTTCCTTCAAGTGCAAGAAGTCTGCTACAATGAACAGCAAAAAAATAACTATATAAAGAGAACTGCCACTTCTCAGCTCACTGAATGCCACTGAAATTTGCACCCTTCAACTGAAAAGCAAGTATACAAATTACCACCCTTTGAATTCAAGCACTGAATGTAAAACCAGGACCCAATCCAAGCGATTTTAGTATGATTCTGCTATTACTTATTACAATGAAGTTAGATTATTTTTATTTTTAGTCCCCACCATCAGCTGCAGGGAACTTGCCCCCAAGGGCAGGTGTAACCATAGAGAGAAGGAGGAGACAAAGAAACCCTCAACACAACCCACCCACCAAAGGGTTTATCCCAAGATTTACTAAGCAAATGACAAGAAGGATCATCCAGTTTTCAACAAAAACAAAGGAAGGAAGTGAAATTAATATTTTAATTAAAATGATAAATCAACCACCTTCTCTGAAATGGCTTGATGTAAATTCTCATCTACGACATTTTTGCTATAACAGAAAAGGGACCTGCAGGCAGCGGTATTTATTGTGCTCAGCTAACACTAGCACTTTCTCCCCTTAACACATATAACCCATTTCTAAAGGCTCGTCTTCTCACTGTGGCCTCAAAACTACTGAGTGGGAATTAAAAAAGAAAGAAAAAAGGACATAACAGACTCCAGTGATTCAGAGTAACCCACTCCAACTTGTGTTTTTAAAAATAGCTTTAAAGTCACACCAGATTTTTTCTTTCATTTTTACCAGTATGCTCAGACTTGTCTCAAACAGTTTCTTGTTCTTCTCCCATTCAAATCTATGGAAATTTTGCCTTCATTGTAATCAGAAGAGGAAATTCAGTCATATTTATTTCTCCAGAGTAAAGCAACCAGACAGACGTTAAAGGGCAGAGCCCAGTGGGGGCACCACTACACACACCTGTAAAGTCACTTCATAGTGATCCTTTTTCAAACTCTGCCCATGGTGCAGCAGAGAACAGATCTCACTAAATTTCCGAGACCTAAACACCACCACGTGCCAATTCAGCTCACAGATTTGCTCAGGATCAGACAATTAAAATCAGGGCTACAGCCCCCACCAGGCCACCCTTGCAGCATCTTGTATCTTCATCGCTCCGAAAATCCCAGCCCCAGTCTCCAGAGAGCTGCTAACATCTTACCCTGGAACCATAAGATGGCAAACAGAGGGCTAAGAAACATACACCGGCCCTTCCACTCCCCCTAGGGTAGTAAAATTTGGGCCGTGGCTGTTGGTGTCATGCTGTGGTGGAGATCTGCAGCCAGCCCCACTCACATCACCAGAGCTCTGATTTGCACTGAGGCCGCTGAGGAAGCCTCTACTCTTCATTAGGATGCTCTGTTTTGTACATCCTGTTTCCACTTGTGCGCACAAAGCTCTGCCAGCCTTCAGGCAATTCCCAGAACAAATAGGCTGACTTCTATTTTCAGCAGGAGCCACTGTCATTGCGTGAACTCACGTCAAGGTGATGTTTTTCTTACGTTTTTTCCAAATCCCAAGCATAGGGAAAAGCGACAGACATTACCCTCCATGTAACTTGCTCAAACTTATGTGCCAGGTCTTAAATTAACAAGCGAGAGCTGCATTCTGTCCCAAATACTTCGTTTAAAGCTCTTCCAAGCTGACCTGTGCAGTCAGTGATGCCTGAGTAACCATAGCAGCATATTTGAACAATGCCAAATACTTGTGAACAGACACACAAAAATTCAAGAGGTGGAACGCACAAAGCACGTATCTTGGTAAAATGGAGAACAGCCACTAGAAAAAGCACCAGAGCTGCTGATGAATATGAGAGCAGAGTCAGATCTGCTGTTTACTGAGACCAAAATGAGAGTCTCAATGGGTGAGCGAGACTGCTAGCACAGAACTAAGATGACAGCACAGATACACACAAGTAAAACTGGGGATGAAAGCGGCTTTGGAAGCCCCCTGAATTGCGCAGGTATCTGTGGCCACCATAGTTACCCAACTACCAAGCTCTGATCACTCCCTTACAAAAGCCTGGTTGGTGCTAGTTTTCCACTTGACAAGAGCCTCAAACAGGACAGAAGTCCAAAGCACATATTGACAGGTTTTTTCCAGTTACATTAAATTATACTTGATGCAGAGAAGCATTTACCTACTGCAATTATCCCTGGAGCTGGAAGTATATCCAAGACCTTAGAAGCCTTGAAAAAGCTAATTAATGCACTGCCATAAATAATTTGATCTCTTAGGAGGATATGTACTCTCCACACAGTAAGTAACAACTTTCTTTAATGGAAAAAAGGATGATTTGCCAATGCATATCTGTATTTTACTATAGGTGTTTATCAACCATTTATAATTTGCCATAAAGAAAGCAGAAAAGGTAAAAAGAGAAACCCTAGCCTAAAACACGGCACATTCCTGCGAGCTACACCATCCCTGGAAAGCAAATTAAGGTCTGGCCTGTTTTGTCAGACACAAAACATCTCCCGCAGGGAAATCTCACATGAAATTAAGAGTCAGTGCAGATAATTTCTCCCAGACGCTTTTGCAGTTGTAGAGATAGAAGGCGGCTGCACAAAACAACCTCCTCCCAGCTCTGCACCAGGGGATGCAACTGCCTGCTCCGTGCCCTCTGAAATGGGAGGAAAACAAATTGCTTCCTGTTGCAGAAAAAACAGCTACCTCTGGGACCACAGCACGATGGCATAGCAGGCTTCCCACTGCAAATCAGCAGAGAACACCAAGCATAATTAAAAAAAAAACAAAACAAAAACGTTATAAATCACCTGCTCAGCTAGTGTTGTTACCCAAAAGGCTTTAGCACACTTTTTAATGCACGAGGTTGCCCTTTAAATAGGTTTCCTTTCGTCCAGTGAGGTGAGGAGAGCAATCTTTTGTTGGAGATAAGCCTTGGTGACCAATTCTGTTGCAGTAGCATAAGGATCTTAAACTACTCATAAGATGGTTAAAGTGTTTTGAAAGATAAAAATAAAAGAGTGTCTAGTACCTTAAAAACCACCTAAACCCTCCTAAGAAATAGTAATTCAGTTCACTTTCTGAATACTTATTCTTAATAAGCACTCCAGAACTGCTGGTGGGAACAGCTTAGTGATCTAAAAATCAGGGCAAACCTCTTGCAAATGTCTTTTAATACGGAGGAAAAGCACGCACTGTGCCATAAACTCTTGAGACCACCCTTTGCGAGGTAACTCTGCTCCCTGTGACCCAGTACAAGCTGCCCAGTAGCGAGGGAACAAGTGGGTAACACAAAGACGACTGCTTGGCATCCTTCACGTGGCCGGAGCACCTGGAAACAACACCACTAGGAGCTAAACTGCTTGGACAAATGTGTGCCGGGGGCCACCTCAGCTGAAACCCCAAAGCATCTTTAATAAATAAAACCATTCTTCTCAGTGGCATCGAGCTGTCAGGGAGATTTCTGTATTTGAAGCTCTAGCAAAACCCAGCCCAGCCCTCCTGTGGAGAAAGAAACAGACCTTTGAACTCCTTGTGCAAATTTATACTTTTCTAAGTGCAGCCTTTTAGAAAGGGCTATAGCCAGGGGTGCAATTAATTCAATTCTTTCCAGAAGATTTTTAGCTCTGTAAAACTCATGTATTATTTAAGCCTCACAGCTTCAACCATGAACACTATCAAGATCCAGATTTCTCTTTGAGGGAGGGGAGAAGATGTTTTGGTGAAACATCTCTGGAAAAAATCCCGCAATACATTCAAACCCCCAGAATCTCTGGCTTCCAATAGAGACTTTTCATTTCTGCAGTGATTTCGATGGTACCCAGTTCTCTCCATCAGCAGGTCTCTATTTCAGCGGGCTCCGTGCTGTGCTGAGCCTCAGATTCCTACAGCAGCAACAAGGGATCATCTGTGGTAAAAGCCTCAGCCAGGCGGTTTTCTCCTGTATCTGCACTCCTAGCAAAAGTCAGATCACCTCAAGGATGACACAGAAGGATAAGTGGACAACCTGGATAAGTGAAATCAGCTGGATGAAGAATCCTTATACATAGAGATAGGTGCCATTGGAAAACAAAAAATAAACTTAATCTGTAGTTATATAAACATTTTTTTGCAACAGTTATCCTGATTGAGAAAGTGCCAGCTTTGAACACCTAATACAAGGCACCAGCTTCACTACTGGTCGGCATTTCACCTTTAGGAAAGGCCTGAGGGAAACCAGCTCTCCAGAGTAAAACAGAATCGGTGTGTGTAAAAATGATGGTAGAGCTTTACCAGTAGAAATTTCTGTGGTCTTCCTTGGCTTTTCTGAGACCTAAACTAACAGTTTAATAAGCAAGCACCACCGCACGGAAGTTCACCTGCATGAGGGAGATGGTTCCCTGTTCACAAGGGGATCCCAGTGGCACAGAGGGGTCCTTCTTCCCTCAGCAACATTTGGCTCCAGTTGGACAGCAAGTGTGCAGCTAAAGCCTTCAAGCAAATACCAAACATGTGGTATGATCTACATTTTCTAATGGCCAGCCAGGTAGTCAAAACAACCTAAGTGTCTTTGAAGAAACGTAATCTGGATTTAAACATACCAAACACTAGATCCTTTGTTGCTCAACAGCCATTAAATGCATCAAGGACACACAGAGCAGTGCAATAAACAGACTGAACAGCATTCACACCTGCAGACCTGGCCAAACCCCAGCTCCCGAGAGGCTGCCTTGTTAGGATCACTGCTACCACTCTTCAGAGCCCTGGCTCGCTCTGCTTTAAACAGAAACAGATTTTCTAGAAATCTGCATTACTGCGTGTTCCAAGTGCAGTAGCTGTCAGTCAGTTTTCCATAAGTTATTACTTCTGTGTATTCAGAGCAGTTTGGGAGCTGAAGGTTGTCTTGTCACTTCCACACTCCGTAAACTGTATAGATGCTGGAATATGGTAATATTTACTCCTGTTTTGCCATCTGCTTATGCATGCACATAAAATATGTTACTCCCAGAATGTGGAGCAGCAGAATAACAGCCGTAGCTTTCCATTGCAAGATAAAGGTACAAAAATCAATACGCATTTTTTCTTTCTAGTGAAAAAGGTACTATTGCACCAAAGAAGGAAGAAAAAAAAATATATGGTTTAAAAAAAAAATTAAAACCCCAACTTTTCAACGGAATATATTCTCCTTAGCTTTGAGCTTTACTGAAGAGTCAGTGCCTAAAAAAAAACCAAACCCCTTCCACCAAATCTCTACCATCTTGGTTATGTAAAAAAACAAACCAACCCTGAAACAGAGGGCTAGGTTGTCTATCTTTAGAAGGAAAGAGCCATCCCAGCATTAGGTCAGGTTGCAACAGGATGAACGTCCCCAAACTCCCTCTCACCTGAGCACCTTGACATACCTTAGAAAAAAAGCCAACTTTTAGTTTTGATTTCCAGACTGAAGAGAAGTTCTGCTACACTCCTCCTACCCACCGCCTGAGCAGCACCCGAGGAAGAAAGCACCAGTCAAACACCAACCCCCAGAGCAGCTGTTCTCACTGTGCACAAACAAAGCAACTACAGCCCCCACCCACAAACACCTCCCCATGCAAGGAGGGCCTCCTACTCAGGTGTTTATTGTTAAAGTCAGTACTAAAGACAGACCTAAGATTCAGAGTGTGTTTAAATAACTAAATAAAGATCAACATGGCAAACTGAAGTGTAAAGACTCTCTGCTTCCCTCAGCCAACAAACGAATCCAAACACTTAACTAGTGTTTCAAATGACAGAGCACAGCCACACACAGGCTCCCAGCCATACAGGAAAGTGCCCAAGACAATTTCACCATCGCAACTTTCAAAACCAGACTGAAATCTGCAAAAGCTATTTCCTGAAAGGGCAGACCTCAGCACAGGTAACTCCAGACTTCAGTTCCTTCAGTTTATTTTGAATAAAGCTGATAAAGAAAGGTGGATTGAGCGGAGGGCTGATGCCTCCACTGGTTTCTAGTCCATGTGAGATGAGAATTTTGCACTCTCCCTGGTCTTAGGCCAGATTCTTTGGGTATAGATGGGTTTTGTTTTGGTGTTTTTTTCCCTAGGGCAGGGAAAACACTGTTGTGGGTCAGGGAAGTGGGAATTCTGTCTTACAGCCAATGAGAACAGGAACTTTTGAAATCAAGTTGTGTAATGTTTCACAGAAACCTCAAAGGCTCCATGGCCATAGAAAGCTGGCAAGAGCTGGATAAACATTTCTGCCCCAGCTGGTTGTTCTCTTACAGACAGCATCATCAGCTGGTTAGTTTACCAGTTGGTTTACCGTCAGACTCCATGGACACTGCACTTTATCGCTTGCACCACTGTAGCGCTTCCGCTATCACATTTCAACAAGTCATCTCATTGTTGAACAGCTCTTTTCACACTGCTTTGGGACTCTTAAGTTGCCTACAACCAGCACTTTCACCCAGAAGTGATCATACCTTCAGTTTCCCACGACTGTAAAAATAAATATGAACATTTTCCCACCCCACAGCACTGAAACTGCTGTATCCCAGGCCATGCCATAGGCGAGTGCCCACCAAATCATGGTGGTAGGAAACAGGTCTCAGCCTGAGCTTCAAACACCCCATCACACCCAAACAGGGAGACCCTCTCCCCGTTTATGATGACACACACCCCGAAGCCTCTTCTGGTTGAAGATCGTAATGTAAGGCATTTAGGGAATCAAGGTAACTTCTTACAGGACTGTACTTCTGTCAGTCTAAAGAGATGGAAGCTGAACCCATCGTAGCTATGAAAGAGAACATTCAGTGTCTTGTGTGACTATAAAAGAATTAAAAGACTCATTTTACAGTGCATTTTAATTAAAAGTTCATTATAAGAATTTTCTTGTAAGGACAGCATACTACATATTAATGGAAATATGTAACTTTATCCTACAAATGGGACTGTCACCATATTATTCTTACCATTCAAACATATGAAAAATAAAATATGATATTTAGCTTTATAAATTCTCCCTCCCCCCCTCTTTAAATATTTTTTCTTTTAAATAACAAAAGTATTAACTCTTTCCCAGTACAGTGCATTTGCTATCTGCGAGCCACAAACCAAGTATTCACATCAATGCCAAGGAAACAGCAACACTGTTTGCAAAATATTGAGAGAAAATTATAAAAAAATATAGTAGTCAGCCCAGTGCTTACAGAAAAGACAGTCAACAAGAATCAAAAAAACCAGCACATTTTCATATTACATAGGACCATTATAATAACATAGAAAACAGTGCAGAAGACTTATGTTGGAAAAATATATAGCAATTCTCAACAAGCAGAAACTGAACTTTGGCACTTGCTCAGAAAAAGGCCTTTCAAAGCAAAACAAAATGGAAATTCACTTAATCACAGCTTGTATATTTGAAAAAAAAAGACATTGACTAAAGCAAGAGAAACAATAGAGAAAAGTTTACAAGCCAGGTCACTATGAATTCAGTACATTCAGCCTACAGAAAATACAAATACAATCCTTCATCCGTTCATCTATGCTAGGATCCTGGCTAGCGAAAGACAAGCTTTGGGACAGAACCTTACCTGAAGCATCTCTGTGCCAGTGGAGCTATGCTGATTACACAGCCCTTTCTTCAAATTGAACTAGAATAACATGTCTCAAATACATTGCCTCTGCATCATAAAATAAGGATTTCTAACCTGCAAATTAAAAAACAAGACCCTTACACTCAGGCAGTGGCTGTTCTGCTCTACCCATAGTCGCACCAGAACCACTGTAGTGTAAGGATTAAGTCAGTTTTTTAAAAAGAGCTAAACAAGAATGGCTTCAATTCAAAGGGGGGACAATAGACTGGAAGGAAGGATTCACACTTAGCCTGTTAATCTTAGCGCGATGTCAGCACTGCACATTGTCGAAAGGAGCACTACAGTTAACATGTGCACGGCTGTTTCCCCTCCCTGAAAGAAATTACATCCTAAACTCAGGCCTAATCAAAAGGCTGCTGCAGGCCAAAGTGTACTTCTGGATCAGGCCATAAGAAAGAACAGGCTGCTCCAGTCAAGAAGTGCTTCTTTCATTGTCAGGCTCAATGCCCCGAACTAGCAGCGATCTTTGCACAGAGGCAGTTTACTCATTTTTTTTATTCTTTTGAGGAGTTAAGATAGGGAAGGGCAGAGAGAAAAATAAGTGCTTTAGATTGCACAGAAGATTGTCCTACTAAAGGGGGCACTTGAATTGGAAATTACTGCAGCTATAAATCTAGCAGACGCTCTTCACACGTCTCCACAGGCCATTTAGTAGCACCTCCAAATACATCAACGTTGTTATCAACCCAGGGTATGATGTTGCCAGGCATGTTGATAGAGCAGTTAGCAATATTCATGATGTCTTCAGCTTTTAAGACCCTGTCCCATATATTGAACTGGCTCATCTCCCCAACGAAGGCTTGAGTCGCATCAAATCTTCCTCCTACTGTGTCCTTTAGGCACACAAGAGTTAGATTAGATGAGAAGGTTATTTCAACATTTTCTTCTTCAAACCTGAAGACCCCCCAGCCACATTGCTAGAAGGAAGTGCAGAGCTAGGTCACAGCAAAACAACTTCCAAGTTTCTAGAAGGGCTACTTTGAACAGAATGTTCTATGGAATAGTTAAAAGCTCCAATATGAAATGTGTCAAAACAATTCAAAGCAAACAGTGGTGACTTTATACCATCACACAAAGGTTAGACACAACTAACCCTTCCCCCAAGCAGTAGAGAAGGAAGTCAGCTTCAAATATTGAGGCTAATTTAAGAGCCATTTTGCAAGCTTGGCACAGAACAACTTCAGCAAGAACTGCACAGATGTGCAAGATTATGCTGAAAGCTTTATAGCTATAGATTAAACTGTAACTGCAGCCCTTGACCAGTTGTCTGCAGGGCCTATGAGATCTTTGGATGTAAATACACAGGCTTCTGCTAGTCGTAACAAATGACTAACTCAAACTGCTATTGCATAAGCCTAAAAGCGTTTGTTTGCTCCATCCACTACTCAAGGACAGAAAACACACATTTTGTGTGATCACACTAACATGAAACTGATAGCATAGGATAGAAGCAAGCACAGAACAGGCAAATGGCATGAGAGAGTTACAGAAAAGCTGCCAGCCACTTAATAATGAGCTGGAGCATCTGCTGTACGGAGTGCATCAGGATTCTGAATTTACCATTCTGTCATTTATGTCATGGGTAAGTATCTACTAAAATCAGTATCAGGATAAAACTATTTTTTCATTGCCTTGCCCCATTGTGAACCTGGGAATCCTGGAGAAAGGCTATTTCTTGCTACTCATTACAATATTGGTTTTTTAAGCTTATGTATAGTCATGCAAAGAACAGGTAGAGAAAAAAAAATGAAGAGCCACACAATGCATAGGAAATAGCTTAGTAAGATGTTAACTAGTAGAGGAAAACTCAAGATCTTTTGGGGTTTTGTTTGTTTTGGGTTTGGTTGGTTCTTATTTTTTCAATATTCAAAAAGTACTTAACCTCACAAATGCTTTCTGTTGGCAATACTAATATTCAAACTTTATTAACATTTGCATTAGGAGAGTTAATTTAGCTACACATTTAATGACAAATAAAATGTCTGATTTAGAGTTTGTCCCTTTGACTTCAGACTCATCTTTAAAGTAGACATAAATTCTGAATGAGTGACAGACTCCACTATTCTAAAAATGTGTTACATACCTGAAAAGCTGCAGAATTCAGTCTGGAGGGAGATCTCCATAGCAGGCTCAATTATAAGAGAACCTGACATACCCACAAGCACTCCAGTGCCCACAGTTGTTGGTCCCCTCACCCTCATACACACACTTTCTTTAGTCTATTCCAGGGCTCGAGGACTAACATTCTTACTGTTCTTGGAACAAAGACGGAAGGGAGGGGACAAACCAGTAAGCTGCTAAGGGGGACAGTCAATTTGGCTTAAATTAAAAAAAAAATAATAAAACAAATCAAAGCAATTATGTTTGGTCCACTTTCAGCACTGGCTAATTCTGTCCTTTTCTGTAACTTCAGTGGCCACATTGCTAGTTACCAGCAATCTAGTTCGAATGGTTTAATAAAAGGCATTATTCAGATCACTGACGAAGTTGTACACTGTAGCATTAAGAGTGGAAATAGGAATAGTTGCAACATGAATATTTAATACACGAAACAAAATATACCAATGTGTGATCGCATTAAGTGTTTGTTGCTTTGATTTAATCTTTCTGATACTGTGTATACAACAGGACTAAGTGTTTAACAAAGAGAAATTATTTTCTTACAGCTGCTGTTTGTTTGCGGAGTTTTGTTTGTTGTTTTTTTTTAAACCCTGGAACACACTGTCATTCACTCACCTGTTCCTGACCCAGGATCAAGACACCTCCAGGTTTAATTGGGTGCCAAGGAGCAAGATTCTCCCCAGTGCCAAGTTTCTCTCCATCCTGAAAAGCCTCCCACATTCCATCTCTGGTTGTCCAGGTTATACAGATATGATGCCATTTTCCATCACTAATGAAGAGAGGGAGCTGGGCAACCTACAAAAACAAAGAATAATGCATGTTCCAAACCAAGTCTACCAGGTCAAGCGCAACATTTAAAAAGGGACAGAATTTACTCTGTCCTCAGAAGCAAAAAGCTCAGATGTAGAAGTTCGCCATATCTTTCTACTTTGTCCCAGCTCTCCTGTATTCAGGACAGCCATGCTTCTTATCCTATATGCAAGCCTTTGTTTCATCCAGAATCAAGTGACAGAAGTACCACATTCTAAGTGGTTATCAATCCACTGATCCTGCATATTAGTATGTGGCATTTCTTGTTTAAATTTCAGTGCTTAGTCCTATTAATAACTTTTCATCCAATGTTCATATTAAGTTTCTCTTAAAATCTGGGGTTTGCCTGCACCATTTGCAGTAACAACTCTGACAAAATTATCTGCCTGCTTCCAGTAAGGCTTGTGGGAACTGTTACATACGGCTCCAAATAGAAGGAACTATGGTCCTTTAGGAATTTGATCTGAAAACTTACTCAACATGAAGACACAAACACAATGGTCTATGGAGCAGCTGTGATGTGGGAGAAAGAAAAGCCTCAAAGAACATTATTAGTACTGACATAATATTGTAGAGAAAAAGTGATTGCTAACGATAAGCAGATTCAAGTTTCCTTCTCTTTCATAAACCATTAAAAATAATCAGCTTTTCACTTTTATTAATTTGGGAAGATGATAGGACAGTTAAAAGTCCTTAACTAGGCACCTGACTGAATCCCCTGAGTTGTGGTGTAGATCTGTAAACACCAGATCCCTCAGAGAGCAGTGAGTTACTAGGAAACCTAACTGAATCTGTTTTAACGCCAGGTTTCAATGGGTCTTGTTTTTCTCAAGCCTCATTCTGAGGTTTGTCGGAAACCATTAATTGTTGCTTTTTGTCTATAAAGTCTGAAAAAGTTGTACCTAAACTGATGTACAGTCACTGAACATAAAACCAGCCACAATTACATGCCTTTTGCTCTCCATCTTCTGCAAAATTCACTTTAACATATCTGAACTTCTTCTGAAAGACAGAAATACTGCAACTGGCTTAGACCTTACAGGTTTTGCAATAGTGTGTCTTCAAATATTGCTTCTGTTTCATAAAATGAAAAAACAAGAGGCCAAGATCCGCTTGTGAATTCAGAGGACATGCCTAAGTGTCTGCACATCTAGATGTCATGCTGCTTTTTCTCAACACAAATATATGTACCAATCGACTTTGTTTTGAGTACTTTCATGAACTTACAGCAAACATACAGACAACAACAGACAAGCAGACGCTACCATCTCAAAGTCCCAGAACCAGCTTCTCTCATAGGGAATGAAAGAGTTACGAGAGAGGGACCAAAGGTTCAGGCCTTATTCTGACAATATAGACAAAGAAGTTAGTAGATTCTCACCTTATCATTAATTAGCAGTTCAATTGGATTATTCCCCCATTCTATGAGGACAATTTCATTAGCCTGCCCAGGAACAGCATATGAGAATGGAGTGCCAATCCCAGGAGAAGCACTGGATCTCAACCACAAGCACACAGTAAACGCATAGAGCTCCGGCAGAGTCTTCTTGATCTTCCCATATAAGTAGTTTGTGCGAAGAGGAAGGGAGACTTTGAATTCATCAGGTGACTTAAATGCACTGTTACCTAGAATTACATTAAGGGAGAAAAACCTTTAGCATTAAACAAAACCATGTATTCACAATTCAGGTTAAGGAGCAATATAAGTGACATTGAGAATCTTTGGAATTTTAATCACTTTAGAGAGGTATACAAAAATATATTGTAGTATTACTGAATGTTGATTTTGCAGCACAGAAAAATACAACTATATTTTATACACATCGGGCTAATTACTTAGCCTATGTTTCCTGCTCATTTAGAGCAGAAGAATAGATCGCAAACAACTAATGAGAGGCTGTTAAATATTTTCGTTCTTCATTGCTTAGTTCATGGCTGAAGGCCTGCCTATTTCAAACAATTCAAAATGTTTTAAAAGATATTTACTGTTACTAAACATACATTCTCTGGTATGCTCATTATTAAAGCACCACAGTGCTACAAAAACAGTATTTCTTTTCCTCTTACTGCCACACAGGGAGCTAGCAGCAGCATCCCCATTTTAGAGATACCAGCCTGAGAAAGAGGTTGATACTCTCATTTTGAGTGGCCAATTTGAAATAAGAAAAAGCTGAGACATTCCAGAAAGCAGAGTGGAACTCAGAAGAACTGATTTCTGTCTGGTAGACAAATCAGGAAGAGGTCTGAACAAAAATATAAAGGCAAAGTTCAAAGTGACCTGAAGAAAAATGTGATTTAAAGTACAAAAACATTAGGCGTTTTTCTAACATAAAAGTAGGAATTATTGTTTAGATTTTTCTAAAAGATGTCATAAAAACTAGTGAGACAGTCCACAGAGATGTTTGTGAAACTGAGAACTCTTAAGACCAAAACTTTATGAAGTTGCAATACTCTGTATTAGTTTGTGTATACTTCTGTACTTGCTTACTCATAAATTTCTGTAACTAAATATTAAGATAAGAGAAATCCCACATGGTGCCACAAAACAAAACCCCACAGTTCTGTAGTACAGCATTCCCCTCAACCTTTTAGCAACCTGTTCTTCTGAGTCTCACTGATTTCCTTTACTCACATTCCTGAAACAAATTCTATCCCCTTGCCAAACTTCACACTCCAATCCAAATGAAGAACTGTTGTCACAAAAAGTTTCCACATTTTTCATATGCAATTTTCAAACTGTTGGCATTCTCTCAGTTGCCATTCTTAGAAGCAACTGAAGTGTTTTGACTGCATTTTTCACAGAACAAGGAGGTGGAAAAAGAAGAAGCTTGTCTGATGCTTGCACCTGTCTTGAGGGGCTTACAGACCAAAAACTGAAATATTCTAAACTCTAAGCAAAAAAAAATATCCCAGGGTCTTAGGGCTAATGTGGAGCACCTCCACTAGGCTGGTACAGCCAATCTAATGTGTTTTTAAAAAATAAATAAAAAGAAAGAAAAGAAAGAAACATACTCCATCAAGAGCATGAGTCATTTCACGAAAGAACTTACAGAAGCAATAATGAATTGGAGAACAACATACAATACATGCAATATTCATTTTTTAATATTTTTCAGTTTGTTGTCATGACTTGAAAACATCCACAACTCCAAATGATAAAAGGATCCTCCTGTTCCGGGCAATGAGCACATGCACAGGATAAGACAAGACCTTTCCTAATGAATCTGAATTATTCTTGGATACGATGGGCAAGATATATGGTTATTCCCTTTAAGAGATGGAGAAAACAGATTCAGATGTAGCAAGTGACCTCTTGTGTCTGCAGCAAAGCTAGGAACCACACTGAAGTCCAAGCACTACTAGTTGCAGGATCATTGGTCCACCCAGTCCTGCTTTTTAATGCATCATCTACTGCTGTCGATGGAGACAACCAGTGAAGGAGTTACCAGAAGACTTCGGGAATCACAACAGTTGTACAAACTTCAAACTCTACCCCAGTGGTAACTAAAGAAAGCTGTCACAACTACAGATAAAAAAAACCAAAAAGTTCACAGTGTCACCTTATAAGGTCAGTTTTCTCCTCCATTCATTTAGTCTCAGGACAACAAAGAGCTTATGACACGGGTTAGTTTTCAGGAAGAGATGCTAAACAATGTGGCATTTAAACTAAAAGCACAATAGAAACACTATTTTGAAAAGAAGTCAGGTCACTTCAAATATTGTTTGCATTTAATCTACAAAATCATTAAGTTCTCAGATCATTATTACCCTCACTTTGATTTGACAGAGGCACAGAATAGCTAGTAAGAAGGAGCACTGTAAAAGAGAACAAATTACACAACTAAAAGAAAGCCTGTGTCTTGGTTCCTGGCCCAAATTCTTCAGTTCCTCGGAGACTTGTAAGACAGTCCTCTCTCCCCACATAAAAAATAGAGGTGGAAACACACTATTTTTAACCTAAATAAATTACACATACTTGAGCTCCCACCACTCCCTTTCTCTTTCTGATGACTTGCTGATATGAGTCACATCTTTCAGAAACAAGGGCTGGTAATACTTGCCACATAAGACATGAAGAGGCCACAAATCCTCCAGAATTTTAAGTGCAATTTAGGTTTTATCTTGGCTCTCAGCAAATACTAAATGATAGAGCCAGTAGATCTCTTCCTTTTTCCTCTCCTTCACACTTTTTAAATGAATAGGTACAATATTACTCAAATGGATCCATTAGACTACATTTTAAAATTCATGAGGTGCGTGTTTGGAGCATTTTTAAAGCACGTCCATTAAGTTGCTTTTAAGCAGAAACTCTATTCACCTTGGAAAATCATTTAAAGATGGGGCAGGGGTATTTACCGGTACTCTAGTCCCACACTCTGTAGGTGCATATAGTCAATACAGAAAGATAGTTCTGTTCTTTAGCTCATTTCCATGGGCATTTGTAAGTCAAATAAACAGACTCTACCCAAGCACAGAGAGCTCAGTAATAATTAATCTAAGTATCTGAATAAATGCCTAGGATTAAGAGAGTGTCCCCCAGTGGCACCATGTGTAATCTGCTGTAAACTCTGAAGGCTATATACACTTGGGATAGGACACAACTCAAGTATCTGCAGTCACCCAAAGTCATAATCAGCAACAAAAGGAAAGATCACCAGCAGTACTTCCAAAGCAGCAGGAAATGATTCTGGTATAAAACGCCATTCACTACATCAAAGGCAGTTGTGCTAATTAAATTTAGCCCATCTGATTTTCAGTCCAAATAAAGAAAGGCAGCTCTATTTGAGTGTGTACCTGCCATGTCTAGGTATCTGCCTGACACCAATGTCATACTTCTTCCCATTTTGACTTGTCTCCTTACATATCTTTCCATCCCACAAACACTAAGAGCTTCATCCTAACCACCCACATATGCCAAATTAAGAGACAGGGAGCTGAAGCCAAAGCCATTGCAAAGGCCTGTCAAGCAGGAATCCTGTGACAAAAGGAAAAAAGGTCTCCAAGTATTCACACTGTCACCTACTATTTCATCCAGCACCGTAACTGTCTTTCCCTCAAGGCCCACATTCAGACTACTGCACTATAAGGAAGGAGTAAATAAAATTAATCAGCATGGAGAAGTGTTCAGATTCTGTGCAGATTACCTTTTTCTAATTCAGACACTCTTTCTAGCAATGCATTCAAGGCTGTCTCTGTCTTTTGTCGATGGGCTGAAGTCTCATTATGAAGCAAAGACTTTTCATCCTCAAGCTCGGCCACTTTACTCAGGAGTTGGCGTTCCAGGTCTCCAAGCCTCCGTTGAAGCATCTCTCGAAGGTCACTAGGCAGTGCTGCATACGACACGTTGGCTCGGAGTTGATGCTTTAGGGGAAATGAGAATTAAGAAAAAAAAATGTAATTACTAAAACAGAAACTGCAAAATGCAGATATGCTTCTGATTCAAAGGGATGAAAGCAAGATCACCGATTTCTCCAGCAAGCACAAAAGAAGCGTTGCTTTTTAGCACTTGTCATGTTCAGTGCTTTTATCAGCACTGTAGCTAAACAGGTCCTGAAACAAAAGGGCACTTTTGTTAGAGGCTTCCAGCATTTCATATGCAGTCTTCATACAGTCAAGTTCAATAAAATCAATGTAGGAAGCCAGGTCTGATGCACTGCCATTAGCATGGGTACATGTGGCACATTAGTTAATCTTTCTTTACTTACTGCAAGTGACATTGCCAACTTAAGTAAACAGAAAAACTAATACTTTTTTTAAATGAAAAATTAAGCTACTTTGAAAGCAAGTTTACCCAATTCACCAAAGTTTCCTCAGTTTTGATTTGCAGAGTAAGGAAGTCAGATGCTCTTTACATCAACCGTAATTATTACCCGGTGAAAGTATTTTTATTCAAACTGCAGAAAAACCCACACACTCTTTCTTAAATAAAACTGGTATCTTTAAGGATACCACAATACCAATGGATCCACTTACTATATTATTCTAGCAGCTTCCCTTCTCCAACATTTTTAAAAATGCCTCAAAAAGAAAAAAAATGTAATAAAAGGATGTTGGACTACCAGATCATTCAAAATTGTACTTGAAAAGCAGTCCAGAGCATTTAGACTTAACAGAAAAAACCTTTAGGAAGTTACTCGCCACCCTCACATGGAGGGACAGCAGGAGGACAGCAGGAGGGCCCGCTTGTAGCTCTCAGAGTGTGGAAAGCTAAACACAACACCCAGCAGGATTCCCGTGGCGATACTCTTTAAATATTTCCATGAGTGCCACTCAACCATGGGCACTGTCCAAAGGCTCGTGGAAATCACTTACCAGTGGGCTTGGACCCAATTCGCTTTCTATTCACAGGCACATAGAATCAGGTTCTTTTTATTCTATGTCAGCTCTAAATACATCATCTTAACTTCACAATCTGCACAACACAATCTCCTCATTACCACTGCTCTGCTCGGCTCCATATGGCAAGGTCTTACTGCCCAAGACGTCAGCTTTATACCTCAAAACCCATGATGTCACATTCCCAGAAAGAGAGATTTAGATATATTAATACAGAAACTAAGCTGGTGACCAGGAGGAAAACCATAATCTCCCTCCATGCAGTGGAAGAACACACTTACAGAGGAGCCCTTCAGGTTTTTTACCATTAAAACGAGCAGACAATCAAGAAAACCAGACAAGCCAACCAAGCAACTCACTCCCAGGGCTTGGCCAGCTTGTATTTATTTCCATAAAGATTAAGTGCACTGGTTGTGTTGACCCGGCCGTCCAAAGCCACCGTCGCACGTTGAGTTCCGAGGCTGTGCTGGGTGGGCAGGCTCACCCCGCGCCCCGGCCCTACCTCCAGGCTCTCCAGCCGGTCCTTCAGGGTCTGCATGGTGCGGCTCAGCTGGTCGATGACCTGCGCCGGGTCCCGCGGCAGGTCGCCCATGGTGTCCTTGCCCTTGCCCAGCTCCTTCTTCCACGTCCCCGTGGCAGCCTTGCCGTCGGCGCTCTCGCAGCGGCTCAGCTTGCCGGTGAGCTCCCGGATGGCCTCCCGCTGGCTCCCGATGGTCTCCTTCTGCTGCAGGACGGTCTCCCGCAGCTGCAGCACCGTGGCTTTCAGCTCCTCCTCAGGGGGCTGCGCGCCTCCCTGCATGGGCACCGGGGGCAGCGGGCAGCCCGAGCCGGTGGCGTCCAGCGGCAGCGAGGTGCACACGAAGCGGCTCCCCGGCGGGCTCTCCTGCTCCCCCGCCGCCGAACCCCGGACTCCCGCGGCTACGGCGAGCAGGAGCCCTGCGATCGCAGGCAACATCCCGGCTGCTGAGCAGAGCGACAGCTCTGAGGGGACGGCGGGGCGGGGGCCGAGCCGGCCGCGGCGCTGACAGGAGGCCGGTCCCGCCGCCCCGTCCCGTCCCGTCCTGTCACTCTCCTCACGGCGCTCCCGCGCTCACCGCCGGCCCGCGGCTTTTATAGGCAGGGCGGGCGCGTGGCGGGGGGGCCGGCTCGCGCTGGTTGGCTGCAGCCGGCGCTGACGCCGCGTGCTCCCGNGCTCGGGCCGGGCCGGGGAGCGCAGCCCCGGTGCAGCCCGGGACTCGCAGCAGCGCCGGCCGGAGTCGGAGCGGGTGGCTCAGGGCTGCTCCATTCGGGTGCTGGAAACCTCCACGGATCGAACCCCTGGTCCAGCGACCCCACGGGGAAAAAGCTGCTCGCTGTGTCCCGGCTGAACCTCTCCTGCTTCAACTTACACCCGTTGTCCCTTGTTGCTCCCACCAGGGTGATGAGCCAGGCTCCATGATCTCCTCTGCCAAATTTGCTCCAGCTCGTTGGTGTCTTTCTTGCACTAGGGGGGTCAAAACTGGTCAAAATCCCGGTATCTGGATGTTATGGAGCCAGCACCGAGCAAAGGGGTCATTGCTTCCCAGCACCCACCGGCTGCGCTCCTGCAAATGCAGCCCTGGGATACCCTTGGCCCAGGCCAACTGTTAACACCTATTTGACCTAAAAGATAATGCCGTTACAAAAATGAGAGACGGTTCGAGTTATACATCAGTATTCAGATTTATCATGGACAGAAAAGGGACAGGGACATTTTAAGAAGAAGCTTCAGAAATTTTCATAAAGTACTGTAAGACTATTGTTGGACCTTAAGACCACTGTGGTTTTAGCTCTGCTGTTCATAGTATCCAGTATTTTTTATGCTGATCGCAAATCCTTTAAATTAATAATACCTGAAGGCTTGCATATTTCTCCAAGTGCCATACAAATATCAGCTGAACAGTTCTTGGAAACTTCTTGCAGAAATGCAATGAAAATGGTTACCTCTACTGGAAAAATAGAGAGACAATTTCCTCGTGCATCAGCAGAGGCTGCTCTTAGGACTTGAAAACCTTTGAGTAGAACTTCAGATTTTTAGAAAGTTTGTATATGCAAATTAAAGACGTTTTACCACAGGGTGAGTAGTTATTACTACGAAATACATGACTTTTTAATAATAATGAATAAATACACTGAATAAAGAATACGTAATTGAAAATATTTTCAGCTTTTTTTCCAGTCAACATGTGAATTACTCTGCTACAGAATGAGTTAGCAAGTTTCAAGGAGTGTGTATCACAGTCATAGTTAAATTTCATGAGTTCCAGTTTATTTGTTTGACTCCTCCCACAATGTCCTGTTTGAAAGCCACGTCATTCAAAGCCAATTGCAGCTGCTGTTAAGCCACCCAAGGGAGAGATGCAGCTCGTGCTGCTTGTTCAAGGGGAGAGAACGCAGAGGACAGATGGAGTTCAATAAACCACCGGTTTTTGTGTGAACTTCATTTATCTGGAAACCAGGTCTCAAGAGACTGTCCTGCTTCCTGCTTCAACGGAACCAAGTACCTGCTCCGGTATGGAGACTCTGCCCAACTCCTGGTTAGACATCTCACTCCTATAGAAATCATCAGGATATCATTGCTTAATCATTTTGCCAATTAAAACTCTGGAGGCTGCAGTGAGAAGGACCCTGCAAGCACACTCAGAACGTCTCCTCTGTCAACAGTGTCTTTCCAGTCCATATAAGCCCAAGAAATGCTAAAGGCCATATGCAATAATGTAACAAATTTTTTGCTCTACATGTAAGATTATTCAGTCACATCTGTATCACGTTATAGCTCATTTCTCCCGAATGTCATGTGAGGCAGTATGAAAAAACTTACTAACATAACTGTAAAATGCTGGGTTTGCCTGTCACCCTACTGCTGGACAACAGCTGTCTATGGCTTTTACACAACTTGATTCCATCCTCTGTAATGTGACTTGTGATGGTACCCTATGAAAACAGCCTCACCAAAATACCGATCCTGATTTTAAAACTAACTTTACAATTCAGAGCTGTTCCCAAACAGATTTGGACTCAATGCATGACAGTGACAAAGGTATTGCTCCTTTTTACATTCAAGCGTTGTATAGCTTAAAGGTTTTACTTTGTTATAGATAGATTTTTGTCTTAATTTTTTATTCAAGCACACTGAGAAGTAACACAAGCAGCAGCAAGCAGCAAACACCTGACTTCCAAAGTTCTGTACGGTATATGGTAGCAAATTGCTCATGACAATAATGTTTTTTTTTCAGCAAGGGAGGTCAGTAAAACAGGAAAGAATCCCAACAAAAACACTCAGAAATGTCAGTTACTGCACAATGGGGCATGAGATTCTGACATCTAAATTTAATGCATGTAATAATTTATTGAAACACTGCTTGTGACTGTAGCCAGTGTTTTTTCATGTTGAAGGCCACATCAATCTTCATTTTGAGTGACTAACATGCAGCAGCACATTATCATAAATAATAGAACATAAATTGTTGTAAAATCGAGAGTGTCTATCATTTTTACACCAATATATTACATGCTAAGCCATAACCAAGCTTAATACTTGATAATTTTAGATGTTTGAAAAACAGTTGCTGGGAGGGTTTTTTTTCCTTATGATCAAGATGAACAGTTTATAGGCACAGTGATTATACTTCATGGTAGCATAAAAGCTGATCGGGGTAGAGGGGGAAGCAGAGCGAGTACAGATCACTTACTATTGCATCTGAGAGGTTTTTAAAAGTTCCTGGCTCTGGGGCTGTCAGGCAGCCCAGCATCTCTGCAGCCCACAGAATGGATTTTTAATTTTTAATTTAACTTTGACAGTTTCTGCTGCCTTCAAAAGGGCTTTATTCTCTTTGGAAGCAGCATTTGCATGCTAGCTGCTATCTCTCTTTATCTTTGATGCGCAACTGTAATATCTAATACTGGAACTTCAATATGTATGTAAAAGGCAGTTGGATTCTCAATAATGTAAAGTTTTTGTGTTTAGGATGAAGGTCTGGAATTCAGGAGATCTGACATAAAACTTTGCTAACACACTTCTGTCTGGCCACTATCACTAATGCAACCTTGCAAAAACTTTTAAATAAATTAGGAGACTGTGCCTCATTTTTAAAGTGTAGCTTAAGCACATGAAAGACAGTGACTTTAGATGGAAGATATTATTTGTTTGATACTTCCGTTTTGTTCCACTTATTATTGTCCAGCTGTTCAGTGAAATATTGGCCTAATTATCCAAAAGGCTCAACTTAGTCTAGACCTACTGACCCAGGTTTAGAACCTTTTATAGGTGATTTAGAAATTCAGGTCTTATTGTAATGAAGTTAAACATTTAACTGCCTAGTGAAATGTTCAAAAGTGCTAACTGTCCAGCTTTGTCACTGAGGATCTAAATTTTACAGCCTGGCCCTAGGGACATTTGAAAAAAATCACCTTTAATTTCTCTACGCATCCTTTCTCCGTTTATAAAATGAGCATATTATTCCCTTTCCTCTCTAGCATTTCTCACATTATAAACTCTCACCAGGCAGAAATCGTCTATTCCTGTATGTCTGTGCATCACAATGGGACACGGTTTTCCCTGATGCTCATTATTTGTATCAGAGTAGCATTTATACTAGCTAGGTTATACTAGTTTATTTAACCCACTTGCTTCTAAGAAAATGCTACTTGGGCTGCCATTTACAACTGCCAGAAGTTTAAAAAAAAAGAAAAAAAAACTTGAGTATTTTCTTAAGAATGTATCACTTTGTCAAAAAAGACCAATTTCACTTGTATGGTAGCAAGTCTAGCAAAACCATAGCACTGTTCACCAGCAACAAAGCCTGAAATTACAAACGTCATTCAGTGGCCTTTTGAACATGTTTGCTGAAGTAATCAGATATGAACAGACTCTTCACTTAACCTTTAGTATCTGCTCTGACTCCATAAAAATCTCCTGGCTACTCCAAAATTTTTAAGCATGTTTCAAGAAACTTGGTATCCGCAAGTGTTGGTATCAGGAAATTTAGGGGGGAAGAGCGGCGATTGACCAGTTACAAGAAAAGGAGTATGAAACTTGTGTTTGCCTACAGAAGTCGAAAGTCACAGCATCCCAGGATATTGCAGCATGAGGATTTTGTTCAACGTACTTTAGATGTTCTTAATATTCTCACCTTATATAGCTTTTGTGGATAAACTACAGATAGAATCTCAGAAGAAACCAGTCATTAAGAGACATACTCCCTTCTTCTTGCCATATCCTAGGCTGTTCTAAGAAAATCATAAATGAAGAATGTATTCCCTTTTAAGTCAACAGGATTTTTGCCATTGATCTGAATAAATTCAGGATTTCTCTAGATCATCTAAATGATGCATTGCTTTTCTGAGAATTGTTAATTAGGATGACCTTCCTTCTAGCAGAAGGAAAACAGAACTTACTGTAGAGGTACTCCCTGCAAATCTAACTTTGTCAGGCAGATCCACTGCAGAACTTTGAAAGAATGTGAGATACTCAAAAGAGAATTTACTGCCTCCTGCGTTCCCATACGCTGCTGGTGACTGAAGTACAGGAACAGGAGACTTGTCCAGGAACACACACGCTGCCTGTCGCCTTGACACTGATCACCAACCAGCAGAACAGCGGGTCAGCCACTGCAGGACCTCTTATCTTCCTGGTACTCTACAGACATTTAGCCCAAAATGCCAGGCTTAGAAATAACATTTGAGAAGTGAAATAGGTGAGTTGCATGGAGAACAAACCCTGAGACCTTCACCTTTATTACTCAATCCTTATCAATGCCTATCTCCCTGAAGCTGAAATAATTTTGTCCAATTCCAAGTGCAATACAAAACACGGAATTTGGCTAGAGATACGCAAAATACATGACAATATATTTTAAAGTCTGCACATATTTAAAATATATTGCAATGTATCAGATGCTTTTACCTGTTCAGAACTGGATATTTATTGCTCAGGGTTCCTTTCAAAACTCTTAATCCACTTAGATTTGGTGGTTTTGCAAAATAAGATGCTACTGTGAAAAGAGCTAATATTGCACTTCTTTCTGTAGCAAATGGGATACGCTTCCTCTCTCCTGACTCCATTAGCACCACTTCCCGCATGGCCTATCGCTTGCAGTGCAGTAGCTCTGACACACAGTTATTAAACCGTGTTGCAGGTGTCTCAGTGCTTCGCACAGGAGCAGGATAAATTACAAATAAATTCCATCTCCAAATACTGCAGTATGGATAATTAATACAGTCCACACTTGGGCTTGCTTTGGTGGGTTTCTAGAGTCGATAAGCTTATGGGAGCCCCTTGAAATCCTTTTAATTCTACAAACTTCAAAGTCCAGTGGCAGGTAAACAGGTCCCCTGTTGCTGGCCAGGAAATTATGCCCTTTGACCAGATAGTTCACTATCATCATTGTATTGGATAATTCTGTTTTCCTTCTGTGATATGGTTGCATAAACCACAAATATTTGCTTGTATCAGTCATTTATATTACTGCACATGTGTACTAGATACATGCACACACATATAGATGTTAAATTAAATATATATATGTATCTGTGTATATATATATATCTATCTCTGTATATATATATATTTTTTTTTTTTTTAAGTCATCAAACCAGAAATATACATTTGGATTTAGAGCTAGAATTCACAGACTAGAATGTAATGTACCGGCCTTGTGGCAAAGAAAGAAAAGAATACATGAGAGATTAGAAATCCAGGACAAAAGGCAGAGCAAGTTTCAGTGCCTTTCCATCAGAGCACATGGCTATAGAGGCAGCTCAGTCTTTCATGTCAGTGAGTGAGTTTTCCAATTCTGTTAGAAGTGCAGTGATAACCTTGAGTTCTCCCTACAGGGATTTCCCTCCTCCTTTCACTATTTTTGTGTCTCTTTCTGTGGCTGACAATTAGAATTGCTATTGTGTCTTGACCCATCCGACATGTGAAATGCCAAAGCACCTGGTGTTCTGAGACGATGTTAAGTCACCTCAATAGGTTTCATCTCAAGTTCTAATGAGTGTGACAAAGTAATGATCCATGGAGAGGCTCCGTAGAGTTCTGGTAGGCCAAGAAAAAAAAAAAGTCATTGTGGAGACAGTTTTTGCAGAAAACTAGAATGTGCACAGATGGAATAAGATTAACACAAGAAAATTACAAAATAAAGGGTTACGTAATTTTAGCTGGGGATTCTGTGCCAAGTATGTTTCAGACAAAGCACCTGGGGCCAGGCTGCAGATTGGATAGTGAAGCTGGAGATTAGTTTATTTACACCAGCAATTAGATTGTGAAGTAATTTGGCTTTACTGTACTCCATAGCAGCTCCACTATTGACCTGTGCAGGGTGTTTCGTCCCCTGGCTCTGGTGTGGTTATTTGCGCTGAGAGGTACTTGTGTGTGAGTTAACAGGCTCAAATCTGTTTAGATTATAATGGTCAAAAATGCATTTACTTGTCATTTTACTAACTCTGTTTGGCCAGGCTGCAATCACATTTTCAGAGGGGTAGATCTAAATAAACTTATTTGATTTTAATGCTCCTAACAGATTTACCATACCCTTCCTGCCACTGGCCCAGTTCCATTTTGATTTAACCTGTTATCTTTTCATCATTTAAGATGACAAGATCTTTGGGGAAGTGATTGCCCATTTTCTATGTGTTTCGTAGCACCCAGCTAATTCCCCACTAACATCAACTACAAATACTCAGTAGTTAATCGTATTACCCCCATCTATACTTCCATTACCTAAGATCTGAATTCCCTGGTAATTTTATATTTAATTGCTTTGTTCAGTATTTTTCACACAGTATGCCATCACGAAATGATGTCACAGACTAAACTTCTTTCTTTGCAGACTGATGGATGCTCATTAGAAAACATATACCAAAATAGCAGTAATGCAATGTAAAAATTTTCAATACTTCGCATGTAAGTGGTTAGTGATATTTTAAGTATTATGAAGTGAATGGCATTAAGGTAATTCATTTGTGAAACAAATCCTGCCCCAATGTTTTCATTCTATAATGCATGTCAAAAATCGGCAGTTTCAAGTTACAAAGATTTCATTTTAAAATAAAATGAAAAATATTTTGCTCATAAATCCTTCATCTTCAGCCTGTGAAACATACCCTGGACTATGAAAGAGCACATTCTACATCCTTGCTGTGCCTCAGCCAGTCTGAGCAAAGGTCTAATGAGTTTGTGAATAGTGTGAAAAAAATCACTGATTATCTGACTAGCTGACTGTAGGGCAGGAAAAAATCCCATTCGTCTAGGTTTGATTGAAACTTGAGTTAACTGTCAGTGCCCACACAAACCGGAAAAATCAGGATTAAAGGCCAAAGAGATATTAACAGTAGACATGTTGTACATCTGCTCTGACAGATGATTTTCACACTTCACAGATTTAACTAAAGATCACTTTCACAGCAGTTCTTATGAAGCTAAACCCCCTCTAAATTAAATTATTAAAAAACAACCGAGGATTAAAGCATCGAAATCTAAGCTCTCAGAAAACTATCCAAAATGGTAATAGTAATGATAAACGAAGACCAAGTAGAGCACTTACATTCAAATTTTCAAAATAATTAGACGTCTGTACGTCAAAATCCAATCAATCTGTTTGTACAATGCTAAAAGCCTTAGTCATCTATTTATTTAGCACTAACTCTGTGAATCATTAAGCGTACACCAAACTAATTTTTATCTGTGATTATGGAAGTACAATATGATTTCAAAGGCTGTTAAAATTGTAAGGATGAGACTAAGAGAATCACCTTAGCTTCTTCCTGCTTGTAAAATGCCTGCAACCAGATACTTTCCAAAAATGACGACTGGAAGTTATCCAGCACGCGTGAGCTTGTGTATGCAGCTGTTTTGGTCTGGATCAACGGCAAATAATTCAACACAGAGCCATTGAGCTACCACAGGAAATAAGTCAAGGAATTTTTTTTCGGTTGTTTGATCTGATAAAGGGCTTAGCGTCAGAGCTGTTGAAGGAAATGCTGGAGATCCAGAAGTGTAAGTTCAAATCCTGCCCCTGGGTTGTGTGCCAAAGACCAGACTCAGCCAGAGCAGAGGTGGCAGATTACGGAGCTGTTTGAGCTGGGGAGTCGAAGGCGCCAGGCACAGCCGTGTGCCACAAGTGAGAGATGTGCCCAGCTTGATGTGCCACCAGCACGCTGTGAAGAGATGAGGGAAATTCTCGAAAGTAGGAGGAGATGCTGGAATCTCTTCCCTAATATACGAAAAAGATGGCAAATATTTCTTTTTCTGCAAGAATATTTTTAACCGTTTTATAAGTGCCACGAACATTAGGCTGCAATAATATTTACTAATTTGCATCCATGTATCATTTTTAGTGTCATCCTATCATACTTACATAAAATATTATGAATGAAAGCCCCTAAAGGGAATATTCTAAAAATAAAGCAAAAAGGTGTTCTACTTACTTGCTACTGCGCTACAGTTCAGAGTTGTGCTTTATAACATACTGCACTGAGATCAGTCACCAAACCTCTTCCTCCATTTTCCAAGCTAGAAGATAAGAGTTAATGCAACAGTGATGCAACTAATTGCTGGGAAAACCAAACATCTTCTCTTCTCATGAATAAAAACCTCTTGTTAGAGGTTGTAATACTTCTGCTCAGTCAGAAAGATAGCTCCGTTGTGGAATTAGCTATTGGTAACTGCTTTTTCTTTTTCTCCTAGATAAATTTGATACAAGCTCTTGATGCTTAGGATCTACAAAGATAAAGTAAATGAGAATGAGCACAAAGTTAAGCGCTGCTCCAGAGAAAGGCAGAGGGAGGGAGCTCTTGTGAATGAAGCTCATTACAAAACTGGATTTGCTCCACAGTTTCCCCCCAGTTGCAGCAAAGGCAAGATTTGTATATCATCGCTGACTGCAGCACTGGGACTACTGAATAAACAGCTTGATCTCGATAGTAAGTGTAACTTTGATACAAAAAGGATTGCCAAGCAGCAACCAGAGGGCTCCAGATTTGACAGGTAGATTATTCCAGTAAGAACCACTTCAAAAGCAACTGCCATCTTCAAGACTTTTTATCTACAGCACAGTTCTTTGTGGCTGCTAAGGAGGTTGCACAAAGTTTATGAGATATTTAGTAATGTAGCAGAAACATCACAGCTTAAAATTCACCTCAACAATATTCTCCTGAGTCATAGTTTTCATTATCACGGATGTTTTGATTTTCAGTTTTATCCAAAATCATGAGCACTGCCAAACGGGATACTAATGTCCTGAGGAGCTATGTAAAAATGGGAGGTGTATTTATCTGTGAACTGTATTCAAACAAACTCAGTGAATATGAGTACAAGTCCCTGAGTTACTGTGCCGTAAGTTACCACCCTGCACGACAGAGCTGCCCAGTCCACGGCCAACTCAGCCAAAATCATAGCTTAGATCTTTTAGTGACACACATCGTTTTATAATATGTTTATTTACCCAGTGCTACTCATTTAGAGGCACTCCAGTCTCCTAGAAATAACTCAATATATTGTATGCATTTCTCAACAGACATGCAGTGAACTTAAACACACATCATAAGACCAGCAGGGTAGCTCCAAGATCAGTTGAGTGAGAGAAAGAGTCCCTAGTTTGTCTGAAGCTGGCTTGGAGTATCTGGAAGCATTTGTTGAGAGAGGCTGAAAAATTCAAGTACTATTTTAAAAAATCACACATGAGAAAATTATTTTGGCACGATCTGTTTCACAGGATACACAGCGATGTACCCTGGGTGCATTACTGAACTGTCAGAGAGAACTGAACACACTGCAGTGGCAGCCTCTAATTAATCCATTGAGTACCATTCATCCAGCTGCTGACGTGTGTGTCTTGCCTGCATAACAAATCCTTTGGAAACAGCACCTTGCAATTGAGCGTAATGATGTGGCTGCATGAGATACCTGGTATAATTTTTAAAGGGCATGTTTATATTCGAAAGCAAATACAGATCATATTAAGGGGGCGTATATTTAGCACATTAGCTTTCTAGAGGACAATTTTCTACATTCAATTGAAACTCCTTTATATTTATGTTAATTCATTAACTCTTCTATACACAAGTCTTAGCAGGAATTCATGCTCTAGCTGTGATTTCTTTCTTCCTGACCACTCACTGGTCTCATGCAGTATCACGTATCTGTCAGCTCTCCTCATCCCCACTGACTTATTTGTGAGTCATCTTTAGAATTTTCTGCCAAGTTTTTAGCATCATAAATTTGGTTCCTCTGACTTAATTCTTCATAGATAAGTGGGGGGTTTTTTTGTTGATGACATGAAATCTGTAACATCAAATCTTCCATGTGGATGCTATATCTTATGGAAACTATTGTTGTGTGTACAAAGCTTATGCTGTGATTTTTTGGTGAACATTCCCAGTTATAAATCTTGTCCAGAAATGCAAGAGGCACCAACATGGCTAAAGCAAATTCAACTCAACATTCAGACAGTCACAAAATATGTCTGTTTAAAGTCTACTCAGCTGCATGTGAGCTTTCTGAAGCATGTCAAATTTCTTTGTAATGAAGTCACTACACTTCATTGTTTAAATCACTCACAGGTTTTAATTATTCCCCTTATTAAAGCTGTATTCCAATAATCTAACCAGTCTGAGCATGTCCCTTGTTAAAGCTATATCAATAACCTTACCTCTGTGTGCTATGTTTGAATAATCTGCAAGCATATTAAGACATTATTTTATGTGGCATCTGTTATATATTATGCACACAGATGACAGTGGCAAAGGTTTTAGCCTCATCGATGACACCTCAAGGGAGTAGTTATGGTATAACTACATGGTCTCAACCAGATGTAATTCTTTGGGCTAAAAGACAAAAAAGCCCACAATGTAACCAAGTGTTAATTCTCAGCCCTATTGCTGTAGAGTTCGAGTGCATCCAGGAAATCATTTCATGAACCAGAAGGGCTGCAAATAAGATCTATCAAGGAGTTTTGCTTTGATGCAAAAATACATTTTATCCTTCAATTTCAATTAAAATTATTCCCTTGAGACCCCAACTTAAGAGGGAGATTCAGAATATCAGATACTTGTTGCTTCCAAAAAATCAGTTTTACAAGTGAAGAAAATTTAATATTTGAAAAGTAAGCTAGAAAGAGAAGGAATGTTTGTCGTTTATGGGCGGCCAGATCCTTTTATCATTTACACTTGTGTCGGGGAATCTACTTTGTCATCAGCTTTATATCCATTCTGAAGAAGTCCAGTGAAACTAGAGGTAAAACACTACATTTCAGTATAAAAATATAACCCTCTTTGCCTAGAACACTATTGTGATTCCACATTATTTGCAGGATTTTGTAGTTGGATTAATTTAACTGTACATAATAGCTCTTGACATAAGAAAGCATTCTGACTTACCGCCTTGGCCGTCAGTAAGCATTGCTCCATTGACTTCGTTTTCAGCAATCAGCTCACTAACTTTCCTCTGTAAAATGAATGGATGGTTTTATTTGGGTTGGTTTGGTCTGCAGAGCTAAATAATCCATTTCTTATACCCCTGTGGATAAAATCAAAGTCTCTCAAGTCAATGAGAGGGTGATTAAGGCTCAGAGCACACAGATAAGCTTATTACAGCAGACAGGGAATCTGGTCCCAGTAACAGTTACAGAATCTGCTCATGCTCTTATAACACTTGATAGGTGTTCATCTAATCTGCTGCCAGGGCATCTTATTTGCTGCCAGAGACTGAAGCCATATGTAGATCAAACATTTTCCTATTATTTAAAACTTTAAGAACATATTAGCAATCTAACTACAATCTACCTAATGGCTCTGGGATAGCCTATTAGTCTACGCAAAAAGTGTCTGTATAGAAGAAAATCTAGCAGTTTTCCTTTAAAAACATCTAAAGAAATCAAATTGTTCATTTGCCAAACATGGCCGATCTCCTAAGGTCGGTAAGGATCCTGGTTCTGCCTCTGGCTCTGTACTACATTAATGTGTTCTTGCAGTTCCATCCTCGGTCCTAGGAAGGCTGCTCACTAGTTACCCTTCCACCGATCTGCTTTGATAGCTTTCAAAAACATTTACATTTTTATGTAATTAATAAAAGTATTTTTCAAAACATCTGAGTGGAGATGGACAAAAGAAAATACACATGAAAACTCTCCTTGATGGTGCCTTTCAAAGACCAAAGAATGTATAGAACAATTCCACATGAAACTACAGAAAGCCAATGACTGATACACACCAGACTGTATCTTAAAAATACCCAGAGTGTGAAGAAAATCCAAAAAGGGAAAGGACAAAAAATTAGGGAATAAACTATCTAGCATACAAGCACATCTCAGAAAACAGTCGAGTAACATCTACTTTCAAATGGTCAAATGGTAGGAATTCACCAAAAGTCAGGAAATAACGTCTTAATGTAGAGAGGGACACGCTACAGAGAACTGGGAGGTGACTCAACTATACTTCGCTACTATTAGTTTTTCATTCTCTAACTGCAGGAAATACGATAAAAACTGTGATGTCCAGATTAGTGACCTCAGAAAAAAAGAACATCCATGTAGTAGTAGCAAAATGCTGCCAAGGTTTATGAAGTGTGCTGAACAGAGTAGTATATTCTCTAATCCACACCAATTTTCTATAATAGCTGTTTGGGCTGTGCAGGTTGGCCTGTTACACATGCCCTGTACAGTCACGGTGTGACTAAACCACATCTGTCAAGCAGCCCCCTCTGTAAGCTCAATTCCCACAACTAGAAGCACTCAGTCACTTCTATATTGTACTGATTTAAATCAAGACATACAGTTCTTACTTTCCCATTCCAAATATGCCTCTGAGATATCCTTGTAGCATTTAAAAAAAAAAAAAAAAAGGTGTTTTTTTCACTGTACACATATTAGCATATTATGAAAGAAATAATTAGCATATCAAATGCTGGAGATCAATTAGCTGCCAAAGCACCAGTCTAGACACAAGCACCTGACACTTGTAATAAAATCAAAGGCAGGCTGGCCAAATGCTGCTGCTAACTCAGCGTGGCTTCTCAGAACAGAGCCGTAAATGTTCATTCATTACCCTCTGCACCAACAGTGCCGGAGCTGATTATCATCTGCTTCCATTTACTGCTATTGTTGAGCCAAATCCTAAATGAGTTCACAGATTCAGTGACTATTCTTTTATTGCCTATGGCTATGGATTGTGTGGTTTTATTCCACAACTGCCACTTGGTTCCAGCACCTCCTGCACTTACTCTTGAGGTCTCTTCAGAGAGGGCTCAGGAGGTGTCTCCTTCTCCAGACCTCCCCATGCCAGAAAGCAGAAAGCTCAGGGGGAGCGCGAGGGACGTGCTCCTGGTGCACAGTACAGTTCAGAGCTGCAAAAGTTCTGCTGTGTCAAGACTCTTTGAGGTTTTGAAGGAGTCTGAAGAGGATTTAACTCATGATGATGAAACAGGGCCAGAACACTGCGCTGCACAAAGTAGAGATCAAATACATTTGCCCTCAAAAGCAGCATTAGAAATTGTGAGAGCTGCGATGCCTCGGTGAGCTGAGAATGAACAGCCTGAGGCAATACATGGCCAGAGAGCAGCAAATACAGCAAACCAGCAGCTGAGCACCTCATTCTGCAGCCTCCTCAGGAGATTTTCCTATACCTAAAAAAGAGAGAAGGAAGCCCTTTCTTTTAAAGGAAATCTAATCAAATCAGAAGTCAAATCTCTGCTCTGAACTCACCACACAGCTGTATATCAAATGCCTTCTGACAGTCAAAATTCTTCCTTCATCACTGAAGCTTTCCCTTCTTTGAAAAACTTCTTCCACTTTTCCCTTCATCACACAGTTCCAGTGATGGCTCAAAACCCCATTTACTTCTGCGGAACAATAATTTTTTAGGTACCATTATAAAATTCCGATCGGCAAATACTTTTAAATACAAAGTCATATTATATGACCATGCATTCAGGAAACAAAGCGACTGTCTCTGACTGGAATTCTATCCATGTGTTAAAGCACAGATAATTCAGTAAAGAAACTGCACAGTGGTTTAGCAATAGCTTTATTCACTCTCAAAAGGGAAAACCAGGCAAAAGCTAAAGCTTGCTATGACTTGGTTACTTTGTAACTCCCAGGAAATCTCCAACACACAGCACATTTCTCTTACCTCTTTTCACTTCATCCAAAGAATAAACAGCAGTTCAGCACAGAAACTTATCATTGGTTTTATATGCTTTGTTTGGAACTGTATCTCAACAGGATGCTGAGAAACAATAAAGACTAATTTCTAATTCCCAACTGGAGAACACCTTTCTGAAAAGACTAGTCCTACAAATTGACTACTTTGGGAAAATAATTCTGTTCTCACCCTTTATTAAAATGTGCAATGTCCATGGTTTTATTTTTATATGTTGCAGATGCACCATACCATCCTGACTGCCCTATATGTATATTCAGTATTATGTACCGATACCACTACTGCAAAATATAAAGATGAGTTACTCCTGCCGCTGACCAACTCTCAGACCTGTGCAAAGGGAGTATACTACAACAGTCACCTAGAAAACCCAAGGTTAACTCAGTCTTTGCTCCTAAGGTTTCACTTTGTGGCTTTCTAACAGGCATTACCGTTCCCACTGTCAGAGAAATGGGTGTCTTAGCAAAGTGCTTTACCTTGTGGTCAGGACGAGATGGTTGTTGTAGGACCCTTCCAACAGAAATAGCCCATACCTGGAACCTTACAAAGATTCGTTCTGTGATTTTCAAAGGAATTTATGAAGGATAGCTAATTTATACTTTCGTCTTGTGCTTAAGATACACTAACATGCACCTTATACACTAAGAAAGCCAAACGGTAGCAGACAAAGGACTCCTCGAGGAATGAAGTCAGTGCAGAACACATCTTCCATTTTTTGTATGGTTAGAAATGTTGAGGGGCAGGGCGGGAATGAATGGATTTCACTTGCTATTGTCATTAGTGTGGATTTAATGTAATAATTACAATACAGGTAATTTACATTCACAGACATTATCCTAGTAAGAAAACACATAAATATATTAATGATTTAGACATTTTGAGTGAAATCATCTATTACTTGTCAAGAACTGACTAAACACCAAGAACTCCTTAACATCTGTACTGAGCTCATAAAAAATACTACAAATTGCTAAGAATTCCCTGAATATTCATTTCATGTGTTTGTGTTTAATTTGCAGCATATGATTTTTTATGCTAGTAATTATATAAAATCAACAGTTACGAACACAGATAATGACCTCCACAGAAGTACTACACAGACAGCATAGCACTATGTAACAATGTAATCCATTTAAAAAAAAAAGGGGGGGAAAAAAAACCAAACACCTGGCATAATTTCAAACACATAAAGTGTTCTGTATGGCTGGAAGAAGCATTTATTATTTATACTCTGGAAGCTTTTCATTCATATCTACCAGCACGTTTACCATTTGGAATGAAGATGAATTAGCAAGACAGCAACCAAAGATATTTCTTTTTCTCCACTAAATTTCAAATCCAGTGATGTTCAGAGCAGCCATTCACGTTCTTCCTCTGCAGTGACGGACAGAGATGTGAGAGGCTCAGTAGGAAATGCTTGGACTAAACTGGTGGATGTTATGTCACCCTATAATTTCTGGATTTGGATACATATCTGAGGTTAAATGCTAGAAATACATTTAAGCCTGCCAAGGTAGGTTGGTGTCATGAATAATGTATTGCATTCTACAACAGAGACGCCACCATAAAGCCTTTTACTTCTACCCATTTAGCTGCTGGTCCAACATACAGAGCATGGATTTTTCACACAAAAACCTGTCTGTGGTTTTTGCCTGCGGACACATGGCAAACGACTGTTCAGAGCACCGGTCTGTGTAAGTCAACAGTATAAAAAGTTATCAAACTTGCAGAACACCACGTAGCTGTTTTAAAATCTGCCTGTGTAACTTACATTATGTTATACTTTTATCAGACACACCAAGAAAATACATGCACTACAATCATGGCTGTGCTCAGATGCACAGAAAATAATGTTTCAACAAATTGCTGAGAACAATTAGAGTCTCTTTGTGGAGATAATCGTTGTCGACAAGCACTCCTCATCTCAACTAGTTAGTCTTCACCTTATTTCACATTGTAAAAATGCAAATTCCCCTTAGGCCCTTAAGACAGTACTGGAATACCCCAACTTCTGTAAACATTTTTTATTCTATTTCGAACAATTTCTGCATCTACATCTCAAACTACAACAAAACCAGCCTTGCCACAGTTGCTTCCCAGCCAGTTCTGAGCCTCTGCTTCCCCAGCACTTCACTTTTGACCTTAAAGCTCCCTGAACACTGAGAGTTTCTGCTCTGTGCACAGCTCAAATTACCCATTCTGAGACACTCTAAAATCTCGTTTGCTGAGGGGTCTAATCCCAGGATATGTTCAAGACATCCTGTGGCCAGGATAATACAGAGCTGGTAAGTTTCTGTTGTAAGATACAGGTGCTTATTTTCGTACATGTATTTTCATTATAGCCTGGAGATCAGAAAACTCTTCCAAGTAGTGGGAGACCTAGATTGGGTTTCCTCATTAGCCCGCAAGGCTGTAACCACATCTCCCAGCAGCCCAGGAGGAGCTTCCATGCTGTGAGTGCCCTGGAGAGCCCGCAGCCGCCTCCTTCCCCAGACAGCAGCGCTCTGCTCGCAGAAAGGACGCGGGATTCACAGATGGAAGTGGAAAAGCAAACGTAATGCTATTATTCATATAAGTTATTGAGCAGAAATCTACAACTATTTTACCTTTGGCTACTTATCGTGCACGGCCAAATTGTGTGCCAGTTGTTATCAGCTGGAGGAACACAGCACCCGTCTCACAACCGATAACACTGTCAGAGCCAATGCTCAGACCCAGCTTCAGCTAACACTAAATGATCAAATTCATGTCAATAGATACTAACAAAGATATCCTACTCATGGTGTTGAAGCTTCTCACTTGACAGCAATCTGCCTCCACAAAACCGAAATGCATCTACAAAACATGCTGAGTGGGTATGCGAAAGTATCTGTTTACCGATTACTACTGAATACATTTTTTAAAAGTAATTGCCCTGTCATGTTCTAGTTTTGATGTACTTCAGAAAAAAAAATTAACCTTCAGGCAGAAGAAAAAAGAACACTTAATAAGGTATGGTTTCCCCGAATCTGATAAACACAATCCCAAAGCATCTCTTAAAAAAGTCAGAACCTGTACTTTACAGATATCTATGCTCCTGGCAAAACACCAAATTATACTTAGCTGGAAAGCAAAATCTACACCAGGCATCAGGGATTAACTTAAAGATGTAACTGAAATACTTCCTTAGGAAAAAAAAAGAAAAAGAAAGAAAGAAGAAAAGAAAGAAAAGAAAGAAAGAAAGATACATTATTAAGAGAGAACACTCTGTGTTTGGCTTCATTAGTCCTCAGAAACAATTACCCCTCAATGCGTGGAAAGACAACTGCCTCCAAACAGAATACGCTATCAGAAGGTGTCTGTAGCTCACGTTATCTACAAGGGCTGAAGGTGCAGGAGAAAGGATCTCTTTCCACAGGCTTTACTCCCTCACTGATGCAAACAATGAGGAAATAGCCCAGGGGAAGAGAGCTGGTGAGTCCCATCAGCTGCACACCAACTGCAATGAAGGAGTAACCTGTAACTCTGAACAGGCCCAGGGCAAATCAGTTCGCTCTGCAGAAAACAGCGAGCTAGCAAAGAACTGCAACCGAGAGAGAGAAGTTTTCATCTTCAGCCTACTTCTGGTGCAGCAAATCCACGTGTAGCACCAGGCCGCGGAGCTGAGCAGCCCAGCTGGGACTGGGAAGGGTCTCGCTTGGTGCACAGACCGTACTCCTCCCTTCCTTCCTCACATATGACCTTCATGTATAATACTTACAAACGCACGATCTCACAAACTACGCAGGATCATCCTTGAAAAGTTCACAGATATGTAGAAGACCACAGAAGAAAAAAAATCACAGGGCTGTAAGACCTGGCTGTGTCAATGAAGTTATGGCTCTTGCCTCTGTCAGATCCGCAGCAGTCGCTGGCTGGAGCAGTTATCTTTTAACTGCACATCAAGTTCAAGTCATTAGACATACCACAGGACCTTTTACTGGACCAGAAACTAGGAAACTGTGTTATGCTCATGATCTCAATGCAGTTCTAAGGTGAGATGCAAGGGGAAAACACATGGACATACGTATGTGTGAATGTGAAGACAGGCTTCTTTTACTGGTAAATAAACAGAAAAAAAGACCAGCTTCAGCACTGGGTGGGTTCCCTAGTCTCTAGCCCAGCAAGTGTAAAGGCAAAGCATTGAGTATAAAAGCATCAAGTATAAAAGAAAGGTGTATATTCGCATTAGGATGGATGTAAGCGTTCTGACAAATGCTGAATGGTTAATCCACATCAACATATAGCTGGGTCCCAAGGGTGCAGGTCAGGAGACAGCATCTGGTTGGCAAACTGTGGGGCTCCTAGGAGTTAACTTGTAGCCTGGGAAATAAGTTACGAGCCATACAGACAATGGAGGGAAGTTCCCAGGTTAGAAGACTAAAGACAGGTTAAAGTAAGAATGTTTAAAATTGGAAGTAGCTATACAAAAACAGTCAGAACATGAACAGTACCTTCTTTAAATAAATTTTAAAAAGAGATTAGAGCTTAATGAAGATGAAATAGTAAACAACAAATAAGAATCAATCTAAACTCCTCTATTTGATTTTAGTAATATTACTGCAAGTTGTTTATACTGCATTATGCAAACTTCTTTCCATTGATCCGACAAATCAGATTAAATGTTTCTAAGCACTCCCCAAGCTGAAACTGAGGTCACACACAAGATTATTCTCCACAACTCAAATGACTATTGGATTACCATAAATCAAAGGAATGCAATGTAGCCATGAACAAGGATATGTATTCACTAATGTTGGATCAAAATATTAATGTTAGGATGGATGTTGATTGCGGGTTTCCAACAATCCAATTTTATTATATCTTTGTGAAAAACACTGTGCCTCAAAACCTAGGAAGACTTTCTGTGGTACAAAAACTAAAGCTGTCCCAGAGAGGACTGTGCAGAGGAAGATTTAATCCATATTAGATGTCTTCTGCATTTCGCTGTGCAGGAAGTGAAGATGGAGTAGAGAGCAGGGAAACGTATTCCTAAAACCTGCAGTCCCTGTGTGGGACCTCTGACACCAGTACAAGTTACACCAGTCTTCTTGTCAAGGGACAAAAGTTTCAACACTGCAATAGCTTCAGTATCACAGGCTGTGACTGTAATTTCAAGCTTCCTCTGTACCCGCCCAGGAGTGCTGAGCAGAGCTCACAGATCGATCCATTGCGGGTCTCACTACAGCTGCACTCAAGCCTGTCGCAGTAATACACCAGTGACAAGCGGTGTCTCTCAGGGGTCCATACTGGGACCAGTACTGTTTGATACCTTCATCAATACAGAGACAGTGGGATCAAGTGCACCCTCAGCAAGTTAGCAGGTGACACCAAGCTGAGTGGCGCAGTTGACACGCCTGAGGGACGGGATGCCATCCAGAGGGACCTGGCCAAGCCGGAGAAGTGGGTCCATGTGAACCTCATGAGGTTCAACAAGGTCAAGTACAAGGTCCTGCACCTGGGTCAGGGCAACCCCCGGTATGAATACAGGCTGGGATGAAGGGATTGAGAGCAGCCCTGTGGAGATGGACTTGGGGATACTGGAGGATGGAAGTCCGGCCATGAGCCGGCAATGTGTGCTTGCAGCCCAGAAGGCAAATCATACCTTGGCCTGTATCACACGGAGCGTGGGCAGCAGGTCAAGAGACGTGATTCTGCCCCTCTGCAGTACAAGTATATTGTGCCAGGCTTCTTCCCCTTCTTCTCCAGATTTTGTTTTCATTGCCTATAAAAAGGTACTGTGACAATTAAGACTATGGCAACATAAACCTCCAACATTAATCTATTAATCTAGTAATATTCAAATCTATTCAAAAGGGAAAGAAATAGCTCACGTTGCTCTGAGAGCCCAGTTCAATAGTTAGGACTTGCTGTGTTTCAAAGAAGTCTCTACTCTCTACTGTTGCAGAATGCCATCAGGAGACAGACAGCATCTTAGACATGTCTCAAGATGTATTTTTTCCTGTTTATTCAATTTCAGAAAACAGATATACTTCCCTTAGAATAAATCTATCTTGGAAAAATCCATAAGACTAAAAGAATTTCATTGTTTTGTCAATATTTCAAAAGAGTAAATAGTGTGACTTATACTGTTCTGAGTCATCCACCTCAATATTGATTTCAAGGAAAATAATGCAATATCTGATGAAAGATTATTACTTACTCTTAAAGGATTAATTATATTTTATAGTAGTCAACAGGTTTGGGGGAAAGATAAAGTCTTGTCAGATCAAATACTCCCACTAACAAATGACAGCAACTGTTAACAATGTATTTCTGAACATATTTAAGCTTTGAACTCAGTACCACACAAGTTTCTCATTCCGAGAGACAGGAATATTCAGAAGTTAAATGGCATACCAACTTGGGAAATACTTTCTTGATACTACATTTCTTAATAAGTAATTATCAATTATTTAGGGTGAAAAGCTACCTAGAGGCCTGATTCTCAGCCCATGCATAATGTACTCTTTTACTACAAATATAGAATTAAAGCTGATAATGTTTGCAAAAGGAGTAAGGATGTCCGTAGAATGGACAAGAGTGAACAATAACAAAACAATACAGGTTGCTTAGTAAACTGGACTCAAAGGGTTCTTCTGAACAGCCACATAGAAGACTTGCAATGTTGAAATGAAACACTGTAATCCCTGACTCTTCAAAGGACCTAAAAAATTGTCAACAGTCAGTATATTAATATGAGCTACCAATTCGTAAGTTGAAAACACAGCTGAAATTTATGATCTGTAGTTTTGTAGAGAAACATATTAGATGTTCATTATTCTAAATGTTACTGCTTGTAAAATCTATAAGTAACAAGTGCTGCAGAAATCATTTGAGCTGAGTTTCCCCCGTGTAATCTTATAATAGATTACATCAATCATAATGCTGCTGCCGCCATTATTGACGGATTTGTAAATTGGAGTTTGTTCCTTAATGCTTTTGCAATTCTGACTTTGATACCTGGAGCATATAAAGAAAAAATCCATAGCAGACAGCTATGGGCTTGTCGAGTTTCTCACATTTGATTTGAAGCAAAGCTGCAATGGGTTTGATCAATGATGTAATATGCTGAACCCGGACACAATTATTAACAACACCACTAGCATTTATATAAATAAACTTTCACAATTTTCTAAGTAAAATTACAAACCTGTAAGACCAGAAACTTAGAGGAGCCAAGTGAATGTCAGCTTACCTCACTGGATTCTATGGCTACACAGTGCTCGTACATCACTTCTTTGTAAACACTCTGTCGGCCTTGATGCAGTGCAGCTTCTCACAGTACAAAAATAAATACCTTTTTAATTATCACAATGAGAGGCAGAAGGAAAAAACGATGCTATTCATTAAATCTTCCCTACTTAATTTTTTACACAGTTTTTTTGACCCAGTCAAGTACAACATAAAAGCTAAGTATCACTGTCACTATTATTCCGCTTTAAGATTACCAAGAAAACAACATTGCAGATTTTGCATTGGATTGATGAAAGGATGTACAGCTATTTTCCGAAACATTTATGGCATAAATAGAAAGAAACACAGATTAAAAGGCTAAGGCCTGCAATTTGCAATTGGAAAACAGTGATGGACTAAAGAATTAGGAAAAAAAGCACTTTCAAACCCTGAAGGTTGTGGTTTGGAAGCATCTTTCTGGTGATATTTCATATTACAGTGGATATTTGGAACAATGACACAAAGCAAGTCTGTTCTTTTTCCTGGACACAGGATACAATGTACAGCAGTAATGTTTAAAAAGTGGATCACAGTATTCTCATCTTCCATTTTAGGAAAAGACTAAAGGGATTTGTTGTCTCTGGTGGTATCTCCATTTTTCCTAATTCTATTAACTGAGCTCTGCCAGAAATGATACATAACATCAGCTCACTTACCAGGGGTAAACATTTGTCTTTGCACTAATGCAGCATACACAACGTGCCGGGTACTTTCAAAGCGTTTCCCAGGCACATCACTTCTACCCAGTTCCACCTCACCCTTTTTTACGTCTCTGTGTGTTTCTCAGGATCAAAGGCCAACCACAACTATTTTCTGCATAGTACCCAAAATTCTCCACTTAAGTGCATGGCTGGAGGTTATGAAAAAGTGTCTTCAGTAAGTGGAAAAACAGACTGTCCAGCTCCTTTCTTTTCTCTGTAACTGGATTATAATGGTGAATTTTGTTAAGAACTGGTTTCTTAAGCAGTGGCATTATCTCCATCACACGATGCAAGGCAGAGGACACTGTCTGCAGGGTCCATATCCTCTGGAGAGCTTGGAAACATGAATAATCATTGAGTTATATTTTCTTGGATGGAGCAAAATGTACTTTGCAACAGCTGGAATCACTGAAGCTTTGCGGCATGTTTCACACACCCACCTCTGCTGAAGAATATTTAGAAATACTTCTAGTAAGTTCTACAAATAAATAGCCTAAATTCTGAGTTTATAGCGAAAGATTTTAAGAAAAGGTTAGCACAGCACACTTCACACTGATGTCAATAAGAAATGTTTCTATCTCATCAAATTCCAGAGAATATCGAAGCATTCCTTTCACTTGAGTAGTTTAAATGAACATACAAAAGGCACGTAAAAAAGCATTTCGAAGGAGATTATAAAATGGTTTCTTGACAAAGGAAAATTATCTTCAACCTAGAGATAAAAACTAAATTTCAGAACAGCTATAATTATAGATTGAAGGTGGAAGTTTAACCTCAAAGAGAAACCATCTTCAATCTCGAAAAAGGAAAACTGATCCAATTCAATTGCAAAACATTAAAAAAAAGTCAGACAATAAGCAGTCCAAAGTTTAAAAAGACAAAATGATCACAAGAACCACTTGTCTGAGGGTACTCACATGCAATGAGAAGCAATATTTCCAAGTAGATAAATAAGAACAGGATGAGTTTTTATTAGAACAAGTAGGTTGAACACTAACTCCTAGCAACAAAATGATAGAACAGCATCCTGTACCACTTGAATTTTTGCCAGGATCAATGGGGTTTTTCAAGCAGCTTTGTACTGCTGCCCTTACTTTCGCTTAGTAAACTAGAACACAGAAAACGAGGTGAAATGGCAAACGGCTCAGGAGAGCCGGGACTGGCGACTCCTGGTTCAGTTTAGTCACCAAAGCCCAGTGATGCCACCTTCCGACGGCTCTGACAAAGCTGTAGGAAAGGGCTTGAAGAGGCTTCTGACGTTCAGTCTCTGAAGAGAATTCATTAACACAATAGTTTTTATTTTTAAAAGTATGAACGATACTTAATAATACAAAGTATCTCCCAAAATTAGTCTGGTTTTTGCATGTTGGTGACCAGCGCTTACGTGGATACCAGAAAACATTCCTTCTCTCACATACTACTTTTTCTTCTTGTATTTCCAGTTCTTCACTATCACAACGTACCATATTGCTAGGATGTATCGATTCCTAAACTACAAACAGTACCATAAAATACACCTAACAAATAGTACCTGGCAACTGAATAAAAATTGAGTGTTAAGAGTCTACACTAAAATTACTAAGGAACAATTTTATTCCTAAAACAACCCTAAGAATTTTTTTCAAGTCAAAAATCCTGTAACAAGATTTTGTTCAATTGATTATTTTGATTGATGAGGAAACTGTAACCCCTGAAAATATTAATCTCATTAACTGAAAAAAAAAAAAAAAGAAAAAGGAAAAAAAAGATGAAAACTGTATGGCATTAATCTCATGAAGAGACAGATTCTAAGTTATACATTTTATTATCCTATGGAGATTTATACTCCCATTATCTCTTACACCCACACAAGATAAAGCAAGTGTAAATCTGTCTTTCTCCATGCAGGGAACTTCATAATACTGTATTAGAGAGGTGATTATTCTATCCTCACATTTCATAACACGGTTTTTTTCACAACCAGAACCACTCTCATTTAATATTAAGACAGATGTTTCAACTGAGAGTGATTATGGATATGTGCTGAAACTATAAATGAAAAAAAATATTAATAAATATTGAAATGTACATTAATCCTTATTCTAAGGGTGATCTTCCACAAGCAGTTAAGATGCTTGGCCAAGATTTCCTCTACATATTTGCAGCAGCCAAAGGGATTAAATTTTTATGCAACTTTTACAAATTACATTTACTCAAATTGCAAAACTTCCAATTCTTTCTTCTTCTGTTAATTGTACATTGGGTAGGGCCATCACATCAATTTACACTCACATAAACAACAGAAGTACAGGCTGATTGCATCCAAATTTAGGCACAATTTTTAACAATGCAAATGGTATGAGAAGAAATTTTTGTAAATATGTCAAATTTGTGTTTGATATATTTTCCTATATCATCCCACGGTATGACGCATATCATCGATTCAGCTGCTATGGGCTTCTGACTGAAAAGTTCGCTGCCATCCATTTGCATCTGGGAACTACTTGCTCAAACTAGTAAAAAATTCCAGCTGTCACGATGTTCCCTGGAGAACAAGGTGGTGTCTCAGGTAGATACAGTCAAGACTTTCGGGTTATTATAGATTAAATTTACACTGTGACTTAAAAATGTAATGTGTAAGACAGTTTAACCATTAGAAAAATAATATGAAGCACTCCTAAGAAATTCTTTATCAGTACTGGAAATAATTGTAGGAATATTCTAATAAAACAGCAATATTCATCATTTGAAACATCCGAGGTTTCTTTCAATAGTACTAAAAGGACATTCTTTGTTCTGTTAACACGTGTTAAATTCACAGATTGCACAGTAACTGAAATGTGATTAATGGAGGTGTACTGCAACATGGTTATACATGCCATTGTACAGATGCACGTTACAGGTTTTTATATGAACTAACATTTTCATGCAAGAGAGCAGAGTTTAATGAATTGCAGAACCATGTACTTGAAGCAGCAGTAACACACCTTGGAGAATACTCTCAGCTCGATGCTTGGGAAGGTTTGCATACCAAACAGTGCTCCTCGGAATGAAAATATAAACCTCTGGCTTCTCAAGTACAAACTGTAATTCCCAGATGGAGTTTTTCACTGAAGATGAGATGCACCCCACGAAGGCAGGAGATGAGGGGGCACATTCCCTCTGCTACCCACGAACCCCATGGCCCCCCCGCCCTGGGGCAATCACGGGCAGCTTTGGGGGTGCTCTACATGATGCCCCCCAGTCACTCTACAGTCTATAATCACCTGAGCCCAGCCAAACGCTTTTGGGTACCTGTCCAGCCAAGCAATCCCCGGCCCCAGCTCTGTGTCCATGGGATAGTTTATCACAGGGAATCCCCAACCAGCTGGTGAGCTCAGTTTTCAACCAGCTCTGATCCAACAAAGTAGCCCAATGCAGTAAGAAAAAACCCAAAATTAGATAGATAGATATAGATATAGATATAGATATAGATATAGATATAGACATAGATATAGACATAGACATAGATATTGACATAGATATTGATATGTCTCTAAGTATTTTGCATATATTGAACCAGATTCTCATCGTAGTTTGATTAATGTAAATCCAGAAGAACTTCACTAAGGATGGGGATACAGGTCAGGCAACACTATTTTGCTGTTCTGGCCAACATCAAGCACAGCTGGTTTTTAAGTAAACAAAGAAAACAACATCACTGTGCAAAAAATATTCAGCTCCTCTAAATCAGTGTAGCTTCACTGAAGTCAACTGAATTATGAAAATTTACATCAACTACAGATTTTCTACAGCATGTAATGAATAGTGTTCTGTTTGCTCCACTGGGTCTCAGCTCAGGCTCTGTATGAATACAACTGGATTCTCCAAAATGAGTATCAACACGTTTTCTCCTGAGTCACATATTCTTAGCATCTATACGCTGCACATTGCCAAGATGACTGAAAAAAAGAGCTAAAAGTACTGAATGATATGAAAAAAGAAATTTTGAGACAGAACAAACAGCACCTTTGAAAATGCCGCACAAAATGATGTGGTAAGACTGATTTTAGCCAGGAATTATACGGAACAAGATACCAAGAAAGTTCTTACGAAAGTCTGAACACATGTAACTAACTGTGATCTCGGAACCACAGCTGTTCTTACATTAATTTTATGGACTGAAATTTATGTACTAATACTTGGATTACAGAAGAGAAAATAAGTCTAAGATCTCCTCTGTTAATAAGCAGGACACATTACATCGCAGAGTCCTGAAGTTGGAAGCCTGTTTTTCAAAGAAAGGTCATATCTGGATGTCAAAAAATACCACCTTATTATGTTTTCATAGAAAAAATTTGCATTAATATTTTCAAAGCATTCGCAAATTTCAGGGAACAGTATAAATTTTAACAAGTCCATACACTTCTGTGTGTATTATTGCATAGTCTCATGAAAAAAAAAACACTTCTAAGCAGACAAAAAAAGGCACCTATTCCATTTCAGATAATGCACACATAGTCTGTCTTGAAAAGTATTATTGACTTTTTAAAGTCAAGTATGCACAGGGTAGAAAGCAGCAGAATTAGATCTGTTTGTGTTTATTCCATTTATCAACTCCCTGTGTATATGCTGAAACACTGGGTTACTTTGCTTTCCACGCGATCTCTCAGCACATAAACCAGCCGCTTGTTGTTTGGCGTGCTGCAGTAATACAAAGGGTATCCTTTTGATACAGAAAATAGTTGATTCTTAAAGGCTCATTTCTCCTGCGCTGAAGCCATTACCAAAATGTCAGTCAAATCCAGTGGAATCATGATTAGTCATATTAAATCCAGCTCTAAAGTCTACAGATCCTTGCGGTTTACTCACACCACTTAAAGCAGCCAAGCGCTCAGTGCAGAGGGACAATTTTACCTTATTCCTTGTAAAATTATCTGCAAGCCCATTAATACATACAACTCGTGAGTCGCAGAGTGCCATAGCGAAATAGGCCCAGTAGACCTGGAGATGGAGAGAACAGCTAAAAGAAAAGAAGCTACCAGCTCCACTAGACAGGTGCAAAGGATTTGTTAAGAGGTTTTCAACCAACTCTAACCAGCAATGTTTCCATCAGAAAGTTTAAAATACAAATGTAGTTTTTAGTTAATGTCAGAGCAAGAACAGCATTGTCTTGAGGAAACAGTGAAGGCAAGAAACGTAAGAAAAATAATTCCATTTTTTTGGTTTTTCACCCCCCTTTTTTAATAAATTAAATCTGAAAAAGAACTTTACTTCATGTAAAGTTAAGACTTTTCCTCTAATTTTGCTTTTGGTATGATTTCTGTTTATGTAAACAGATTATGAGATATATTGCAGCAGGGGGCATCTCTATCTTTAAAGACAGAACGTTAGGAATTCTAATGTAGAAAATTTGGACTACACTACCTTCATTTGTATTGGTAAAAACACAAAATAACCCAATTAATTTCAAAAAAACAACATTGGAATCACAGTAGTATCAGCTAGTAAAAACAATTAAGCTTGATGTGGCTAATAGTACAACATTGCCAGAAGCAAACAATAAATCTAGGAATTCATAGTAGAGTTTTCTTCAGAACACTTACCACATTCTGGTTGGAAACTGCAGTGCAGACGTTGGTTTTCTTCAGGAAACTGGGAGCAGTTGGGTGCAAAGGAGGCCGCTCAGCACTCGAACACAGAACTGGCCCTGACCTCTCAATTCCCCGGGTTTCCTTCCAGCCATATCATCAGCTTTCCAGGTGACCTTGGATAAATTGCTTCTTTTCTTTCTGTCTCAATCTTCTAATCTGCAAATAGGTACAACAATCCTTTGTAAAGCCCTTTTTAAAACCCACAGACAGAAAGCACTGTAAGAATTCTCCTTTCCCACCACTTAATACAGTTTGTTCACAATGGAACGGAGTCCGCAAGATCTTCTAAGCAATGTTTTCATGCACTTAATTGATGTTTAAGTTTCTTAATGCATTTCTGAGCTATAATAATGTGTGTTATTTTAAAAGATATACGACCACAGTTTATGATACTTAATGATTAAGGAACACTAATAGGTTTCTGTGAAACCATATGCAGCATACCTCAGTGCCCACCTGGGTCTCCAATATTTGATTGCAAAATAAAAAAAATTAAATAAACCCCCCCACACACACATTAAATAGCTATAGCAGAATGGCAGTTATCAAATAAAACATATACATAAATATTTATAATATATACCACAACCAAAAGGGTGTTTTGTTTTACCTCATCCACCATGCAACGGTCAAATATACATCATTTTAACTAGGAAGCAATAAGTTTTTCTGAAATTACCAGAAGATACTCATAGATTTGAAAATCTACATTAAAATGGCAAATTACAGGAGGTGGGAAAAACAAACAACCAACCCCCACCAAAACTAACTAGATATTAATTTGTTTAGCCACATCCTTTGAATATTAAGTCTACAATACTATTTAAAAGGCTTTTTTAAAATTTAATATTGGTATTTTTCCCCTCCTCTAATTACTCTGGAAAAAAAAAAATGGATGCAGGAAGCAATAATCTCTAAAATACCCGAAGCTGTAACATGAATCTGTAAACTGGCTTTCTTGCACTGAAACAATCTGAAACAAGAGACATCGCCCCCCCCAAAACCCAACACATGAAGAACATTAAAAAGTGATTTTAAGCTTCTCAGGCTTTGTAAACACCCAGTAGGCTGTAGGAACACAATTGTTTTAAAAAGTTAAGTGTCAGCTCAGATGCTTAAAATCTGAAAAGGAAAATATTTCCCCTTTTATCAGCATAGACAGGTAAAAATATTCCACTCCCTAACGATTTAGAGTTGTTGCAAAGTAATTACAAACCTGCGAGATGAGGAGATAGAAAGAAAAAGCAGATTAACCTCAGATACTCAATTTTCAGTGGTTTGTTTCAAAAAATATAATGTAACAGTACTTTCTATTTTAAACTAAAAATGTACTCTCCTCACACATGAAGGAAACAAGACCTTACCAATAAACCCATCCTGAACTTTGGGGAAGTCTCGATCCTGCTCCGAGCCACTCTAGTTACTTTGTTTTACATTCCTTCTGAACTAGAGTTTATATCATTAATTTCAGTTCATAGAGTATCTGAATGGAAAGACAGACCTCCTAAAAAAACCTTCAAGCTTAATGTAATTGCTTAAGACCCAGGAAATCAGATTTTTATTTCATAATCAGAACCAAAAAGAACACCAGCTTTTGTAGAAATAGGGAGGGGAAGGTCAGCAACATCCCATTAGGATTTGGCAGAGATTATGGGATCATTTCCTTAGGGGAACTGACATTATTGAGCATCTTACATCAGGACTATTTTTGCTGTGCTCTTTTTTGCTTGGCATTCCAGTTGCAGATGCTGCTGTTGATTTGTGCAGTCTGGGCAGAAAGTCACAGATGGATTTTGGTGCACAACTGCCCAGTTTGGAACACTCTCTGACCCAAATTTCCTTGTTTTCTCTTCTCAACACGAAGCCCATCTCCCCTCCCCAGAATTTTGCCTGAAACGGATTTGGACCGGAGGCCAAAATCGTGATAGCTGATGGCAGTTAAGTCATCGTATTGCGCTTGTTAAAAATAGGGTTGAAGGATAACTGTTCTCAAAACTCACACTTGTCATTTTGACATAACACGCTTTGTGATGTGAAACTGCTCGAAGAATTGGGCAACACTTCATTTTTTAATATGTGCAGAATCAAGAGATACTTTAATTTCTTCTATAAAACGATGAAAAGATTCAAGTATTTCTAAAAAGTAATTTATTCTCTTTTAAAAGTGCTTTCAAAGAGGGTGTTAACAGCTGATTTATTTCATTCCTCCTACATTCGTCTGTTTGTCTTCATCATTACACTTTAAGGAAAAGCTGTTCCACTGTTTTAACTTGTGGGCTGTTATTTTTTTTTAGACGGACTAGCGTTGTCACATCCAGTTTCTCTGTAAATCAACTCCATAAGGCTCTGCACCTTTCATGAGTTTTACTTCTGCTACTGTTATTTGTAAAGTCTGTATCAGAACAACGACTCTCCTCAGCTCATTTAAACTGCTGTACCATATGTTGAAGATATGGTTCCAAAATAATTTTTAAGCTTTGCATTCCAGATAAATACTCTCACATGTGTTTATTCACAGCAGCAGCTGCTTCGAGAATTACTGTTGTGTTGGGCACCTAGAAATACTCAACCTTGCACAGAACTGACAGTGATATGTATGTATTTCTTACTTATTTGACATGAAATTTGCTGTCACTTGTACCACCACCAGCAGGAGAGCTGTGCAGTTTTAAAACATCCGTTTCCACATGTGCTCCTTCCTCCTGCTCCACAGGATCGCCTCCAAAAGAAGCAATTTCAGCCTTTTGCTGGGGTAAAGAAAACAACGCAGAATTCGGGAGAGCCACTGTGCCTGGAGATGGAAGCAATGAAGCTGAACGGCAAAGCCCACAGCAGCCGTTCATTTAGGAGGAGATCTTTTCAGTGACACACTATCTGAACCAAGCTAAAGTAAAAAACCTGATTTTAGTAAGTTTTACAAGTATGCTGGTATTGCTGTGAAGAGTATCCTAGCTAGAAATGCGGTTTTTATTGTGTTATTTCATTTGATTCAGTTCTGCTTTTGAAATAAGACAATGTTGTCTATATGGACTTTTATCAGAAATATGTCAATGATTTTACTGCCTCTAGGTGTTGAAAAAAGGCTGTTTTCGAAGTGGGATGGAAGATCTTGTCGGAATTAATAATTTGGATTCAATTCCTCGCTCTAACACAAAGCTCTGCTATGTTCAAGCCAAATGACTTGGCCTTAGTTTTCAAGCTGTGAGAGAAACAAGAAGTTTGTGCACTGACTACACAGTACTGCTGTAAGGTTTTATTAATTCAGACCTTGTTTTTTCATGCCTTACAGTACGTATCATTTCTACAACTAGTCCCGTTAATTCTAGTGAATATTCTCAGCTGGATTTCTATTGCTCTTTGTGCAGGACACAGAAATTTTTTTATTAAGAAACAGCAGTTGCTTCCCCCCCACACACTTCAATGCCTTTTCTAATTAAAAGTACATTAGCTACTTGAGAGCACCAGAAATAAAATTACCTTCTCCTCAAGTTATATTTCTTATCTGCCCTTCTTAAAGGGGAAAAAAACCTACCTCACAACTAAGTTAGCTGAAGCCCTGGCAACAGAAACAGAAATTTTCCTTTCTGCACTACAGTCACAAACAAATACAAGTTCTCTTTTCTTTTTGCTTTAGCCTGAGGCTTCCAGTATGTAGAAACCTGCTGCCTAAAATGACACTTACACATTTAATAAGAATTCAACGCTGTCTGAAGAGAATTGGCTCCTTTATTAACTACATAAGTCTGAAACTCAGTTAGACACTGTTCAGAGTTGTGTAAATATGTCCATATTTCACCATGGACATGTTCAGAGACTTAACAGCAATATAAACAGGGTGATTCCCAAATGAACACGGCATCTTTTTCTCAGAGTGGTAATATCCATCCCAGCTACTGGATACTTTAGTTTTTCCTATAATGTTCTAGTGGGGTTTTTTGGGTGGGTTTTTTAAGGGAAAAGAAACTTGCAAAGAATAAGGAGCATGTGAACAGCAAAGTTGTTGCTCATGTTTTTATACGACATCCGAAATTACAATTACTATACAGACAACGTGGGTACAACACATTGTTTTGGTTATGAATAGAGCTACATTTCTGCGCTACCTAAAAAACAAACAAACAAAGACTGAAAGGGAAAGAAATTCCTTCCCTGCCTACACTGTAGTGCACATCTTTACAGAAACAGCCTCCCCAGGCTTGGTTAATTCCAATACAACTCAGAAATCTGTTCTCTAGCAGCACTTAAAAAATGTATGCACCTAAATTCAATCAACAGCCATGTTTCGAACAGCAAAACTCAGACAGGTTCAGAAGCATTTCAGTGCCTATCGGTAGGTAATTCCGATTCAGAAATGTGTAAAGATGCTGCCGCTCTGCCTCCAACTCTGCAGAAGCCCAGGCCAGCAGAGTCCCCTCCGCACCGAAACTCAGCTGGGAAGGGGAGGATGTTGGTCGCACCCTCAGATCCCTGGATTATTTGTGCCACCTGACCCACAGAACTCCCAGATAAGCAGCCTGCAGAGTCACCAGGAAGGTGATGTATTTTCTGTTTAGCTTTGGCGGTTGACAGACCGAAGGGTCTAAAGTGCCTCTGTCCACCCAGGAGCCAAGAGGCCATGTCTGAAAGGAGAGACCTGCCCGAATTTCTCAGGTCTGCTGTCAGAACAATGAGCTTTGGAAAAATCCACAACTTCAATACAGTTGGGATTTGAATTTTTTCCCTTTGGCGGGAAAAAAGACCAAAAATTAATATCTGAACCTTTACTTCTAAATCTACAAGTCAGAGATCAGGTCGCCAAGCTCTCTATTGTGAATGGGATTTCTGTGTTCGTACCAAACCACTTGAATCTGGCTCATGCACCTGGAACACTTCATAGAAACACTATCATCAATGGTCAATAATCAAGAAGTGCAAGACTACCGCCCATACAATTTAAAAATAACTAATGTCTTTATTGCACTTTTTACTATAATCTTTACTTACATAATCAAACCCTTGTTTCTCAAATAATCCAATATAATACCATGCATTTTTCTTAAGGACTAATTTAGAACTGCACACACTGAAGTGATTTATATTTTAATTCCGTGCACTCATCTAAATTGAATTTAATCTGACATCTTATTACCAAGTTCTATTACATTCTCCTGAAGCTCTTGGTAATCTTTTCTAATATTGCCCAATTTAAATAAATTTATGACATTAGCACATATTGACATCCTGCTTTTCACCATTACTCTAGGCAGATAACACAGTAATGTATCAGTTGGTGTACAAAGCCCCAAATAACCCCAGTGTCTGACTCCCTTCCAGCCCTTCCCAGCCAGAGATCTTGCTCGTTATGTTCCTGCCTCTTCATGCATTTTGCACGACTGGCAAAACTTTCCCTCTGCCTTAGTTGCTCCAATTTTCCTTACTAATTTTGTATGAGTTACTTTAGCAAAAACCTTTCAAACGTCTAAATTATAGCTCTCAGTTCTCTTATTCCATGTTTCATCAAATCCTTCAAGAATTTGTAGGAGTTGAAAAGATGTCATTTAACTTTATAGAAGCTATGTGGATTTGTCCTTTGAATTACTTCATATAATATCACTCATAAATACACATATAAAAGATTTTTGCTATCTTTTATTATCATCTCAACTGCTTTCCTGGCTCTGACCAACGATTTTTCATATTCTTCTAAGATGAATTGTTATCTTTTCAAAGGATGACTGCAAACCTGAGTACCCGTCAATCTGTGGCACAGATACAACTGGTAACGGGAAGTTATGGTCTTGCTATAACTGTTACTCTGAAAAGTCCTGTAAGATTCCCACCAAAACTTCCACTGCAAATTTATCAAAATATAGATTTGAAGCCTAATTTCTGCACTTTTCCCCTCCTTTCTCTTTTCTCAATTTCACTCCCAGCAGAGTAAGTGCTGTTCTCCTGGGTCAAACCAAATGAATGAACTGTCAGCTAATATTTCTATAATGTCTTGAAGAACATCTTTATTCTCTTTAACATGCTTTTTTTGTATTTGCTATGACTTAATGAGCAAACAGTCTTCATATAATGTCTGAGCTCAGCTTCAACTGACCACTCTTGAAATACAAAATTAAATACGCCTGTTGGGCCCATTTTTGAAACGAGTGTATCACTGGTGTAGTTACTACTGCCATTACTGGTTAGCACCTTAATGAACAGAACAATACTGCTACAGATCTTTAAAGATGAAAAAGAAGTTCACTTGCAGATTATTGAGGCAATATATGTTTTATACTCATCTGGAAAAGAACTTATTTAAAGATTACCTGCTTGAGGAGGATAAAAATACTCGCCATTCAGAAACAAACTGTAGATAACACCATATGAAAAATCCTATTTTATTATCCTAGACATTAGATAGCTGGATGAAAGCCAAAGGTATTGAGGTTAACAAAGCAAAAAAAAATGGTGTTAGTACAGAAGGACAGCAATCCAAAACATATGCAGCTTCTTCTAATCTCTACATTACAAAAGAATTTTCTTTTGAATTAAGTAACTGTGAAGGTTTTAAGCATTGCTAAACATGAGAGATGATCCCACAGAAACAGAATAAATTATAAAAGATCAAGAACCTACAAGTTCCTTTTCTTGTTCTTGACTTTGCAGTAAACCTTGTACAAGTTGCGTAAGTTGCTTAAAATAAGCTTTAAATTTCCTGTCTTCACAAAGGCCTCAAGAGGCCAAAAAAGGTTTTGATTGAAAACACCCGCATTTGTAGTTAAGCAAAACTACACAAGAAAAAGAATCACTTCACTGTTTCCATCAGTGATAACAGAGTGTTTCTGAATTAATACAAAGCTATCCTATAAATTCCAATGAGAGAGGACAATTTCTTACCTAAAATACAGACTTTAATGAACTGCAGTATACTCTCACCAGCAGTTGTAACAGTTTTGGCCCAAAAACCAGCTATATTACCTGCCTCGAAAGGTCTCTGTTGATGTGGCAACACATTGTCATTAACTGAGACACAAAACTATCATCGAATAAATCAAACACTACCATAATGGATCGTGCTGATTTTTCAAAAAAATTTAAAAGAAACTGCAAATAAATACGGAATTTTGGGGAATGGAATGGAGGAAGCAGCCCACACATGCTGCTCAGCACCGAGAAACACCTTTCCTTGGCTTTAAACACCACAAAACCTGCTAGAGGAACGATTCCTCAGAAAACAAACAGGACAGATGCCATACTCATTATTCTAAGATTGAGTAAGTAGAAAAGGCTGCCATTCCATGAGACAGGCTACAATAAAGGAAAAAGGGTGCAATAAAAGACACAGGAACATTAAACCTAAGCACAGCTAGATTTTAGGAGTGCCGATATAAAAATGGAGGGAAAGTTCGAACCGTCAAAACAGCATGCGGAACAGCAGCATGCTAAGCACAGAGACACCTGAAGTCAACACTTGAAGCAGTTGTCTAGAACAAAACACTGGGATCCATCGGGATGGGTGCAAGCCCTGCTAAAAGCTGCAAACGCTGAGCTTGCTCCACTGCCAGCTTGACAGCTCGGGCCTAGCACACAACAGACCAGGTCCAAGTCCTGCTTCAACGTGAAGTAACTCAAGCTACGGTTGACAACTCTCACTACAAAATTACTATTAGTATTGATTATTTCTGTATTTCATACAAAATAGTTACTGGATAAGCACTAAGTAACTAGACAAAGTACAGAAAGAGGTCTACTAATAAGGTCTAGGTTCGAAGGCTCTGCACTTCGTGGATCATTAGAATATTACGGTCTAGTTCACCCCATCCCTATGTTCAGTCATAACGAGTCTCAAATATTTTTCATGGACAGTGGCACACTTCTGACCAAGAGAACTGCAACTTCAGGTGTCCTAAAGTTGAAACCTCAGAAAGTTTTAAGAGCACAATTTTAGACAGGAGAGCCTACACTATAGCTAAATTTACTCAGCTTAGAATCTTTTTTGGCTCTGACCATATATTCCTGAATAACTGAAATGCATTAACTGTCATTTTATAACACATTCAAAACAAATGTCATATCTAGACTTCATGTAATTTGAAGACTAGAGTTCCTCAAAGTCAGTGGAAGTTGTGACATTTGGCGCACTAAAAGATGTCTTAAATTGGGCCTGAAATTGCGCTTATTTGCTCCCCCCTGCTCTCCACTCTTGAAAATACTCACAGTCTATGGCAATGCTTGGGCTTATTGTAAAGAAGACCCATATCTGTAGAGAAATGTTCCCCTTGGAGTTCTTAAAAATCCGTAATAAAGAAAATAACAGTGAACATTAATTGAACATAAATTGAAAAATGTATTTCAGTTAAGTTGGTCAGACTTAAATCTCCATGGGAAACTTGCAACACCGTTCTCAGTTTAAGCACTTCCCAACAATTTACAGCTTAATTTTGCAAACTTTTCCCCAAACCAAACTCCCCTGAATTTACACCACCTAAAAGGTTATTCATACAATAGCTGCACAAAGTGCATGACGAAGAGGTTTAATACATTGATGAGAAATAGTGCAGGAAAAAACAGAAGCAGTTCCTGAAGAAATGAAAGATAATACATTATTATAGTTAGTATATTCGGTTAGATTAAGTGACACCTAAGTTCCAGTGCTCGTCACTTCTGAAGAGCAATGCAGGCCCAGGGAAAGCTCTGAGTGTGAAGCCACCTTGAGTGAAATAGTGGGGAAGAGTACGGCACTGAGACCCCGTGGGATCAGACCATCTCAATACAGCATCTTCTAGAAATAAACCACACAGTACATCGTTACTATGTTATTTTCTTGCACTGTAGAAGATGCTATCTCACCCTCAAATGCCACCTACATGTTGTACTCTACATCATGCCAGTACTCACGCATGTATTTATACTCACACAGATATTTATGTTTAACTTTATAAGGAAGAGACTGAAAAACAAGAAGAGCTGTAGGCTGTGACCAGTGAACGTGGTCTTCTCATGTGGGGTGGGCCTGGGCCCCATCCTCCTGCTTTCCTGTCACAACACTGGGAATCTGTAAATCAGGGCCACTGATGGGGACAATACAGCAGACAAATTCCATACCCTGGAGAAAACTACAAGACAAAACAGCATCCTGAAGAAAGGCTCCAGGTGACCAGGACTAGGAACTGTATCTTACACCTGTCTTTGCCAAAGCAGGACAAACTGCCTCTGATTTAGACTTGCTTCCATGCAAAGTCAACTTCACTGAACCTACAGACAACCACAGAAGTAAATATTGCAAAAAAAGTAAGTGGGTTCAGAGATTAAGGACCTCCTCGTTAAACAAATAATAAATGGTCAGCTTTGGCAAACAACAGGAAATAACGCATAACGTTCAATTTCCAGTACCATACATTCGCTATATAAATGTCTAAGTACAGAGGGAAAGGGATATAGTAGGAATCGTGAAGATGGATGAACATTACGATGTGGTCCTTTATAGCAAATGAGGCGCAGACTCTTGGTGAGGTGCAATGAGAGAGTCCTTGAAGTGGATTTTGTGTTCAGTGATGGCTTATTTGAATATAATCAGAATACACAAACACATATATGTTTTGCAATCAAAAGGAGAATTTCAGCTGTATTTTCACTACAGTATTTAGGGGTTAAAATGCCCATTTCCGTAGTAAAATGAGACAAAAAGGCAAAAATTAAAGGAAAAAACAAATCAAGAACTGTTAGTTCTGTTGCCAGCTGAACAGAACTGTATCCAGCAGAAAATTTTGATGCAGGTAACATAAAATATTTCATCATATTTATTTCAGATTTGTATCCTCTTTTAAACAATATGGAGAAATCCAAACATAAAAAGGTTTTGTTACACTGTAATAAATGTCATCTAAGCATTTCAGGACTAAAAATGTAAACCATCTCTCATGTAAAACTTTGAATTCAATTAATTAGCTTTTCTTACAAAAAAAAGGAGGGGGGGGTAGCAATCAGAATAAGAATTAATTGTTCCAGCCATCAGTAGCTCAGACACAATTGGCAGTTAGTTGATGGCTTTCTTGGCCAAGATACTGGGAACTTCATGTGCACCCACCAGCTGCTGAGTGTTACGTGCAGCTCTTCTGAAGTTGTATTTTCATGCTAATGCCTTCAACGAAAGACTGAATTCTATTACCTGCTTCATCACTGGCTGCATTTGGTTATTATTCTCACTTTCTTGGCAATAACTGTATTTATGCTGAACTAACGTGCCTACCCCAGGAGCAACTTCTGCTACAAGTCAGTCAGTAGATGAAGCTCCTGTCTCATTTTAGAAATGGTGTGTGACTGCACAGTGCTGGTAACTGCAACCCAAAGTCTGCATTTATATACAGCAATAACACCATTGCACTGACCTCTGATGATTCCTTTTAATTTATATACAGGTTAGTCTTTTTTCCACCTTCTGGCCTTCTTTAAGAATACAACAACACAGCAACCTTGACAAAATTGGAATCAACTGTTAATTAGTATTCCACTTACTGGAGATGAAAGCCAAAGCATCCTGACTAAGAGGACACCGCACAAGGCATTCTGACTAAGAGGATACTGCAGTTATTACGTTAAGCTATATATAACTGCATCAAATGGAATATTTAAGCATTTTAACTCGAGCATTTTATGCGTTAGTAATTCACTTAATTGTTTTCTCTAGAGAACAAGTGCTATAATATCATGCTGATGCATGGGGAGTTATACGAATAAATCTTCAAGCATGAGGATAGGATCAGTTACCCAAGAGCCCCACTTAAATCAATAAAAGCAGGAGGAAGTGGTGGGAAGGATGCTGCTCCCAGCTTATTTCACAGCACTGTGTGTGCAGCAGGTACATGAATTATGCTGAAGACCTAGTTGCCTCAACTTAAAAAATGTATCTAAATTTTCACCCTTTCATAAAAATCAAGAGCTACCTATCTATGTTACATTCTCATTTAAAATGTGCCTGCTGGCCCTCTTGCTTCACGATAATCATGTTCGAATGAATTTGAGCTATTGAGGTCACATCATATTTCTACACGGTCACTACAATCTCAGAAAACAGGTGAGAATGAGTCAGTAGAAGGAGTGAGAGGGCATAAACAAGAAACTTCACTAACAATTCCCTGCAGAGTAATAAATTAATGTGTCACTATTCTCCAACACATAACCTCACTAACTCAACTAAACCACCTCCTCTCTAAAATATTTTCTGCACTATGAACTATTTTTATAGCTCTGAACTTGATATGGGAAATATTACATCTGTAATCAACAACTGCAGAGAGAAACTGAGATGGGAAAGAGCCATAAAATGAGCAAGAAAGACAAGGAGAAAGGGAACATTACATTAGAGATCTGAGAAGGGTGAACAGGAATTCTGTCGGCTTGTGTGTATGTGGTTTATTTTCTAGAATATTTTCACTTTATTATCTCGGTAAACAGTACTTATAGGTGCGCCAGGAGAAATGGAAAATTAAAGAAACAGAATAAGAGACTGACTCGAAACTGGCAAAGAAAAATGAGCTTGGAATTCGACAGGTACCTGATCCCAGCTGCATGTGATGCTCCAGGCTGGGTGGCAGCCAGGGAGCTCCATCCTCAGACCTCAAACTCCCCGGCAGCTGCGGTAAAACCCAGATCCCACTGTGAGTCAGACCAGCACTAACATCAAACAGAATCCCAGCTACAGTGCTGCCCTAATTCATATGCTGCTACCCACCTTCTGGGTGCTGACAGCTCAGCCTGACTCTGGAGCGGGAACAAACTTCCAACCCTTGTTTTGCTCAGGAATTTTAGCAGATTGGGCACTGGAGAAAAGTTTACATTAAGCTACTACAGTAGTTGTCCACTATCAAGGGATACCTCCTATGTAAGTGGAATTCCTACCCAGTCACTTTGTCTGCCTTTTCAAGTACTTTGTGCTGCTGCTGAAGAAAAGATGCGATTTTCGCCCACATTGTCTAGAAACTGAGCGCTAACAAAATACGACACATTTTTACCTTAACCCATTAACATTACCCAAACAGCACAAACTGTTGGCTCTACTTTGCAAGCTGAGTATTTCTGAACATTTTGGGAAAAATATCCAGCTGCTAGCTGGTGAATCACCATAACAAGATGTTCATTTCTCTACAAAGTTATCCATCAATCTAAGCAATGCGTGGTTTTAAATTCCCAATTACACAGACCAGTTGACTTGGTCATTTTGACGTCATTCCTGACGTGATGTTAGGTAGTTGCCGTAGTTCTCTCGAAGACTTCGAAAATTCCCCACAATGAAAGAAAATCAAAAGAAATTAGCTATGCTATTTTCCCTCCTTGCCGACAGTTATTCCTGTAATTAGTTTCACTGTTGGTACTAACGAAGGTGTTCAAGATACCCTTGTCCATTTGCTACAATGCTGCTTACCTTTGACCTTTTTGTTTTCCGCGAGTACAGATTTTGGTCCTTGGCTGTCAAGGATGCATTTATTCTTTTTATAAGTATTATTCCATTATGAATTCATAGCCAAGCATAGTAAACCCAGATTTCAGCCCTCCCCTTTGCAGTCCTTGTAATGTTGTCATTGTTGCTCTGTTACAGCTCTGATCTTACCTTTATAATTTGTAATATCCTTTTTTTGCCTAAAGAGCCATCCATGGGATATAGACAGACCCCCACTGGCCACACTCCCCAGAACACAGCTCTCACGGTAAAGTAGTCCTGCCACTGAAAGGCTTGTATAATAAAGCTTGGGGAAAAGAGGTTGTAGAAACTCTCCCTGTACATTCTGACTACAGTGCTGAAGAAGTACTATCTGTACTGACATTTTCATCAGCAGTATTAGTTCTACACACCATCTCATCCCTTAGAAATTTCCAGAAAAATCAACAAAACAGGTTCATACTAGAAGCATTAGGCATAAAATTGAGAATTAAAACAGACTAGGGGTATAGAAGTTCTGGAAAGTAAGACCAGTCCCCAGGTCCTCACGGTGTGGATTTTGAAGGATTCAGAAATTGTAGGAGATAGATAAACCATCTGTTCTGTCAGCTGGGGGAGGAAGGGGACTTAGTTTACTGATCTGGAATAAGCTCCCAGTAAAATATTACATCTTCTTTGGGAATCTAAAAAAGGGGACAATCGTAATTGTCTTTTTTCAATGCATTACTATGTATTGTAATACTTCCGTTCCATCCTTGTGTCTGTAAATGCTCTATACAGAACACCCAAAAGCAGAGCCAGGTCACTCTGGTGACTTTTCACACTTAAAAGTATCTGACGACTTTTCACGCTTCAAAGTATAAAACCAATGTCGGGTCCCTGAGCTTTTGGAATTTTCAGATCCAAACTGAAATCTGAATTTTACAGCTTAGGCCCTTCTCTATTGTCAAGAGAGGGTTTGAGTATTTTTTTTTTCTTCGTCTGATCTACTTTTAGTTGCTAAGCAGTATTACAACAGTAACAACGTGGGCAGAGAGATAAAACTTTATATAAGGCTTTAGCTGCAAAGTTTGTATATTCCTTGATACTAATGAAAAACAGCTTCACAAAGAAGTTCCATCTCTATACACAGCACAACCAACTGATTGATGAGGAGCAGGCAATAAAAATGTGGCACGTACAATAGCTATCTCCTGATATTTTAAGAGTCAAAGAAGAAGGAAATAGTATCAAATTATGTTTCACAATCCTATCAGTGTTAGAGTTTCTGAGGAACTCTTTTCTCTCTTAAAAGTTCATGTTACTCCAAGCTTAACACAAATCAAGAGAACAAAAATGAAAGCTGGGCTTCACTGAAATAAATCGAAAACTCCCATTGACTCCAGTTCAAGCAAAATTTTGTCCTAAATTTAAGAGAGACATAAATCTCATAAACAACCTTGGTAAAAAGAAGACCTAGTACATGCCTTTTTCCTTAGTTTGGACAAGTAGTATTGTACAGGCTTTCTCTATGAAAAAATAGCTTCAAAATCTAACATATCATCCATGTAGAAACCCCTGAAGTTAATAAGAATCTCAATATTTGACTCAGTGAACTCTAGGGTGGTGTGGCATTAATAAGCAGCATAAAAGCAACTCCATCTATCTCCTGCACCCAGACACAAGATTCTCTGGTTTCAGGACAGAGCGAGCTCTAAAAGGCCCCCAGGAATCCCTGAAACTGAAGCTACAACCCTTATGTTAAAAGGACAAGAGAAATAGCAAAATTCTCCTTCCTTAGAAGCCATACAACTGAGCAGCTGCCCTGTCTATATTGTAGCACAACACAAACAATTCTTACCTACTAAGTTTTTTTGTAACTCTGATAATTCATTGGCTTAATATCATGAAAGAATTATGCCTTGGAACCCCACTGAAAGTCAGTGGCCCACTGTGCAGCTATCAGAAGCCAAGTGCTTTCTTCTCCTGTCCCAGATGAGGATGACAAACCAGCTCCTTAGTCCAGCCCTAGATCCCAGCTCCCTGATCACCTATATAACACGTGTTACTTCACACACAGGATATCTTTTGCTGCTAACTTACCTTTAAAGTGAAATTTGAGCTGCGCTCTGAGAAAAACTCATTGCAGGGACCCACCTTAAAGGCCAAACGTGTACAACCACCTTGGATTTAGGTGCCTTCCCTCAGTGTGCTGCTGTAACGCTGTGGAGCTCCATCCGCCCTCAGACTCTCCCAGGCCTCGTGCCAAGCCCCAGGGCATGCACCACGTACCTGCGGTACCATTCCATGCAAATGCTACTCAGGCAAGCTACGACACAGCCCTCGGATGAGTTCAGACGCTTTGAACTGAAAAATGCAAAACAAAGTAATGGCGAAGGGCTCACAGCCCCGTGGGTGGAGCCCAGCAGTGATCCAAACCAAGTGTTCACCAGCATGGATGCCATCAGTATGCTCCAGAGCAAACCCACCAAGAACCCGGTAGATTTGAGTCATCTTGCACCACATTGCCTTGAGGCTAAGAACCACTCGCGATGCAGCCCACGATTTTATTTTCAAATGAGAAAGCTGAACAGAAATGATGAGTGTCAAGCCAAACTCTTTCAGCAAATCCTTAGAAACTGTACTGACTTCAACAAAGACAGTTACTCATGAGCTAAAAAGCCACCTGTAATCACTCTAACTTCCTAACCGTGTGATTTTCCCAGTCTTAATGTGACTCAAGTGAGGAAGTTTGACCCTGGAGCCACCACCTTTCAGACAACCAGACTGATCGTCCTCTCCATCAAAATCTCCAAGACTGCCTTTGCCAGTCTAATCCAATCAACATTGTCCCATCTTTGCAGAACAACCCAACTGCCTCCAACCATGGCCCTTCTCAGGTGGTTTGCAAGTCAGCTACAAGACCCCAAGTGGAGACAATAACTCTCAGCATCCGCTTTGGAGTCTGCTCCAGAGACACACACTGCGTACACACCTCTGATAGGCGTGATTATAAATACCCATCACAGGCTGCACGGATTGCTCCCAAAATGTGCACTGTTGAGCACCAACCATCACTGCCTGTATATTTTCTGGAAAGCATTGCTAGTGTGGCCACCAGGCAGTGGGTGTCTGAAGCCGGACGTGGGCAGGGAGAGCAGCGTCACATTCTGCTTCGGCAGCTTCCCGGAGCAGCAGCCATGGATTGTTTTGGAATCATCATATTTTTATTACCAAAAAGTAAAAATGGATTACTTTCTAGGTATCAGTACAGCTTCTAAAAAATGATCATTACTAAATGGTAAGTTACAGGAAGAACGTAATGGTATTTTCTTTGAATTGTTTATTATTAATACAATAATCTTCCCTGAACATTTTTCTAGTAATTCCTCATCGCAGTAAAACTGCATAAAAGAGGTGTTAATGAGCTACAAGTTTCTTTTCAATATGGAAATGCAGTTCCAGGATTTTTGCCATTTTTAAAGTACAACCAAATTATTTGTATTATATACTTGTTCTCCTTTTTTTCTAGCTGTGAAAAGGAAGAGATAAGGACAGCACCAAAATTTATGTTTGAGTTCTTGGAAAACACTCACAGAAATGCTACTCGACACATGGTGCACATTTAGCTCCCAGCCCAGCAGCAGTGTCACGTACCAGTTGGGGTCTTTATGTTCTACCCCATAAAAACATTGATAATTCTTGCTCTGGTTATAATATGCAATCTATTGATATTACTAATATCAGCAATGCACAGATGCTGTGTTTAGCTGCAGTTCTCTGCACTCAGCCTCAGGCAAACCCGGTTTACCCATTTGGAACAGAGTACACCTGTTGTTAGTTAATCTCAAATTGACAGATTACAAAAAGAGAGAATAACAAATATGTAGTTATTTAAAATACTGTGGTTTTGGCATGAGTCAAAACCCTGGGACCTAAAGAGGTAGAAGTTTCTAAAAATAGTTTCACCAAAATGTTAGCTTTCTACTAGTGCTGACTTCCAAAATAAAGTTACAGGTCCCAAGGCATATCTAGATTTCAATAACATGAACATCCTAACAGCACTTACACTCTTGAGAGAAGAAGAATCCAAGGCTGTGTATGAGCAATACAAAAGCTGTTCCATTTGCTTACCACTAATATCTATCTCGTTACATTATAAAACGCTTCGAGAAAGCCTTGAGCATAAAAATTAGGCAAGTTTATTTTGTTCCATCACACATAGCTTTCTTGCCATCTAGTGGACAGAGCATGTCAATTAAAGCCAGCATGTCTACTTCCAGCAAAAAGTGAGCAGTGACAAAATGTGTGGGCATAATAGTTTTTAGTTAAATATTGCAATTAGCAGCAGAAAAATATTAGCATTGCTAACAGTACTGCCTATTAGATTCCCTTCAACGCTAAATTTTGTCTAAATCCTAGGCAATCTCAAAAAAACTTTAAAAAAAAATGCATTCTTCTACACCATACATCCTTTCCCATCTCAAAAAATAAGCAACAATAGAGAAATCAGATTATAATTCTTCTTATAATATTGTCAAAATAATTTGCAACATGATACAAATGAGACACAAAATACAAACACGCGAAGCGTTCATCTCTAAGACAAAACCATCGTGCCATTTTTAGTCTGAAAAGAGTTCAGAAAAAGCATTTTGCACCTCCTTGAATTTCCCCCCATAAAGTACAGTGAATTAATTACAGGTTTAAATTAAGCATTTGATTAAGTGTCTTCCCTGATCAGAGTGCTCAGTATCTTATTGAATTGACCCGTGGTTCTGAGTTACAGCTCATTTGCTCTGACACCAGCTCGGGACAATGAACAGCAGAGAACAAAATGATTTTGCGCTTGCTTGCATCAGTTTAAAAATGGGGTAACTCCATTGAACTAATCAGAGCTGAATCAGACCAAAAGGTTCAGTAAGCCTTCAAAAGTTTTATGTACATCTTCTGAATGACACTTTGTGTCAGTTTTACCGTGCTTCTGCATTGTCAGATTGAAGGGATTAAAATACTTGAAAAATTCCTTCTAAGGGTCAAGAGAGAACAAAAAAATACATATCAAGCAGAAAAACAAGCTGGTAGAGTCACTTTAATTTCCTGTTCAGAAAGTTTTTTTCTGACTCTGAATGTTGTTTGATACCACTAAATAACATGCTGTGTACATATTTTTTTTTTCCTTAATCGAGTTAAATGTCTGCTAATGACCACAGGGAATGAAACAGGCCACAGCTGGCCGTATCATGCATATGCGATTGCTGCTTAGCTAGAATTTATGTAATTAGTTACAGTCATATTAAGCTATTTAAAACGTATGTTAAAGATCTAATGATGAGCTGACATCGACGGGTCCTTACAGCATACTTAAATCGTTTCCAAAGAATATTTGAATATGCCGCTGACATGCAAATAGGATACTTACAGAAAACAATCATACATAAAAATAGTACTGATTTGAAAGAAATACATCTTTTTCCTCAAAGGAATATTTCCGAGTATGTACTTTTTCAAAATAGGTATCGATTATCTCATTTTCTTATTACAATTTGAATTCTATAAGGCTGACAATGCATGGGGAAATTTTTATTGTTGCTACTCATGTTCCAAAGCTTAAATGCTAGAAAGGAGAACTGGCCTTCTGTGTGGAATAAATATAAGCACTTACTTTGATTTAGTCCCTCAACAGCAGTTTTGCTACCAAATGTATGTGATTCTCCCAACTACTAACCTGCCGGGTTCCCTCTAACCTGATTTAGTCTTGAGATGCAATTATTGCTTGAGATGCAGTACAAAGATGGACGCAACAAACATAATTATACCACGGGATGGATTCACCCCTAAAGTAAGAATATTCCCTTCTTCATATTTTCTGGCCATCAGAACAACACATGTTAAAAGCAAGCATCAGAACATAATCAGATTAATTTTAGTTTCAGTCAGTCCGGAGAGCATATATGACCAGTGATCACAGCACACTCCTGCTCTGAACTCCTCCCCAGAGCAAAGTTAGCAGGGAATCTTTAGAATCTCTAAGAAACAATTCCAAATTCACAACCCTGAGTACTCAAACACTGCTGTGCCCAAAATCCAGAGCTATTGATGAATACGATAAAACCGAAAGTTCTAAATAAAAATAATATAGCTGATATTAGCATGTTTCTTATAAATGCTTACAGTAGTATGTAGGTAACAGAGCATAAAGGTGTATTCATAAAGGTTTCAGTTTTGCAACTTATTAAGTATTCTGTCCTGATCAGACAAAACACTAGAGGACTCCTGCACACATTTAAATGTAAGAGCATCCTTAAGTAACTCGCAAAACTGAAATCTCATTCAACCGTTCTTAATTCATGTTGTTTGCACACATCAGGATTAGTTCCAGCTAAGTCAGTAACGCAACACTAATCTTAACACAATGCAAGATCAAAAATTCCTGCTAAGAGAACAAGATATTTGTATTACAAGCTCAAGCAGACTTTTTTTCTGAGTGAATTTGAAAATATATGATTTATAGCAAATATCTGGATACTTGTACATTAAGAACTGGATTTGCCTGTCAAGTTTCAAGCTTTCCAGTCACTCAGTAAAACACAATACTGAACTAGAACAGAGCAATACTACCAATCATTATGATTGATACATAAAATATTTTTAACACAACAGAAAGAAAAAGCAGAACATGGTTCCAACTGCTGTATGCACTTGCAATATTCCCAAGATTCGGGAAAAACAATACAAAATTATAGTGACAAAGGAAAACATGAAGATATAAAAATTATTTTCCACACTATTGTTTTTATACTAGCATCTAATTTCAACAATAAAACAGGGGTTTTTTTCCTCTATAAACACAACCTGATCTCATAATGGTTCTGTAAGTATTACTCACACTACTCATTCCAAAAATTTGAAGAAAGCATTTTCAATTCCTTTAATTTATAAGAGAGGTCCCTCCACTACTTCCCAACTGTATTATCAATCTCAAACTTTGTTTTCCTTTTTTTAAATAGTCTACAGCACTAAGAACTTGAAAAAGATTACATGAAAACTCTAAAAATCGTATATACATGAAGAGCGCAAAAACTAATACCAAAGGTCAAGAAGAATGCAAGAGAACATGAAGTTCAGCAGACCTATAAAACATTTACATCTGCTTACAAAGTAAAAAGACATTTAGAAATGTAGATTTTGAAATGTTGAGCATCCACACAATATGTTAAGTATCGTACCATTTTTAAACAATTCTGCCTACATTACTTATCCATACAGTTTCTTTCTGATACGTGTATTTCATTAATACTTACATTGCCATTTACTACAACTGAACTTCGCACGCCAGTTGGAAACCAACACATTGAATCATAGATGAGCTCCAGAGGTCAGTAATGTTCAGAGGAAACCAGACAAATGCCTTACTCCTAACGGCAATGATACCCTCCCTGCTATACAATGTACTCCCAAGCTCCTTTAGCAGGAGAGAGAAAAGGAAAAATTCTTTTCTACATCTAGCTTTAGACACTTGCTCCCTCAGATTTGAATGCCAGCCTGTTAAGGAGGAACATCCTTTTCATGCATTGGCATACGGTAACACAAAAGCAGTAGTACCCAGGCACGATCTGTTTCTGGAGTTGTAAAAAACTCTTCAGACAAAGGACTTGGGAATAAACAGTGGGATTCTTCATCCCACACTCAGGCAAGCAGCTACATCACATTCGAGAGGACTGTCTGTATGAGCAAACACTGCTTCGTTGTAACATGAATTGTAGACTTGGGCCCCAAATAATTCACTATACCTACAGGATGTTATAAATTGAATTATTATGGAAAGATGAGGAATACCATAAATACCAGAAGTCTACAAAGACTCTACCTGAGAGTATGAAGTCTCATAGAACTCCCTCTCTGCCCAGCATTTTAGCTGTGTCCAAGATAACGCCCTAAGTGCCCACTGTTTTCCCAGAAGTTGTAGTTCTAGAGGTACAAACACCTCCACATGCTTGAATTAAAACATTTTTACAGCTCTCGAAACCTGATAACAACCTTCTCCCACACCAGAGTCCAACATCGAGGGTTCTGTTCCAAGTCCAGTTTTTGTTGCGTGTCTGCCATGATTTTATGGCTGCAATAAAGTGGGGGAAACAGAGGGAGAGACAGTGACCAAGAGAAGGATTTCTAATGCTTAAGGATGTTGATCACGCCTCAGGCGCTCAATACCAACACTGCGTCTGAGTTTTAAATACCCGAGGTTATGAAATTCCCATAAAGTCCTTCAAGATAGTGCTGGTATTACATTATCAGAAAGATATTCCAACAAGCATACTTTAAATTAATCTCACAATCTCTAGACGATTTATGGTCCACAAAAATTTATAGCTCACCCCAGTCTCCCTTCCCCCTCGCCCTGCCCATGGAGGCCTCATGAGGCATTTCACAGAGGAAAGATCGTGGGGGGCACTGTTTTATTGGTGTATATTTAAAAGAAACAGAAAACCTAAGCACGTAGCATGAAGTTTGGGTGGTGTCCTGGACCAGGATTCAGCAGAAAGACATTTCTGTCCTTGCCTGAGAGGCCCTGAGGAAACCCCCCCACTCTCCCTCGTGTGGAAGGGAGAAAGGGACCTCCACTAGCACCGCTGGGGCTATGCTAATTAATTCTGACAAGACTAATTAATTAATCCTTACAGAGCCCTCAACTGCTGTGAGGATGAGTTTACCTCCGGCTTCGCTGGGCACCCAACAGCAGAGCTGCCTCCTGACGAGGCCTCCACACGGCCCAGGCTGCGCTTCGGGACCGGGGGGCTCCGCGGGGCCGCGGCCACCGGAGCCTCGGGGAGAGGCGGGGGCTCCTGAGGAGAGAGGCGGGGGCTCCCGGCGAGAGAGGCAGGAGGAGGCACCGGGAGCGGACCGGGCGGTATCGGCTCAGGCACAGCGAGCGAGGCGGCGCCGCCCGCCCAGCCAGTCCTGCCGCGTCAGGAGCCGCGGCCCCGCAGGCCCCGCCCCGGCGGCGCTCCCCGGCTGGTTCCACAAGTTTTTGACAGTTTCTTCGCGGCGGAGGGAGCGGGAGAGGCTGCTGCGACGGGGCCGGGCTGGGGCCGAGGCGCTCTGCGGAGGACGAAGCTCTTCCCCCCGGCCGCCTCCCCGCCGGCACCATGTCCCGGGACCCCGAGGAGGTGAACAAGCTGACGGAGAGCACTTACAAAGTGAGTACGGGCCGGGCCGGGGGGGCTGCCCGCGGCCGCCTCGCCTGAGGAGACGGCGGCCACCTTTGCCCCGCTGGCCGGCGCCGGAGGTGGCTGCGGCGGGGGCTGTTGGCCGCCGCTCCGCACACGGGGCCCGGTGCGAGAGCTCAGGGCGGCCTCAGAGACCAAACTTTTTCTTATTTTTTTTCCCCCTCCTTTCCCTTCCTTGTGAGGGATCTCGCCCATCCCAGCGCGTCACAGACTTGTAAATAACGCGAGCGGGCCGGGGTGGCGCAGCGGGGGCCCGGCTCCCCTCTCGGCCCCGCGGCCGCGGCGCTGGCTCTGCCCGGAGCGCACGGGGCTTCGCCGCAGCCCCCGGCGGCACCGCCGCTCCCGGCCGCACGGGTTGGGCCGCTTCACAGCTGGGAGCGACAGCTCCGGGACGGGCGGGCATCAGGACTGGTTTCGCCCTCTCTAGCAGGCTCGTTTCTCCAGCCAGCCGTGATTCCCGCGGTGTGTTTTGGTGATAAGGTGGTTTGTAGATCTTGGTGCTTGTGGTCCTCTGCTTGAACCGTTTCTTCACACGGGCCAGAGCCTAAAAATGGCTTAACATTGAATTAAGTTGCGTGGCTGCGTCCCGAGCTGCTAACCAGGTCCGTGATGGTGCATCCCAGCACTGCCCATAAGCACCGGCCGGTGAGGGTGCTCCAGTTCAGGTCAGAAGACTTTTAACCTTTCCAAAATGCCTCATTACTTGTAGAATTAAAAATGGTTTGCATATGGGCAGTATCCACTTGTTTTGAACCTTTTTTTCCCTCTATAAACTCAGCCCTTCCAAAACACACCAACTCTAGTTGGGCAGAATTCCCCTAAGAATGGTACTTTTGGTTGAGTAGTGCTGGGTCTCTAATCTTGGTTCTGTACAGTGTGTTGAAGGAGAGAAGGCACTTAAATTTGCAAATGCATTTAATCATGCAAATGAACTTAAAGCTGCAGTGCATTTGCAGCTTCGAGCCCAAAAGAAGGCTTTCTGGGGGATTGTTTTATTTTACAATTTGCTGAATCTTACTGGTTTACCATTGAATGTTTTCGTATTTCTGATCGCGTTATCATTTAAAGCTTGGTAAAAGCATTTTCTGGACTATTTTGCTGTTAGTTTTGTTGTTCTCTAACACACTTAGGTCAACTTTACTCCTTCAAGTAGTCCATTTATATTGACGTTGTATTTGATATTTACTTTGTTTGGACTTAGATATCAAATTCACATAGAACTACAGAAAAAAAAAAAAAAATGAGATGACCTGACTATAAATTTTGTCCTCTAGAATCGGTGCAGGTCGTCTTAAACGGTCTGGTGCTTTCTGGTATCAGTTACGTTCACAGCAAGGCCATAAGCAAACATAAATTCCTCTTTCCCAGAAGAGCAGCCTGTAAATACAGGCTCGCAGAAGAGAAACCTGGGAAGTTGACTGTTCAGGGCTGTTCCAACAAAGGAACGTCCTGCCCTGTCTGTTCACTTCCAGAATGTAGCTAGAACAGTTTTACAGAGGAGGGGGAAGAAAATCTCTTGTGTGTTTTAATGGATAATAATATAAAATAGGCTTTAAAGGAAGGACAGATCTCTAAATAAACAAAACCTTCCCTGTTACTCAGTACTTATTTCCTGGGAAAGTTTACCCTTTTGTTTTTTAAACTAATTCAAAGGGATACTTATGACTGAAACAACCAGCAAAAACACAGTAAGGCACAGTTAATGTTGACAGTGTGATGAAATGTCTTCTCTGTGGGTATTTTGAGAGGTCTGGTATGTTGCATCACATAGCTGGTACTCACAGGCCTGGAAACCCTCCTGCCCTGCCCTCATTGCAAATGGAAACTTTAGCCAGATAAGCTATAAAGGCTCCTTCAGATAGAGAATGGATTCTGGAGCTACTTTGAAGCAGTTGTTTCTATATCGAAGTTAAAATCTTGGAAATACTTACGGGCAGATTGCACTAGGCTGCGTATTCAGCACTTGTGACTGTGATCACGGCTCCCTCGTCTAAAACAAATGAACACCTCTTTGTGCCGTGCTCTCCTTTGCTTTAGAATGCTCGTGCAACTTCTGCTCTTCTTGAATGCCATCCTAGCAATACAGTGCTTGAAACGCTATGCTGGGATGGATGAAATCAGGAGCAGTGTCTGTGTTGCTCTTGCCAATAAGAAGAAAGGCTTGGTCTGGGGAAACCAATTCAGTATAGTGTAGTGATGGCATCTGTGTGCTTCAGGACTAAACACAGGCTTTTGACTTCTCAAAAAAAATCAATTTTTGAGTGACCTGGAAAAAAATAATAGAAAATGAAATTGAATACCTTGCTAGTCTGTTTTCCATTGCTTTTCTTTCTTACAGTGCTAATCCATTGGATTTATTAAATACATAGTAACCTGTGTTACACAAAGCTTCAAAATATACTTACGGAAGTCATCGGGTAATGCCCTCATATTTTTATGTTATTCACCCTTTCTGTTGGCAACAACATTGGAAAGTGAATACCTCAACATTTTTTAGCTAACCTGCCTAAATAAACAAATAATGTGCATGTGTGCAAACACAAAAATCCAGGCTGACATTTACTCTTTATGTAATACCTGAAGAGTCACTTCAATGCATGATCGGAATGGCACGTGCAAAATGAATCCCAAGGGTGTGGGAGCCGATGACTAAAGAGATCAGAGCCTCGCTTTGCCAGGGCCGTGCTGAGGGTTCCCTGGTGTGACACTGCCCTGCCCGGGACGTCCCGCAGCGATGTGGCACGCTGCCTGCGAGGGGACACCGCGACCCCATCGCACGCACATTGTGTCAGCCAGGAACCTTGTTACATCTCGGTGTGTCACCGCAGCTCCTACACATTCATTTAATCTGCTGTATATAGGGGAAAACCACTTGGCACCCAGATGGTGCAGGGGAAAGGGGATGAAGCAGGGAAGTACTGCGTTACAGACGTGTCCTGCTGTCCCTGTGGTCTCGGGCTGGGCAGGTGGCTCACAAATCGCTCTTGTGGTTTGAGGTTTCCGGAGCTCTTGATAATAGCGTGATAGCTGTAATTCATCGGTGTTGGTAGTCTTGGATTTTAAAGATGTATTTCTCTGCATTCAAGTAAATCTTACACAGAAATTTTGATAATCAACTGAAGTGTATGATTAGACTATTTAAAAAACAAACTAACAAAATCCTACAAAACAAAACCAACCAACCAAACTAAAGCCACAAAACTGTGTTCAATGGAGTGCTGTGTTCTCCTGAGGGGCATGCATTCTCTACAGGGGCATGTGAAATTATTTTGCTAGGCTACATTGGTTTATGCTGGAAATATATGTGATAAATTCAGTTTAAAGCCCTAACTACCATGTTTTCATGTTTTTAAAAGACTTGCAATTAGATTAAACTACCGGACTTGTTTACCAAAATTAAAATGCACCTATAGTCCTAGCCCATGCTGCAGTAAGGCTATTGTTTTGCATCACTGAAATATAAATTTCCCCTAATGTGGGAAAAGAGGAGTTTTTGAGAGTTTGCCTGTGTATAAAGTCAAGTTCTATCTTGGTGCAAATTATGTATTTTGACCTTACTTAGAGTTATGGCTGCTGAGACTCTCTCCTGGGTCATGTGTTCATAACCTGCAAAACTTTGTATTTGAAACACACTGATGGATAATGCATTAATATTTATCTTAAAGAAGAAATGTTTCATCAAGCTGGATAATAATTAGTCATAAGAATTCATTTTTTTGAATGAACACTGGCATCCTGATTTAGCTTTATGTTGTTTTAGAACAGGTTTAACAGAATGGAAAAAAATAACTTAAAACTGAGATAGCTTAATGTGAGATGTCCTGAGGGCTTAATCATGCCCTTCTGAAAACTGCGTTGTGGATTTCAAAAGCTAAAGGATATGAAGTGCAATAATGCACAAAGTGCTCTCAAGTAGGTTCTCAGATACAGCGTGGCAACACTAAAGACTTTTCCCAAAAACTTAGTTTTGCTCTTTTCCAAATTGAGGGATAAGAATTTAAACTAAATTATTAGTGCTATAGAAAGGTTAACTATGAATAGCTATCGTGATGGTAATATGAGTTAATGTTAGCCATCAAGGTCTGCTTTTCTGTGCTAGTTTTATAATTTCAGATTTGTACCCAAATACGTTGTTACCCCCTCTTGCAAAAGTGCCTGCAGGATGTAAACTTGAAACTACAGGGAGTCTATGCATTGTTCAGTTGTATTCATACCTGCTGAGCTATTGTTCTGTGAGGTGTGTCTTTAAGTAAAAAGCAAAGCTGAGCGTTTACAGGAAGGCACTTGTACAATGGCTGTCATTTGTTTTGAAGATTAACGTTGTTTTTGTGACTATCAGGAACTGCGGAAGGTATAAGACCTATACCCGAGTGGAAATACACAGCCTGTTCCTCTGCAGTCCGCTCCTCGCTGCCAGGCTGGGGAGCTCCCGTTGGGTTTATGTGCTGAAAGGCACTTAGCAACTTTCACACCAGATTACATGAGGACTTAATGACTCAAATGACCAAAATAGGTTTTTCTTATGCCTTTTCTTGGAATGTCACTTTTGCCAACTCTAAAATTGTCCGCATAAAAAGATGTTTCCAGTTGCCTATTTGGAAAGCGTTTCCCTTTATTTCCATTCATCCTAAATAATAGAAAGCTGTAGGATCTGATCATGTGCCTCCTCTTGTTTTCCAGTTAATTATTCTGTTCATGAGAGGTAGTGTGTCACTAGAATATAGGACACCAGATTGACAATTAGGACGCTGAGTTTGTGTTCCTCGCTGTACAGGCAAATGATGTGTTGTGAACTACCGCATATCTTCCAGTGTTTTTCTTACTTTGTCATGTCTATTGGGATTAAAACGAGAGTTTTATTCCCATGGCTGTACAGCGTGGCAGATAACAAGCTTGTGATGTTTTCCTGACACTTTTGACAATTTTAAATTAGTGGTTCTCTTGATCAGAAATTCTTCATTCTGTCTCTGCTTTTTCAGTTTTCAGATCCGACTTTAAGAGATGACTTGCAGTTTTGCACTGGTATTCAGTCCCACTCATTTTCATGATCTTTCCTTTAGACTGCAAATAAGGGAAACTATAAAACTCTATGACATATCTGAAAATAAATAGTTCTAAAAATAGATTTCTGAGTGGCTTTCTTTCCCCTATAACTTCTGAAGTTGAAAAGACTATTCCGATCATTTTAATGGATCTGAAATGTCTTGGCAACATTGAAGTTCTACCTGATCCTGAAGAGGGAGTTACCAGTGACTTTCAAAAAGTTCTCTAGATTTTTCTTCCTGGACAGTACTTCAAAGACAGCAACAGTGGTTAACTGTCTAAAAAGAGCACTAGAAGTACAGCCAGGTTTTTGTTTGCTTTGAGAATCTAGTCTTCAGTAGAAGTTTTTAAATACTGTGCTTCTTGCTAATGTTGAAGAGAAGAAAATAGTCTTAAGGATTATTTCATTAGATCATCTTGTTCGGAGGCGGGGAGAGGGAAAAGCAAAGTCTTTCTATCAAACAGAAGCTCGTAGTAGGAAAGCAGACGAGCCCGCACAGCGCCGGGAGGATCAGCTCACCGTACCCTGGCTTAAACCAGCCAGTTCCAAAGGGGAATTTCCATTGCGAAGGTTTTTGCAGCTTCTCGGGCGTTCACGTCTAGAGACGGGTGCGGACGCTTCTGCTAACAATCAACCACTGTGGCAGCGTGAGGACTGAAAACCTTCCAGAGGCGCCGTGGTCTGATGGAGAAAAGATCCCTTAGTTGTACGCCTTCCAGCTCCTGAAGGCACCGAGCTATAAATTGTTTCTCCATCTTTCCCAGCAGTTTTACGCACACACGGAGCAGATGTGATGTACTGGAGCTCCTCCACAGCACTCTTTGTTGCAGCAGACCTGTTGTGTTTCCGCAGCGTGGTCTGTATGTGCTGAACGCGAATACCCGATGCACATCAGGTCCCCTGGTGAACGTGAAGAGCTGCGGGCTCTGGCTGCGGAGAGGGGAGCTGCCGAGGGCATTGTTGTGGGTTTTGTTCCTTTCCTCCTCCATGAAAACAACTGACACAGGTGCTATCACTGTTCTCTGTAGGAAATCTGGGTTAGAAGATGTCACAAGAACTGGAATCTTAGCCCCTGAATCATTAAAAAAAGCAGTATTTCAAGACCAATAGCTATCATGTTACCATTAGAATTTTGGGGTAAGGAGCAGTAAGGGCTTTACCCTATAAGTTCTTGTTGTGAGGAGCAGGGTAAGCAGGGACAGGATCCATCTTTCAAGAAAATTATTTTCAGTATAGGGTGACAATTCACGGTGGCATTGGGATTCTTGCCGGCCATGCATATGCATGGTTTCTACATCACGTACACCTTTCCTCGCCCTCGTATCCTTGCCATACAGGACTCTATATTCCAGCACAATCCCCTAATTCACCCTTTTTTTTTTTTTTTTTCTTATGATTTGCTGATTCCATATATGCCAACAGACATCATATTTAGTACTGCGGGGAAGAAAGGGCAAGAAGTTTATATAGGAAGAGACAACTTAAGGCTTGGAACAGAAGCCTCGCAGTCGCATGGCCTCAGCTCCACGGCAGCAATGAAGGAGCTGGGGCAGAGGAGGGATGTTCCCAGGAACGAGAGCCGGAAAATCCATCCCGTGGAGTTGTCAGAATAGCCCTTGGCATTGTTGGCTCAATGTGAAACATACTTTCCCAAATGATTTCTGGATGTGGTTTGTGAGTTAACACAAATCAAGGGCCCGGGGACAATAAGTAATTTGCTTGCAGTGATCGTGTGTGGGTGGGTAGGAGTTTAGTAGTATGGACCAGAAAACTATTCCAGTTGCATTTAAGTTGTACAAATGGAGGCAGTGAGGCTGGGTATTGTTGTTTGCTGTCTGGTTTTGGTGTTGTATATACTATACATGTATCAGAACCTAATAGTTATATATATATTTAATATCTATATTTTTTACTCAATATGACTGTTAAAATTGGTGAAATCTGGAGTTAATTCTTTTCTTCACTTTTTAAATTGACTGGAATTCAGGTATAGCACTGTATTTGAAAAATAATAATAAAGTTCAGTCTGAATGACCTTGCCTGAAAACAAGACAAATGTGATGGTAGTTCTGTTCTTTCTGGGTCCATGTATGTGCTAAATATAAATATTTTCATTCTGTTAGTAGTATAACAGACAAAAGCTTCACACTATTTCACTTATCCCGTCTTGTATTTCTTGTAAACAGAAAGTGTCTGTTTTGAATTCCTTCAACTTGAAAGTTCTGCTGTGTGAACAGTATCTAGAAAGATGTCAGTTGTGTCATAGAAATATTGTCATAAAAACAGTAAGAATAACAGAATGGTGTCTTCAGGTATCTTATGATCTTCCTTTCATGACTATAAAATTTTACAGGGTAATGTCACAGCTGTGGTTTTGTTAGGAAGACTCTGGGAAAAGAAGGTCTAGAATCTGCAAAAACTTCTAAGGAGAGATAGGGCTTGTATTAATGAATATTTTCTTTTAAAAATAAATTTATAAAATTGTTCCTGAGACTTAGCAGCTGGTGTTACCTGAAATGGTATAATTTATGGAAGAGACAAAGGATTAGAACATTGTGGTTACTTGACTGTTAAATGACCAAGCATATAGGGCAGATTGTAGGATACTTGTTCAGAGGTAGTTATTTACATACATACAAAGGGGGTTTTGTTAAACAAACGTGCTGTGTCCTCAATTCAGACAGCAATTCTACCTGAAGAAACCAAGAACCCAGCAAATAGGGGCAGCTCAGAGAGCTCTTTTGCCAATTTATGTAGTGTTGTTTAAAAGTTAACTGCAACGTCCAGTATTTTGGAATACTGCTATTTATGCTACATGTGTTTGAGACATCTTAAAGGGAGTTACTACTGCATTTATATCAGCATGTCAGCATTTTTCCTTTTCAGTGCTCATAACAAGATAAAAGTAACTTTGGAATATTGATTTGGGGAGAGTTATTGTCCTTGAGCAGAAAGAGGGAAACTGAAGCTCTCCTGTGAGCATCTCAGACTTTGTGGGTGATTTTCCTTTTTGGAGTGAACAAAACTTCTCCTCTCTTCTTCACCCCCCAGCTTCAAACAATTTCAAATTTCGATTCATACTTCATGGCTTAACTTATTTTCTACTTTTTACAGACTTGAAACTTTTCTATATAATGGTGTAACTCTCTTCTTGCACTATGAAACTACCAATCACAATTCCTACCGCTTCATCAGTTTATAGAATTTGCCGGGAATGAGAGTAGTCATGCTTGGAGCTGCTGGATTTCAGATTCTGGTTGTTTCAGCCAATAATTGTATTTAACAGCCAAAGCGGCTGCAGTGGATTTTTTTTTCTCCTTCTATTTAAATAAGGTCATAATTTTCACTTTCTTTCTAAAAGAACTGCAGCTTCACACAATAAAATGCAGTGTTTCAAAACTAAAAACAGACAACAACAAAAAGACCCAATTGATTTCCCTGAATGCTCTCTGAAACTTAGAAAAGATGAATAAAGTGCTTAGTCTTCCTCTATTCAGATATGTGGTGAATTTATTTTCTTTTTTTCCTTTTCCCAGCATTATTTTTTTTTTTCAGTGGGGGGAAAGAGCGCAGATCTCGATCCATTGTCAGAAAGTTCTTTTTATTGTTTGACTTTATAAAACAATTAGTGGATAAAGGTTTTTGTCTCGTTCTTATTTCACCATCACCTACTGTAACAGAAGGATCTGTGCAAACTTTGATCACATACTGGATGTTCTTTTGTATTATAAACAGCCAGATTCCTTTTTACCCCTATTGAAATAGTTTACCTTCTTTTTTTCCTATTCATTGATCTGAAATGCTCTGTTTCTTCTCCCTTCCATCCTTGGCTCTTCTCTTCCTCCTAAGTCTGTATTTCTCATCCATCCACAGACTTTTCAGATGTATGCTGTGCATATGAAACATAAAATTAGACCTAAGCTACACTGAGGTAGATGTTTTCATCCACTGTGGAATTATCTTGGTTATAACACAAATTTTGTTTTCTGTTCACTAGAATGTTATGGAACAGTTCAATCCAGGACTGAGGAATTTAATAAATCTGGGGAAGAATTATGAAAAAGCTGTTAATGGTAAGTGCTAATGTTAGAATGTTTAATTTTCATCTAAATATACCTATTGGATATTGGTTGAGTATAAGCTTAATTTCCAAGTTGAACTTTGGATGTGTTTAATTAGGGGGAAAAAAACAAACGAAAGCGCAAACACCCAACCATACATACCTGCTCTCACTTTTTTTTCAGTGTCCTGCAGGAGTTGTTTCCCAAACACTTAGGCACAGAGCCACTGCAAAATAAACTGAACATAAAGTGTAAATAACCCATATTAGAATAATAATATAAATGGAAAAATACAAAGTTACGTAAATTAAATGTTCTCTTTTTTTTCCCCTGGAAATATCTTCCAAAGATATTTCACATTCTTCGACCCGTTCCCGCTCACCTGTACACATCACTACCTGAGTAACCCTGTGAATGGAACAACTCGAGTGAGGAAGAGTTGTGGGACTGGGTTAATTCTTTTTCTTATCCGTACTAAACCCGCTGGTATCCTTTTAACGGAGTCAAAATCGGAATGAATAAATCTGAATGTAAGGACCGAGTCTCTCAAACGTTTTCTGATGTGGTTGTTCACTTCCGTTATTGACTTTGCAGCGACTATTGAGGAGCGGGTTTCCAAGACTGGGCTCTGGGTTCCCAAAGCTTCTGTCGTGGGGCCTGTTGGAGCTTGCTCCGTTTCACCCATGCAGACCTGTTGAGCTGCTTTGATACCGTATTAAAGCAACGTAAAATCTCGCTCGTTTCGCCTCATTCAAGTCTGCGTCGTATCTTTGCCTTACACGTAAGGTAGTACTTGGGGAAATGTGATACTGTGGGAGCAGTGCATAGTCAAATGGACACTGAAATCTCTCTTCATGCAAATTTTAGACCAGGTTTGAGAAAAAAATAAAACCAAAGACTGCTGGAGATGAAAATAGGGAAATGCTGACTTATTTACAGTAATGCCTAACCTGATGAATTACACTGTGGTTACCTAATACTTAACCTTAGGGATTATAGGTAGCACCAGAAGTAATAACAAGTGTTTTCCTGTTTGGCTGAAAGATTTTTGTGCCAGTTTCTGAGAATTCTGCTTTTCACACACTTTACTGTTTATACATTATGTTGTGCCTCTTTTAATTCAGTTTGTCATCAGTAATTCACAACGTAACTGCACAGCGACACTGGAGAGGCTGATAGATCTTTTAAGGCTGGAATATCAAGCATGAATGCTTAATTTCAAATGAATAAATGCTCACAGTGTTGCAACAGCTGTTGAGAAATTGCATTAAAGTCATCTTTGAGCCCTCATAAATTCTTAATCTTTCCTCTATAAGTCCTGAGTGGTATAAATAGATCTGCCACAAGGAGTAAATACTCTGTTGCTAAACAAATACTTTGCAGCTTTCCAAACAAGTCAGAGTCGGTTGATAAAGTACAAAACTTACAAGAACTTCTGATAGGTTTATAATGCCTTTTTTAATACATTTTGAGGATAAAAGGTCAAAATGCCTTTTGTGCAGAAGTAGTTTACTAGCCAGAGTGCTGCTGAAGAGAATATATAAGTGGAGTTCTTGATTAGCAGAGGAGAAATTGCACTTTTTTTTTTTTTTCCCCTTTTTTTTAGTGTCTGTATTATGATAGGAGATTGACTTGGGGCTAAACTGAGAAAACATTAGATAGGAAGAGTCGGAATGGCGTAAAATTTTCATGTGCAGGTGGCATACTGCTCTGTGAGCAGCACCAGTGTAGTTCTTGTGTTTGAATGTAGAGCACCTAAGAGACCCAGTTTAGACAGAAATTAATCTCATCTAATGGAACAGAGCCTCCAAAAGAATCTTTGTTTCATTTGGAAGAGTTTCAGGCTTCTCAGTGAATGTACTGCTACGTAACCAAAGATGTCACCTTTGCTAGTAAAAATCATAAAATACTGTCATTGGTAATTGCCATCTGCCCTGAGAAAAAAGTATTCTCAAGGCAACGGAGAGTCTGCCTGGCTTCCACTTTAGGTTGAAAATGTACGACTACAAAAAGATGTTGAAAACTTACTTCAATAAGTGTTTTTCGGTGCCTTTTACGATAAAACCGTGCCAGTTTGGCCTGGTTCTTTTCTTTGTGGTGTGCAGATCAGTCCTAGATGCTGTGAAGATGCGAGGCGGCCGCTGTGTGGATCTGTTAAACACCACACGGAATCTGTGTCTCGCTCCCGGCCTCCCTGCTGTTCGAATCTTGATGGTTTCGTGTTTGTTCCAGCAAAACTGGCTTTGCTGTTTAAATCAGCTGTAACCAGGAAATGATTAACTGAGAATAACTGAAATCTCAGTGATATGTATTAAGAGCTTGTTGGTTCCTGTAAAACTGGAACTGAATTATTAATAAAAGGGGGGAAACTGTCATGGGAGGAAAAAATAGATGAGCGGCCAAGTGTTAACGGGGTCTGTTTGGTTGGGAATGTTAAACCTTTGGGTTTGTTCTTAAACTGTATCTGCACCTGTTGCCTGAGGCTTTTATTGCTTAAAGTACTTGGAATACAGATTTCTCTGCTGCTCCAAGTTCCATGACAAAGACAGAAGTAGATACTTTCCTGGAGCGTCAAAAGAACTCTGTGCACAAATTGTATATAGCAATGGTAATTTTCCATGTCTGTCTGAGAAACCAGAGCTCTTCCACCATTTAAGCTCACTAAGTTACCGAACAATGTAATTTATAATTGCAGGAACACTGATGGTATGTTGAAAACTTAGAAAATAATGCCAAATGGGTTATCTCCGTAGCCTCAGCATTGTCTTTCAGAGAATTAATGTTTGAAGTTTTAGCATTTAAGGCTCCTTAAAATGGAAAAGCTGATGTTTATATGTAGGATCCTCTGACAGAAAATTATTGTTTTGACAAGAAATCCTACTTGTCATTGCGGTATACGACTCTGCAGTGTTATCCATAACAGTAGCTTTTAGGTGTGGCTGTACCGGATGTATCAAACCTTTCACATTTCGCTTTTCTTTTGAATATATCGCACGTGGCGCACTGTATTTCATCATCGCTTTTTTTGAAGCGAGTTGCTCCTTCATCTGACTTAACCAGTGGTGGCTGGTGTGCTGCTGAAGGGCTCGCTGTGTCCGTGTTGTGGCTGCGGCCTGGTGCCTCACGGCAGGAGCAGTGTCAGCTCGGGGCTCTGGCCGCTCAGTGCAGGGCAGAGATCTCGGTGTCGCCAGTGAGTTCGGGGGTGCATTTTGCTTTTTTTCCGGCAGTTTTCTCTGTACCAAGGAATTTTGTTCTGTCCTGCCCGACGGCTCATGGCTGAACCTGCCTGCTGGATGCTCATTGCTCCTGAGTGTGCTTGAGAGTTGGGATTAAATAACAGGCTGATAATTCATTGGTATATTCTGGTGTTCTGCCTTTGTCGCCTGGTTTCACAAATTAACGGGTAGCACAGGGACTTGAGTAACTTTCTCTGGTAGCACAATTTCCTTATTGCCCTATGCCCCTCTCTTACTAAGGATAACCAAATTTCATAGTATATAAATTAATGGAAATGGAAAATACTTAGTTTTTTTTTTTAAACAACTCTTTTTTTCCTCTCCCCCCTCAGCTATGGTGGTGGCTGGAAGAGCGTATTATGATAGCCTTGCAAAGATTGGGGATATATCAGCTGATTCTCCAGTTTCTAAAGAATTAGGTAAGTGAAATCTTATTTTTCAAAATTACTTCAAAATAGAAACTTTGTTTGTTTTCCTGCTGGCGGTTCACAAAACCAATGTAGAGAAGGGTTGGAAAAAGCGTTTTACTCTTAAATAATGCATAGATGGAAGGGATTAGATACCTTTAAGGCATATTATTTCTCAAGATGTAATGCTTTGACTAAATCACCTTTTTTTTAACTTTTGTGAATATATTTTTGCCTATGCATTCAAAAGCGTGTATTTTTTAACTTCACATAATAAATAAATATGGAAAAATGTGTAGCTTGATTTTTAGTAGAGAGATGGATGTTGAATGATTTCTCTAAGAGAATATTCGTATGAGTCCTAGTGTGTGACAGCAGTTCTGAACTAGAATGATGTTCTGGGTGAGTCCCTTTGTGAAGAGTTTAGCTCTACTTCACTCGTTTTGATCAAATATATCACTAAAAGTTCTCTGCATTATATTGCTTTTCTAGTTGAGCTTTTGAAAGAGAAAATGTAGAATCAAAGATGTAGAATGTTTACATTAATGTAAAATTAAGTTCTGTACTTTCCTGAAAATACTGAATTTTTAAAAGATTGTCATCAGCGCTTTGATTTGTTCTCCTTTGGCTAACATTGAAATGATAATGCTCAGTCTACAAAAGTGAAGGTGCCATCCAAGTATTTGTAATATTTCTGACAGAAGTTTCTAACATCACTACAAAGTGAAGAAGTAGAAGCTGCACCACAAAGAGGAAACATTTGTTTAAAGCTTTCATCTGCTTTTTGACAAAAATAACTTGATAAAGTGTCTTGTCTCTGAACTTTTGCTTATGGGCAATGTAAGATTCTTTCTATGATGTAACATACATCTCACAATCGTACATTAATTCAGCTGATTTAAAAGGTTGCTTTTAGTAAATGTTTTTTAATGATTCTGCTGAAGCAGAATTGAGGGGAAAGTCTCTCCTTGAACGGTGGCCACTGATTTCTATGCAGCACCCGCATACACGGTTACGATTTGTTCAGAGAGCACCTTGGGGTGAGTGTTCACGTTCTGTGTTGGAGGTTGGGAGCGGCAGAACAGCAAACAGTCCAAAGCAAACAGCCCCAACGCCGCCGCTCGCCGTGTTTGCTTTGCAGGTTGTTTACAGGAAGCAGAGTTGCTGCTTTCAAGCTATAGAACAGAAGTATGAGCAAGTTAAAAGTAATAACCGTGCAGAGTCTTATAAAAATATCCACAAACGCACTATTACAACTTTTGCAATCGAGCAGTTGGTCAAATGCATGGAAATAATCTATTTATTGAACTTCATATGACTGTGGGATATTATCTGCTTGTTTGAAAATATCATTGGGTAGTCTCAAGCTGAATTCTGAAAAGAACTGTTTTTCTCTATTATTGGGGACAATACAGAATTCTGATTAAAAATATATATTTGTGTAACTATTAATTCTTCCCTGCAATTATAAACCTTTTTCTTGATATTGTATTAAGAAAACATGGCTTCCTTCAGGGTCAGGCCTCTAACACTGCTTCTGTTCATCTTCTACTTAAACTGTTAAAGCAGAAAAATATTTTCTTAAGGAAAACAGCAACTCTGGATTTCTTCCAGCGTCCTCACCAACAGAATACGTAATTTAGAGATAAGAGAAGTCAGTGAACATGGGAAAAGGCAGGATAATGTGGTTAGGACTCTGTGACGGATCATTTGCACTTTCTTGAAAAAGTCTGAGTAGTTCTGAAGCTGCACTACGATACCGAACTATTTAGCGAAGAAATACGACACACCCCAGGTGTCTTGAAAAGTATCTTCGCTTAGAAAGAAAAAAAATAATTTACTACACCTTCCAGTATTTTAAAAGTATGAAGATGCATGCTGAACAGAACTGGCTGTGTAAAGAGCAGATCGAAGTGTGCTGGGATTTGCTCCTCTGTGGACCCTGTTACCCCGGGGCCGGTACCGCAGGCCCAGCCCCTGTGGAACTGCCCCTTCCGGCAGCTCCTTCAGATTTGCCGAACAACCCCGGCTCTGTCAGGCACCATACTGCTCTGATTTTGGCCAGCCAGAGGTCAGCAGGCAGCCGTTCAGTTTTGTGATATGCCTGTGAACCGCTTTTCTGGAATGTTCTCCTGAGCATCGAGTGAGCTGACACACTGGCTTGTTTTATAACAGCAACAGTCGAGAGGTGACTGGCAAAGAAGCAGGGAGGAGCAATTTCTATAATTTTACGTGTATGTGTGTATTATCTGTATCCAAGTCTGTTTAGAATATTCCTGGAGCTTTTAACCTTTCCCTTGTTTCAAATTATATTATAAGGCCTCTTCCTGTATCCTGTATTAACTTGAATCGATAGCAACATTCCCACAGATGTCAGTAGGAGCTCATTATATTTTTAACATTAAAGACATTATCCTGGCTTTTCACAATGAATTAGATAAACAAACAATGGCAAAGTTCTAAAGTGGTTTGGAATGCTTTAACACCTGAGCACAACTTGAGGCACTGTGGTCTGGATTTCCACTGTTTAGGTCTTTGGAAAACCAGAAAATGTAAATTTTTTTCCTCTGAGTAATAAAAAATGGAAACATCCAAAGTAAGTATTTAAACTAAGCCCTCCATGGCTTATGAGTTTAACCACAGTGAGGACAATTGGCTTATGGATGGCAAGACTTCATAGGAGTCAGAAACCCACGGTGCTGTGTTGTTGGGGTTTTTTTTCTAAGCTCCTATCATCTACAGCAGAAATGAGGGAAAAGCATATCTGCCAATTGATTATCTTTGACTCATCTTCAAAGTACACGCCTCCTCCTTGTGCTTTGTGTTTCACCCATCAGCCAGCACACACTTTTTGGCTGTAAAAGAAGGTGTTAGAACAAGATTTCTCCCTTTCCCCCCTTCTCTGATAGTGAGCATATCAAACTACAACTTTTGCAGATACAGTTCATATTAAAATGAGTTTTCTGAATAATAAACAAGGGGATGAGGCAGGAATTAAGGTTTCAGGTCTTTCCTGTAGCAACTTCACCTCTAGTAGTGGCAGATGAAAAATAATGTATTATTCTGAATTCAGTTGTGTTGCATTAACTTCTTACACTTCATTATGAAAGGACTACAAGGCTCAGATGGCTAAAACACAATATTATTGAGAATTTATGGAGAATCATTACAGGAATATTGCACTGAGTCATTTTACAGTTCAAACCCAAACCTGCTGGGTGACCTAGAGCATATTTACTGCCAAGTGTGACGTAAAGATTTGTATCAGAAACGCGGTCAGGCTTTCCTTCTTTAAGGAAATGAAGAACATGGTCTTCCTGTAACGAGACAGTGAAGTGGATACCAAACCCATGGCAGGGTAGAAACAGAAATGGAAAAGAAATAGGGAAGGAAAGTTTTGAAGTAGAGGGTAAAATGCATAGAGAGCAGAGAGGAAGTGGGGCAAAAAAGTAAAATAAAAATGCCAGGAAGTGCTTTCTTCTGTTGAATGAGATAGGAGCAGAAGAGGGAAACGAGAATTAAATAGAAATCTGATATTCCAGCTGATTCAGAGCTTTTATACTAAGTATCTCTATCTTTCAAATCTGGTTGAAGCTCTCTGCTTTGTTTTAGTACAGAATAACTTAATATGAGTAAGTTGAGGAAGTAGAAGAATATCCCTTATTCATAAGGATTATATTACGAATGTAGTATAAGTTGATTTAGGTCAATGTTCTTTCTAATTTTTATTTCCCTGAATTTCTAAACTTGCAGTCGCTCAGACTTGGCTATGAGCTTTTAGGAACATAACCACAATTTATGTAGTTCAAGTTATTCTGCAATACGAAATTTGCATCTTTTTCTTTCCTACGCAGCTTTTGGAAATCCCACTAGGAAGAAAAGATAGGAGACATGAAACTGCACGTTTAAAAACATTAAGATTTCATACTATTCAAATTCTAGCATGCCACACCACATCAGCAGAATGAAATTTTGGGTTTCAATAATGCACTAATTTCACCTAGATACTAAACCACTCAGTGCTAAAATAGTAACATGATGTGTTGCTGATTTTTTTTTCTTGCCTAAAATACAGGTTTATGAGGCTTTGTCATATTGATTTCTAGTGCTCAAAATTTTCATAAACTCATAACATAGGCTGTCTTTGTAGTCTTCACTTCTTCAAGGAGTTAGGAAGCTATTTCCTGCTCACTCACTGAATATTACTTCTGTTAGTAATTGTAGCTACAACTCATTTATGATACTGGGCGGGTTATGTCCCAATTTGTTTGCTGTGTAGCAACGGTATCTATAGCAGTCGCCCACGACTATATTATGGGTCTGTACCTATAGGTTATTGCTCAAGACCTAATATGTGTAAATTATGCACTGCTTGTCAAACTATAAAAAGCCAAACTGTAAGAAAAATGTTACATTGCATGGTCTTGGCCAATGGAACTAAATTGCAGAAATTCAGCAAGTTAATAGGAAAATCAGGAGACAAAATTTCTTCCCTAATCTGACCATGACTGGTAATTTACTTAAAGATTACTCTGCGTTATAGGCTTATTTTTTGATAGTCTCACTCTGTTAAAACTGATCTGGGAACAGGTCTGCAAAAGCGTACGCTCATCTACAGTCTGAAATGTAAGAATTTGGAAAAATTTGTGTTGTTTTTGGGAAAAGTTTTCTGGCTCAAAACCTCTACAGGTAATCTAGAGAAGCAAATATTGGACTAAAAGATTGTTCTGTCTTGTGGCAGTCACAAGATAGGGAGAGGTGGGGAGGGAAATAAAAAGCTTCTAATGGTGCGGATAGTAAGTGGAATTATTGCTTGAGAGAGGAGGAACTCTGAACTTGGTGTTCTCTTCATGTGCAAAAGAAAGGACTGTTCTTTGGGTCTAAAAGACAATATTTAAACATGTGGATGAAATACAGGTTTGCTCATAAAGTGTCGTTTTAAAGGTCTCCTCAGCTCTGACAAGCTTTGTCAAATATAGAATTTCAGTTGTGAAGTGATCTGGTAATACACATAGTAATACAGTAATGGCAGTAATTCCATGCTGTGGATAACTGGGGGCAGGGGTTCTCTGTACCCGCGTTTCCTTTTCTCTGCAGTGACCCCACTGACTGGAGTTTTTGGGGTAGCTGCGTAGTAGTTTGAGAGTCAAGGGCGATAAATCATCGGACAGTAAGAGAATGACCTAATGATTGGTGAATAGGCCTGCAATTTCTCCAGTAGTTAGCATTTCTCATGAATCTGTGTGGGAAAGCTGGTAAGTTAGAGCTCCTGAGTAACACCTAACAGGATCACAGAGATCCTTGGGTAACTGTTTTCTAGGCTTTCTCTAAAGCAAACTAACAATCATTTGATAATAATGTAAATTTAATATGAATGTAATTAGTAGTGTGAGGTTCAGCCTATAGAGTTCTACCTGATTCTTTTAGTGATATCCACTTCATTTTACATTTGCCACTAAGAGAAACCCTGTGGACTTTTCACTCTCTACTCATCCCTATCTGCAGAAATGAGAGATTTTTCTGCATCAGAAACTGTGAGCTTTGTGGCCAACACATATAGAAAAATTTTTGGAACTGCACTGGAAAATTCTTATTTTGCTCAAAAGAACATATTTCCTTGATGAAAAATTTCTAATCAGACCGTAATGTAAGAAAATAACATCCTTTTAAAACACTTATCTTGCAAGTATTTGTCATTCGAAACTGTCTATTTATTTCCTGATTAACAAGCAAAATTGCCACTTGAGTGGGTATTTTTCAAAGCTACTTCTGTGATACAGCAGCGAAGTGTTGCCCTCACTATGGAGAAAGCCGAAAAAAAGAAGACAAAAAAGGACAAGGGATGGAGTTGTTGGCTTCCTTTAGCATATAAATTGACCCCTTCAGCTGGAATCCTATTTCACTTGTCTTAGAAAGATGACACCTTGCACCCTGCCCATCACCGGCTCCTGTGAGCTAAAGAAAAGAGATCTGTCATCTTCTCTCGTCTTTCTTACTGCATCAGTGTCGTCTCTTCCGTAGCAAAACGTCCTGCTTCTGGAACAGGCTGTGTTGGAGAGAAAGGCAGGTGAAGTGTGCCAGCAACTACAGCACCCGTTAGCTCCTCATCTGGTGGAAAGTTCTGGGAACCCAGCTCGGTGCATCAGGGCAGCTTTTCCTCTGCAGCGTTCATTAAATGCTCTGCTACTGTATTTATAATGAAACTGCATTGGAAGAAGCCACTTCATACTTATCTCACAAAAGGAAAGTACACAGAGAGCTCTCTTGGAAATACAAAGTCGTCGTGTGTTGTGGCTTTGGGGTTTTTTTAAGGAGTGAGGTTTTGTATCTTCTAATTTTATAGCAACATTCTGGGTTTGTGCTGTATAGACCTCCAGTCTGCTCTAAGAAAGCCAGGAGGAGGTGGGCCAGCCTTTCTAGGGACATTTCTACTGATGAAAAACAGTAACTGCATTAGTGGAAACTTCCTGCTCTTCATATTTCTACTTTTCAGGGTAATTTATGAGGTTAAAGCAAGCCAACAATCATATTGACAAACCTTTTTCTCTAGAACTGATACTGTGGCTTTTGATGTTCAGTATTCTACATGTAAACCTGTAATAGAAGCCTGCTGGAAGAAAGACCAACTTCTGCCTTAGACTCTTAAATACAAACAACTTAACTCCACATCTAACGATTTGCCTGGCCATCTATTGCAGAGCTATTGGAAGCTGGATCTATTCACTGATGTATAAATCCATTTAGCTGTTCAGATATCCGTGAGCCTGTGCCCTGCCAATGGCCCAGCAAAAGCTCCCGCAAGCCAACGTTCCTGAACCGTGGAGAATACTTGGCACTGTGCTATTAATAAACCAGAGAGAAGGGCAAGAGAAACCTGTAACCACATCACTCACCTGCAGTGAGTGTGTACTCATTTGATATCTTCATGCTGTGCCTCAAAGGCCTGAGAAAATATCCAAAAAAACCCTTGAAGGACATCTTTAAAGGTTTTCTGACTATATTGGAACAATTACATTTCACCCGGGTCTCCTATGTAGCAAAGATGTGTTTCATCTTGATTGGAAACCCTGGAAGGAACGCCCTGACCTTCACCTGCGGGTACGTGCCATCTGTTCTGGGTTGCGGCCCGTCTGTTAGTCCAGAACAGAGGGATGGGGCCGTGCGGGAGCTGCCGTGTGTGCTCAGGGGGTGTTCCCGGGGCTCTTTGCACTCACCCGGACCTGCTGGGATCGCAGGGAGCGGGCCGGGCCCCTTCTCCCTCGGCCTCGGTGACCTCGGCGTCTCTTCACCGCCACCCAGCTCTGGCTGTTGGCAAAGAGAGAACCTGGGAGCCTGTGCAGAGAAAATGTAGTTAGTTGTCTTCTCAGTGAGAGAAAATGGAAAGTAAATGACAGCATTGCAAAGAAAAGGACATTATATGTGTAACTAGCTTGTAAATCCCTTAACCAAAGGTCTACCTGTATTTTGTACGTACAGTCAGCTCTTCCTGATTTGTTATTTCTAAACAACAACAAAAAAAATCCAGTATCAGTTGTAGATGTCATTAACATTCCTAAGGAGGGGAGGGGGAGAAACCCAAACCAGTTGTCTTGGACAACTTGGTAAAAATACTTTTACCAAAACTTTTGGCTCAGTTTGGGTGTGGATTTTTTTTCTTTTTGGTGGATGCTGCTAAGCCTGGGAAACTCAGTGGCGGTTCCAAAATGCTGGAGTAAAAATTGCAGTGATTCCTTGCATTTCACTGAGTCTTATGTAACATTTATAACGATACCTTACATATTTATCCTCTCTAGTACTGGAAACCCATAAAGAGCTTCGGTTTCTGCCGTTTAGCGTGATTTGTTTGTTCCAGTCGTGCTGCAAAATGGAGCTTAGCTCTGTTGTATGATCGTTCCTAATCTGCTGAAAGCAGCAGGGTTCTTGCAGACAAGTCCAGGCTTGTGGTTGTATTGTAAACTATTTTCTTTGCACCTCACTTACGTAAGGATTACAAGCGGCTTGTTTAGCACCATTGCAGCTCAAGTATGAAAAACTGTTGTATATAAGGTGTTCAAGGCTGTATGAAAGATCAGTCTCTTAATATACCTTAATATATTGTGGGTTTATATGTTTGGGTTAAAAAAAAAGCCTGCAGCAGTCTTCATATATATTAGTAATGGAATAACAGGTGGAGAAACAAGTTTGCCAATTTTCATGCATTATTTATGTGTCGTATGCTTTTCCTTTTCTTTTTAACATTAAAATGTAGTAACTATGCTTACCAATCATCTGAAACAAGATGACTATTTCATGTTAATTAACATCTGTCCAATGATACAGCAGGTTTAAAAAATTGTAATCTCTGAATTCCTTTGACTAAGAGATCAAAAGAGCTTGGGAGAGAAAGGAGAATTAGACTTGCAGGCTGAACTTTGCCAAAACTGTAATAAAGTCACATTCCTCCTTAAAATATAATGTAAGCTAATATTTTTGTTCTGTCTAAAATTGTGAAACAGGAGCATCACACCAAGAACAAACTCAGAGTAACTGGAAATGGTAATGGTCTCGATAATCTCTGTTCACTCTTGTAAAGTCTTTTGTGGGAATAGCTGATTTATGAACAGTTCATTGCCCACTTTATAGCATGTAGTGCACGGTACGAATTTTGTAGTACTTTTTAAAATCACTTGTGTCAAGCTGAAAGAATTTGGCATTAATTTTAGTCTAAGAAAAGTATATTTAAAATGCAAGTTGATCCTTGGGTTTAACTGAACATGGCTTTTTTATAAACAGTCATAGACTTCCTGAGGTATAAAGAGCTGAGAAGTTCTCTGTATCCTTTAGTACTTAAATATTCCAGAGTTTTAAAGAAAATTCATAATTTAAATTCTTCTTATGTATTGGGAAAGTATTCGCTATGCAGTCTTACACTATTTTCTTTCATGTGTTCATCAACAAAGTTTTAGGACAAAGAAATTATTGCATAATTTTGATCCTGAACTATGAAAGAAAATGCTGTCACCAGTGAGAGCTGCTGGGCTGCTGCAGGAGAAGCGGATCAACTGTGCTGTCCCTTCAGTTTGTCTGATTATGAAGTGGGGAAAGGCTCTTTGAATAGCAGCATTCTGTGATTATTTTCCTCACGCTGCGAGCAATGTCTAATCTAACGACAGGGGAAGTGTTAAAGAGTGTTGCTGAGTATGTGTTCTGGCAAATTTTCTTCTAAATAGTATACAACTATGCTGCTGAGAATTGGTGGTGAGGCTTTTTTGTTTTCCCTTTGGAGATAGAAGTTGATTTGGGGTAGAATCCCAGCCAGCATCTTGTAGCTGCATTTTTCCTGTTAGTTCCACAAGATAACAAGGCTGTGACAGATGGAGGTGGTGGCCACGGTTGGGCTGTCCTCACCGGTGCGATCCGTCCAGGTGGCTCTGTTCTCCTGGCTGGGACAGAGGGTGACCAGCAGAACACGGCAGAGGCAGCCTGCAGCTGGCCACCTCCTCCTGCAGCTGGCCATCTCTTCCTGTATCTGGCCATCTCTTCCTGCAGCTGGCCACCTCCTCCATTTTCTGGTTTCCCCCGATGCTGTTTGGGTCTGGTGCAGAGGGAACAGGCTGGCAGTGAGATATGGATAGGTATCTCTATGTATACGCTATATATGTACATACAAATATGTACATATCAAAATAAAGCAAATATTTTGGGAAGCACAGAACTTGGTGTACAGCATTTGCTGTAAAAGTAAAATGGTAAAAGGTCCTTTTCTTCCAATAGAAGAAGGTATGTTTTACCTAGAAAGTAGTTTCTGCAGGTTAAACCAGCTGTGGACTCCTGTTAAAAGCAGCTGGAGAGAAGTTATTTGAGTGGATAAAACCAGAGGCTATAGTAGGGTTTGGGTTGTTTACTTTTTTGCTTCCCCTGCTTGATTTTTCACTTCAAGCAGATGAAGCTTTGGCTTTGGTCAAACACACATAAAACCCATGTGCTAGAAGGTCTTTTTCCACTTGAGGAACGTGGGCGGTGAAGCCGGGTGAAGGGGGAGCAGAGCGCCCTGGGTTCACCAGCCCCACACCAGCGGTGCCACTCACCAAATGAGCAACGGCGTCCTGTGCAGCCCTGGTACGGCCTGTGGGGCTGGGCTGGCGAGATACTCAGAGATTAAATGTTCAGAAGTAATGGAACTGCTGAAAAAGTAGTGATAAACCTGAGCTGTGGAGAAATTGAAACTTCTTAGCTGAGCATTAAATCAGTTTCAGATAATTCCTTGCCATATTGTGAGCTAACTTTAGATGAGAAATGATGCTTTTAAAGCAACTTCGTGTAAAATGCTGACACAGTTAAAGAGGAGCTGAAAGCATTAGACTGTATGTTAAATGAGTAACTGCTGCTTTTTATTTTGTGTGGGAGCCTCCTGTAAACAACTGACAACACATGCTGTGAACAGGACTACATTTTCATATCTTTATCTTTATAGTAATTTATATTTTTACCTGTCCAATAATATAATAATGTTCAGTTTCATTCCTCATGGTTCATAGTCAATATCGCTTTTGGATTTTATTTTACTGGACTGGTACATGAAAACACAGATTTCAGCCATTGTGTCTTGGAGGGTTTTTTTTTCATTTCCTTTAACCCATGTTTAATGTGTTTTAAATTAATGAACTTATTTGCTAGTTATATCACGGAAACTTATCTGTTGTTCACAGCCTTAGTGAGAACTCTGCGTATTTGAAAATAAAATTTGATCTGAGAATGCCATTTAGAAGCAGTTCTCTTTGCTTCTATTTTTGTTTTATTTACATATTTTATTTATTTATCTGCTGTTCTAGCAAAACATAGCTATTTATTTCGAGGTGCTGCTTCAGGGCACTACATCTAGCATGTGTAGTGGACTCAAAATACTTTATTATCCTCGGAAATCTCTTCTCCTTTATTTTACGTTTTGTTCTTTTCTTTTTATTCTTCACCTTCCGCAGTCACCTTCGTAAAACGGCACCGAACGGCCATGTGTCAATGCCTTTTATAAAATGAACTACAGAGATATTTACTCCTTGCTTCCTATTTCATGTCCGTTCATGCAGTAAGGAAGGGCAGACTTGACCTAGTCCTGTTGATTTACGTCTGCATTAGTATGAATTCTACAGCTTGTGGGGCTTTTTTTAAAGCAATCTGGACAAATTGTATTAGAAGCAAAGTACAGGTAGAGCTTGGGAAGTTTTACATTACTTTTTCCTTCTTTATGATTTTATTCTTTCACATTAAATTCCAGTAAGGCTTTTTACCTTCTTTAAAGCATCTGTTGCACAATTAAATCCTCCTGCAATAAATCCCTCTTGTGAAAGAATGCTAAATATAATGCATTTGAGGCTTAACAGGTGCTTTGTTCAATCATTTTTACTTGGCGTGCTTTGAAACTTTCTCTTTTACTATCTTTAGGGGCTATTGGCTTGGAAGGACTTTGTTTCTGACTTTCCCTTGTCATAAACACCTTTCTTGTGGGCAAAGGGTGACTTGGGGAAAAGAGCATCCTGACAGAAACGAAATCTAAGAATATATTTGAACCATATTGTCTCCATGTGTAGCTTTGACTCAGCCTTTCATTCTCTTGCTTAATGTATATAATTATGCGGTTTAATCTCCAAGACATGAAGTTACTAGACCTGCCTGAATGCAAAATAGGACAGCAGGAGATAAATGAGTGATATAATTAAGCACTTTTTCCGTTCCCAGACATCTAAGAAAGTCTCTCCATTAAGAGACATGAAATTTTTCAAGAGCAGCCTCCTCTAAATAAAAAATTGAAGTATATTTCAAATAAGGTGATGCAATTAATACTGTATTGATTCTAATACAGCCATTTAATATTTTGAAGTGTCTATAAACATTTACAACTACGTTTTTGTTTCCTAAAACAAATGAGGGAATATTTAATGTCACAAAGATTTCACGTTCAGAGAGGGGGGGAATGGAAAGTAGAAAGAAGTATGTTTGAAAGGCAAGTATTCTAACACTTTATCATCAAGACCAGTGGGTTTGGTTTATTAATTAATTGCATAATGGGATGCCTAAAACTGGTTCACGTTTAGTCTGTCTGCCACAAGCTGGACCTAAGTGGCCTGTTATCATGCACTACAGTCAGGTTATTGTGTTTGATAGGTTTGAGGTTTGCCAATAAAGGATGACAAGGTTAATATCTGGTTATTGTGTATTATGAGCTCTCAAATATAAAACCTGATCATGAGCAGCTTTAATACACAGTAAAATATTTTTAGTTGATGTGAGAAATACATGTTTGTCTTCATCTTAAATAGTTTTCTGTACCTTGTTATAAGATGAATAATTACTGAACATTAGAGCCTGGCCTTAGCTTATGCTGTTATTAATCCAGGGTAACCCATTGTCTTCATTAGAGCTATTCTATAATCTACTGTTATTAAAATTAAAATATTATACTGAGGCTGTTGAATTTCCATTCCACTTGGACACCATTACCTGTGGGCTGGAGGTTGTTTTGCTCTTCCTGAATTAGTCTTCTACAAAAACTTGTCTCCTTGTATAAATCTTATTTGGCAGGGACATCAAAATGTAGTTAACCCATTCTCTTAAACTGGCAATAAAAGGCCATGATATACCTTCACCTAAAAAATACTCTCTATTCAAAGTGCAGAATCTGAGCTATAATTTACATATAATTTAAATCTTAATAGGCCAGAGTGTGCTTACTATGGGTTATGTTCAAAACATGAAAGAGGAAACGAAGCGGGTGAGGCGGTACCTCCAGCGCCTGTGGACCAGCAGCCGGGGGTCCCAGCATCAAATGGCCTGGTGCACAGCACACAGGGGCTGCGGGGCACAGAAAAAGAAAATGCAAGTAGAGAGCCGCTGATGTCTAAAAATACTATTTTAAAGTGTTCTAGAACACTCAAAAATAAACTCATAAAATAATCCAGCACAAACCATTTAGAAGGAAGCGTAGCTTGTCGAGTTCTCTTCATTTCAGGACATGTTTTGGCAGTATTCTTCATTACAAAGATGAAAAAAAAAAACCCTGTTTCTAACCCAGCATTCAAAGCCTAAAGACCTGAAGGCTGCAGTCAGTTCAAGTGCTGCGCGAGACACAAATAACCACCTCCCCATGTCAGGTTTTCCATTCTCGCGGCCCCAGGTGCAAGGGCTGCACTGTTTTCTGAGCGTTCGCCCTGCGGTGGCCGCGCAGGCAGTGGGGGCCGGGTCAAACCCGGCCGCGTTTCCCTTGCCAAGGATCGGCTCGGGGAGTCTTGGAACGTCCTTTGTACAAAGAGCGGGAATAAGATCATTCTAAAAAGAACACAAATCTACGAGGGCGATCATTTCGGGGGCCATTTCAACCCTCACTGAAGTTCTGTAACTTCCCAATAGCTTTCTAGTCTGTGTATTTAAAACTAAACAAACTCTGTAGTTTTATTAGTATCTCTTGGATTTCTTTTCCTCACTTCTTTTAACACGTTTTCTTTTTTAAGTTGCAGATAAGCGTTTACAAAATGTTTCTAATTTTAACAGCCTGTTACAGTCTAAAATGTATCTTTTCAGTTGAGGCTGGTGAAACAGACAGTGTGGGCTAATGTGCATTCACTTCTACAGCCGCGGGCCGCATCCGCCTCGCTCACGTCTGTTACTTCAGCTGTTTATGTAACTACATTGTATTTACTTTTCTATTGCCTGGGAGCAACTACTTACTACAGCACCTCTCAGTTCTCGTAGTATTTATGTTTCTGTAGTCACCAGCAACTTTAAATAAGAACAAGAAAAGTTTAGCGCTCTGTGACCTGTACCCAAGGATTAGAGAGAAACACAGCACCCTCTGTCCCATCTGCCATCCTGAGTCTAAATTCCCTTTTTTACCAACCAAGGGGTTGACTGTTCTCATTGTATTCTAATTCCTTCTTCCACGACTCCCATAGTCTGCTGTGCAAAGAGGTGCAGAGGTGGGGCTGGGACATGAAGAGGATTCCTGGAAAAGCAGGAGGGGCGCGAGCTTCTCCTGAACGCCTCGCGTTTCCCCATAAGCAATAATGCAGACCCACATCTCCAGTATTTAGTTAAGGAGCTGCTTCGCAGGACGGGAGATGTGGTTCTCATTCCAAGAAACTAAAATTTTGAGATGTTTTAACTTGAGAATGTATCTGTTTTGGGTGGGAAGGTTACCAAATCACTACCGTGCACTATGGGGAGACAGGTTTTGATCTCTTTGGAGATGCTGAGAAGGGAAATTAGAAGGTTCTCATGAAAAGTTCTGTCATTCATCTTATTTAGCCCATTTTCTAAAATTATCTGCACCTTTTGGGAGCTTTTGTGTGCACCTGAAGGATCTGAAGCGTTATGGGGTGACTAACTCGGGAGGGGCTCTCAAAGAACATGGATGGTAGAAAACAAGATTTGTAAAGCGGCGTGCTGAGTAGTTAATGCATGCTCTTTTTTGTCTTTGAGAAAAGGGAACTGCGAATCGTGCAAGACAGGGCTGTCCAACTCATTTTCACCGCGGGCCGCATCCGCCTCGCGGTTGCCTTCAAAGGGCCGAACATAATTTTAGGGCTGGATAAATGTAGGCGGATGCGGCCCGCGGTGAAAATGAGTTTGACAGTCCTGGTGTAAGATAACAAATGGGAAGGGACGTACAGAGCAGTCCCAGCAGGGACTCTGCCGCTGATTCGTAACACAAATGCAGAACTGTGCACGGCTTTGTCAGGCACCGTTGCAGGTTTAATTCTGCAAGTACCTGTGTGGTGGGAGAACTGCAAGGCTGGCTGGATCGCTGGCTGGATCGCCGGCTGGATCGCCGGCTGGATCGCCGGCTGGATCACTGGCTGGATCACCGGCTGGATCACCGGCTGGATCGCTGGCTGGATCACTGCAGGAGACGTGCCAGTGAATCAGCTGCAGGAGCGACCCTGCCGTTCTGGCCGTGGAAATGGAATGACCATAAAACAGGTCTCTAGTCGAGACTTTGGGTTGTGACACAGTTTGGGAATCTGATCGTGGCCCGGGCACTTTAGAGATGTTTTTGGTAACGGCTCCTGGTCGAGACGTGGTAACTGTCCACAGGTCTAATTTGGTGAAGTCAAACCAGGCGCTTCATGGCACTTTTGGCTGCTCCTCTCAGGGTGTTGCAATCTCCCAGACAGCACTGGCACACAGGCCCTGTGTCACTGCCAGCGCAACGCAGGGAGTGGGGATGATGTGGCACCGGTCCCCGCAGAGGGTGGTGTGGTGTGGTGTGATGTGGCTGCGCACAGGGCAGGACCGCGGCCGCCACAGCTGGGTTTGGTTTGCACACGCAACCACACCCAAAGGACCGAGGGGTTTTTCCTCTGTATCCTGCCAGAGCAAAATGAAACAGTTCAGCTTTTAACTGCTCGCAGTGAAGAGTGAGCTGTGTGACTTGTGCTGGCAGACAGCGCAGTGTGACCGGCGTGGCATGGGGCTGGGGAGAGGATGCTGAGAAATGTGCTGCTCCTCGGCTGAGTTAATGACGCACGGTCCGGCTGCAATCGCTGATAAAACAGGATGGAAATTAATCAGCGTATGTATCGGATCTGTTTTAGCAGGTGTGCTGTGAATGGATGTGAAAGGTTACTTTGTTAATTCTGAAGGTGCAGTTAGCTAATAAACATTAAAATTTAATTTCCAGACTTAAAAACGGATAGCAGCTATTTGGATAGTAATAATTATCTCTAGTTCTTGTGCGCTGTTCTCTGACCTGGCAAGAAAAGAGGCTGTTACTAAATCCATGTGAGCTATTCTGGAGAGAAGGAAGGATTTATTTTGCCTGGTACTTCATGTTCCTTTCGCACAATAACGTATGGTTAATTATTCTTCTATCACTTACGAGCTTCTTGGTTTGTCTATGGCCAGATCTAGTTATTTATTTAAACTGCTGTGAGGAGCACCAGTGAGAAATTTCCTATCCCTCCTAAATGTATATTCTAGTTAATAAATATATTAGTTAAATCTGTTTTATTACTGTGCTTTGTTAGCTAACTTCAGAACTCTACGAAAGAAACAAATATGCTTGTGTGTTTATCAACAGGCCAAGTTCTCATAGAAATTGCAAGAACCCACAAGAAACTTAATGACAGTCTAGAGGAGAGTGTAAGTTAAACAGTTTCTTTTCAAAATTTATTTTCTTTTGAAATTATAAATGACTTTTTCTATTTTTTAATAACCCTTCATTTATTTGCTTTTCAAGTTCAAAAAATTTCATAAAGACATTATATCTGAACTGGAGAGGAAAACAGACCTGGATGTAAAATACATGACCGTAAGTACATTCAATTCTAAAAGCCGTATTTTATTTATCTATTCCTAGTCAAAAAGTTTTTCAGAAATTGTTCTAAAATCAACACATTAGAACTGAGCTTTAGATACATAAACATGACAAAAAAGTAATGCTTTTTTGAGTTTAAAAGGGAACCAATGCATGGCTTAATAGCATTTTTAAACTAAAGTTGAGAAAGGCAATTTCCTACCTCATTTGATGTGTATCAGCAATATCTCATAGACTCTGGTAATGCTTTTTAGTCCCTCAGTTACAGGGCAGAATGCGTGATGAGATGTTTTAAATGCTTTCGTTGCAGGCAACTTTAAAGAGGTACCAAACTGAACACAGAAGCAAATTAGATTCTTTAGAGAAGTCTCAGGCTGAGCTGAAAAAAATCAGAAGGAAAAGCCAAGGGGCACGAAATGTCATGAAATACGAACACAAAGAAATGGAGGTCAGTGCACTGTCTCTTAAGTTACGTGTTTCTTTCTTTGTATGAGAACTGGTCAACAGCACATGGTAAGCTATTACAGGCTGTTTTAAAACTCGTGAAGCTTCCCGCAATTTCTGGATCTGCAATGTTTCAACCCTTGACCACTCCTTGATATTTATATTCAGTTTTAAGTACCTCTGCCACTACACCTTTATGCAGAGGTTCACGCAGGGAGTCAGCTATGCTGTGCAGATTCAGTAGTAATTCGCTATAAATTCCCAAAGTAGGCAAATGCCAACTTCTGTTATCACTTATTTTTACCTTTCCCACTGCTCTTAAAACAGCATTGCCATCTTGAGGTGAAATAAGAAATGGCAAGGCAATGAGACTTCGTAGCAAGCCATATTCTGGTTGTCATGTATCTCTCAGAAAATACTTTCTGCTGTTATTTTTATTTGCACAATACTTTCTCGTGGTAGCTTGTATATTTTTGTTCTCTTTATTTTTCTACTTTAATTTTCTTTTCAAAGAAAGCTTTGTTAATAACAAGGTACAGTAAAAGTAAATAGCACTAGCACCTATTTCTTGCTACCTTTTAGCCTGCATTCATAACAGGTCTCTTTTTTTTAAGGTATTGGACTGAGAATTCAGGATTAGCATTTAATCACAGTTTAGCCACAAATCCTCATAAATGCAGATAAATATCCATGAGTCTTTTTAGTAACTCATTTTCCCCTCTCTGAAATGAAGTAGAGATTCATCCTAGCTTTGTTGTGGTAAATGTAACTGCTGTGGAGCAGATGAAGGTAATTAGTCTTATTAGAACACCTTAAGATTGCTCAGCCCAGTTGCTGCTTTGTCGTATTATTTACTGCAGCATTTTATTAGAGGCTGAAAGTCTGTTTCTTGCTTTGGTTCACTCCCCCTCCTCCTCAACCCCTAAACAGATTCCCGATTGTGATGAGAAGATCCGTTTACCTGGTGGGACTGGGGAAGCTGGGTGTGCATGGAGAGAGAACGACTTGGCAGCAGAGCCACCCTGCCCTACCCACCTGCCCAAAACCTTTTCCTAAGGCTTTTGGAGTCTGCCTCAGCAATTGGGTAGAGTTTCAAACAGAACTTGGAGACTGTATGTGATTATTTTTCTTTTTCCTTAGTATTTGGAAACCGTGAGCTCTCGTCAGACTGACATTCAGAGATTCATTGCAGAAGGCTGCAGAGAAGCTCTCCTTGAAGAGAAAAGGAGGTTCTGTTTCCTGGTTGACAAGCACTGCAGCTTTACCCAGCACATGCACTTCCATCACATTGAGGTCAGTGGCAGGGGGGTAAACACAAATGAAACTCCTGAAATGCAATGATGTGGGAGATGTTCAGTATCTCCTGCGGAATGGAGATCGGACGGCCATAAATAGCTACCGTAGCCCTTGGGAACACTGTAGTGCCAGACGAGTGTTGTGATCAGCTCATAGAAATAGTTTACAATGCAATATTCTCTTAAATGTATTGTAGCAACAATAAAGGGATATGGTGACTTTGTAAAAATAATATATTAAGAAACAAATGTATGAACTGATCAGGTATTTCTGGTACCTGACCCTGAAGGAGGACAGTCTCTTTCTAAACCGTATTATTTGTCTCAAAGAGGTATTACTTGTGAAAATATTTTCAAAGACTTGCATTTTGAAAGTGTTCTTATTTTGGTATAATAATAATTATCGAGTAGATCTGTGCAATTTTATGAAAAAGCTTATCTTTGACGAGTACCTTTTAAACTCGGATGCAGTGTGCGGACTTCCTAAAAGCCAAGCTGCCCGGGTGGCAGGAGATCTGCAGTGATGCCACCAAAGTGCCTGAAAAAGTCCGAATGATGATCGACGAAATAAGGATGCCTGCGTCCACTCCGGTATTGGGAACTCCACAGCCTTCACCAATGATAGAGAGAAACTCCCTGGTATGTCGTTCTTTGATGGTTAACGGTTCCCTCTCTCAAAGGGGAGCAGAGCGGCTTCACTGGCTTTTGTACTGGAGCATTTGGAGCTGAGTGTGTAATGTATGTGATGTATAATGCTGGAATATACTGGGGCTGGGTACAAAACCAAAACCATTAAGCTGAAGCTCTGCTACTGGAAAAATACCCAGTCTAGTCGGCAAACACACGTACGGAGGCAAGGCTCAGTTGTCAATTGGGTGCCCAGGGCTTTGTGCAGAGCCCTGTTCTACCCGTTCTATTTCCTATGCCCTTGTCTGTCAGTGAGAGTAAATACATGCTCCGTAGTTCAATATAACCAGAATGTTTTCTACTTAACTTCCTTTTTCCTTCTTCCCTCCATCATTCTTAATAGCATATCAGAGTACAGGTTAAATTCTACGTATTTGTATGTTGTGTCACCATTAGTTGTTGAATTTCTAAATGATATTAATAAACTTTTTAAAGAATCTGGAGATTTTCTAGGTGTAACTGTGCTATATGTGGAATAAAAGGGCTATCATAGCATTCCCACTAACAAATGTTTATCAAGGGACAGAAGCCTCTTACGAACTATTCTGTCAGCAATTTCACGGGAACAGGAGGACTTTCTGACACATCTAAATACGTACCCTTTGGGAATATTTAAGATTGCTTTCTAGAATTTAATGTTGCAAATAAGTTGTCGCTGTCTCCTCAGTACTGGGATACTGTTGTTCTTGTGACTCTAGATTGGAAAAGATTTTTATCCTCATCATGAAAACGCATCGAAGGTGCCCCCTGCTCCCCCAGGCAGGGCCTACACCAGCCCACTGGTCGACATGTTTAACGATCCCGCAGCGGTTCCAAAACCCTTTTCTGAAAAACCACATAATTCCTCAGGTGAGCATCGCTCCATTGTCATTCAGGCTCGCACAGTTTGCATACTACAGTGTTCCGAATTATCTTAGGAATTCTTCACTACTGTGATGATGTGAATTCCAGGACATATAGAGGAGTAGAAAATGATCTTTACGAAGTATTTACATGTTACCTAACAGGAGAAATATGCGTTATAAGAAGACTTGTTTGCAGTAAAATCCAGGTCAAGATGGGTAAATTCTATTTTAATCACTGTGTGTCCCTGATTAACCCAGTTTAACTGCTCTTATGACTTCCAGTCTTATCAGAAGAACACATTCTATAATTTTGAACAAGATACATCCGAGCGATTATTCCAGTGCACACAAACAAATCACTATTAGAGTCTTGCTCTGGTTTCCTTTGAGGGAATGTAGCAGTTAGGGAAGAACGCACACGGGACAAAAGGAGCGTGGTCTTGTATTTCTTTCCTGAAATGTAAAATCCTATTACGATTTCTATTCAAAATTTCTAGTATATATGTAATTTTTTTTACCTTCTCTGCCGTAGGGAAGGAAGGGAAAGAACTAAGCCTAGATCACAGCATTAAGAAATGCAGAACCCTTCAATGTGATAATAGCAATTCCAGCATTTCTTCCTTGAAAATGTGTTTACAATATACTTGTCACATAATATATAATTTTGAGACCTCCTTTAAGTTGTCTTCTGGTACACATCTGGTCTCTGTGAAGTGCCAAGTACCTGCAACTCTTGTCGATTCAGTTGAAGCCGAGCGCAATGCACATTTGAAAGTGGTATCTTGGACTTTATAACATGTTTCTTTAGAATGGAAAATTCTCAAAGGTTTTTTACAGCTGTGAACATTTAGCATTTTTCAGGCCAAAAGAGGAAACAAGTAGCAAGTTAAAGCTTTACATAGCTTTTAATGTCTGTTGGTTCAACTTTATTGTGATGCTGTTGCTACTGTGATGCACACGCTGTTAAGAACTGATGGTGATGAGAAACATTGGCAGGTGACCGAGAGGTGTTTAAGTGGAAACCAAAGCAGTACAAAGTCTCAGAACTTGGTTTGCACTTGTGTATTCCTTTATCTACTCCTTTATTCCTGTCAGACTACTAATTGTATTTAATTTTGCTAGTGTGTGGCTAATTTTGCTTTTTTTTGCTTTGTTTTTCTGACAGAGAATTCAGATGATGCCAGTTTATCGCGCTCAACTTCGGTTGCCACAGGACTAAATATCATGAAAAGGCAAAAAGTAAAGACAATTTTCCCACATACTGCTGGAAGTAACAAGACGTTGCTCAGCTTTGCACAGGGCGATATCATCACGCTTCTTGTAGCTGAAGAAAAGGACGGCTGGCTGTACGGGGAACACGACTCAACTAAATTGTAAGATAATCCATAGATTACCCAATTTGAACATGAAGGAAAATGTGTCTCATCAGATTTTGTTAGCAGATATTGGTAAATGGATTTCCACCTTTTCTGCTGGCTGTCCTTGACTGGGGACTTGGACTCTTTCCCTAAGGGAAATCACTGCACTTGTTTAAGGGAGATTTTGTGCACTAATTTGGTATCAGCAGAAATCGGGTCTTTAAATCTCAGTTCACTGAGTCTAATGTTTTGTCCACTGTTGTCTTTTGAAAGATCTTTCCATCTTTACATGCTATGACATTGCAAACCTTTCCCATTACAGAAAAGGATGGTTCCCATCATCGTATACTAGACCACTACAGGAACCAGCTGGAGAAAAAGCATTTGTCCCAGTTCCAAGGTAACATTTTGGGTGGGACTTGCAGAAATGCTTTAATCTTCTCTAACACTTATTAAAAATGTTATTTTTCTCCTCACGTTCTTTGTTATTCAGCAATGTATGCAGTAAGTGCTTTCTAACAGTCTGTAGCACAATGTCTTGATTACATTCACATGTTGTAATGGTTACAGCAAGACCCAAGAACTTGCTTCACCCCAACTTTAGAATTTAGAGTCCCACTGACTGCAATGGGACTTCACACCCTTATTAACTTCCAGCTCATGCACTTTTGTGCTTTCCTGACGCTAAAGAGAAGTGAGAGAGATGTATTATAGGAACTGAAGATGTTGTTTGTGTTCTGTCTCGCAGCCCTGCACCAATCCGCAGTATTAGTTCTGTAAATCTTGTGGAAAAAGGTGATGTTGTCCTCCCACCACCAGACTATCTGGGCTCTTCACAAACAGATAAAAAAATGGAGTCTTCCAAAGGTACTACTGTTAAAACACCAACCGACAGACCAGAAAATGCAGGCCCGGTAAGTAATCGATACCTTGAATCCAGATGTTCTGCCCTGTTTGCTTTTCTTGACCTACGCAGCTGAGCTTTAAATGAGGCCCTGGGATATTCTACTTTAGCTACTTGAGTGGCCCTTTGGTGCAGCTGTCCCAGGAGGATCACGGCTGGTGGACAAACATTCTGGTTGAACTAGAAAACCAAGAGGAATGACAGATCATTTAGGTGACAGGCTAGGATGGAATTCTCATTAGAACAGTGTGTTCTCTTTGGAGGCCAGAATGGCCTTGTAGCCTCTTAGGAGTGGAAAACAAATACATCTTCTTTTCAGATTCTGAATTTCTGCAGGTAAAGCAAGATAAAAAAAATACAATAGGAATTCTGGAGTATAGAATATTCTATTCTTGTTGAGGTACCTCATAACTCATAGCAGGTAATTTTTGACTGTGACCCCACGATTGTCCTTACCTGTTACCATTGAAGGAAGAGAACTGTAGTGCAGAGTCACTGCACTTGCACCCAAGTTTTTGCTCTGAAGTCATTATTTATGTTCATTCTTTTGGAGCTTCACAGAGGTTTCTTGTCTTTCCCACTTCTGTGCAAGGCACCAACCCCAACACCACCACGTGCCTTTGGAAATGAACATTTTACCAGGCTGGTTTGCAGGCTCATATAGAATTTACACACATGTAAAACATTATGCTTATGGTGTCTTTCTGCAGAAGCAGGAAACATTTCTTTGAGGCATCTATTTTCTGTGTATTCTGACACAAAAATATAGCTTAGGATTTCAAGAAGAAAAGATGAAGAATGGTTCTTGCTAGTTAACTTGGTCATGCTGTGTTCTGTAGGGCAGTACTATGCAGAACAATGCAACTAAAAAAGACAGTAGTTGACAGAGCTTTGAAGGTTTGTGTTCAGGAAGAAATAGCATGTATTTGGGGCATTTGATCATTCTAATTAATTTTAAGGGCTAATTAGCCCTATTTCTAAGGTCTGAGTCTATTAACAACTGATGTACGTGAGCAATTTCATTGGAATCACAAGTCAAGCACATGCTTAAGAACCCAGCTGAACTATGTTGTGAATAAATAGAGAATTCTTCACCTGCATCATGGTATCAGGAAGACGGTAGCTGAGAACCCCTAGTACAATGGAGGTGTCCCTGAAAAGGAAAGGCTTCCAGGCCTGTGTTCAGCAGGGAAGTTATAAGTATGAAAACCAAAACGGCCATACAGACTGAATGATGAGTGCAAGTCAAGCTGCTACGTAAAAGCTGACTGGATATTCCTGCTTCTACATGCAAGAACGTCCATTCAAATTTTCACTTTGAACTTCATCTGACACCTACTAGAAGCAACGCAATGAGTTTGCAGTTTGAAACATGTCATTAAATATGACTATTACTAAAAGTTAGAGGAGGAAAAAAGTAGAAATTAACTGTTAGCCCAAACTTCCACGTAGCACAACAAGCCAGCGACAGGTAATTTGCAACAGTTTTCCATTTTCTCTCACCTGAAACACTGCATGGGCAGTAGCACGACAACGGTGACACTGCCACCCTTTGAGTTATCTTAGCTCCACCAGAACGCATTTTTTTACTCACCACCACTACTACCAAAAATCCCAGGAAATATGTGAACTTGTACTGTATAGAAAAACTTCTAGGTCCCACAGCTGCCCTCAATTCAGGTTTTTAATATTTAAATACGTCATTATGCTGGTTGCTGGTTTGTTGGGGTTTAACTTACTGACTTGACAGTTACATGAAGATACAGGGACTGTTCGTTCTGCAAGAGCTGCTCCCAGCCTAGTTTTGGCATTTTTGCTGTGACAACTGGCAGTTTATCAGTTATGTTACAAAACCAGTATGGTATGGTATTTGTGCTGCAAGTTCTGTCCTTTTTCTTATGGCTGCTGGTTGTTGCAGTAACCTTTCCTTTGCTATTTTAGCTATAAAATGCCCAGCTAGACCTCAGGTGATCGCTGATCTTAAACCTGGGAGGGGTAGGATGGACACCACAAACAAAGCCAGCCAGATAATGCTAACACCAGTTCGTAACTTTCTAAATAACTTCGAGAGAATTTTCCTCTCCACAACTGCCTGGCCACAGTTCAGTTGAACTACACAATAATTATTCCACATGGCTAAATATTTTAGCCTGCGGGAATGACAGAGCCTTTTCCTTAGCAAGATCACCTGTAAAATGGTTTTGTCAATCTATGCAAATATCTCCTTTTTCTTTACAGAAACCTGATATGAATGGCATTATAAAACCACCATTCCTGAGGTATGTTTTTAAAGCTTTTACACTAATTTAATTGTGTTGGGGTTTATATTTGCTTTTGTATTGATTGTGAGGCTAAATAAGGATGTTTTTCTGAATTACTCTCTGACGTTTCCTAGGCATTGGTAAAACACGATGCCTAAAATGGGGTGCACTTCTCTCAAGAGTGGCGTCAAGTGGCACGCAATGCCCAGGCCCTTCTCAGAAAATTAAGGGTTTCTCCAGTAATTTAACAGGAAGCAAAACTTAAACTGAAGTTGAACTTGAATTTTTAGAACAAGCTTACAGATGAAGACTCACACAACTTGGGAAGTTAATGCCCAGTTAGATCTAGACTTTTTGTTTTAAACAGCTCGCAGTCTGCAAGATTTTTGGTTTTAACCCTCAAAGACATAGTTTAGCTTGCAGTTTTAATGGGTTGCACAGACTTGTTTAGTCTAAAACCATGAGTCTGTCTTCAGACAACTCGGATGAAGAAAGCGCGTGGCTCAAATTTGGTGCTGTACTGCAGCAAGCCTTCTACTAACTTTGTGCATTTCTTTTCAGTGGAGAAAATCCTTTTGCAACTGTGAAACTCAGACCAACAGTAACAAATGACAGATCAGCACCAATTCTTCGATGAATATACACGGTCCATACCCCTGTACTTCCTCCTGACAAAGACCATTTTCAGTAATGATAACTACTATCTAAACTGGTTCTAAAAACTTATTTAAATTTAATTACTGTACAATAGAATCATACTGGAATGGATTCTGATTTTTTTGAAAACCTGTACTTTCTAATGAGTTAATTGCTTTGGGCTAATGTTTGAGCACTTTGGCTTGACTTTACAGTATGCCTTTTTGTAGTAGAAATTGTGAAAATACTGCAGATAGTTTGGATACTCTCGTAACCCAGTGTAACCAATAGCTCACAACTCTCAGTCTTTGGCAGTCATTATTGGGAAACTGTAATGGTAAGTTCTAGAATATAAGCCTGCACCTGCCACTTACTAAATGAGATTATTTTGTTTTCCAAACAGAACAATGTAACAACTGCCTTATTCCAGAATAGAGAATTGCCTGTATAAAGTGATTATGCTTTATTTTGTTTAAGAAAGACACCCTAGGTTATAAATAAATATTTATCCTTTAAGAATAGACAATTTGTAATGCTTTGCTTCACGTTCAGATATAAATTTTCAAGTGTTAACATAAATCTATTTTGTCTAATGTACTGTCAACACATTCTTCAATGATAATTTTCTTTAAAACACATTGTCAAACTTGAGTCTTATAAAAAGTCATAATAAAACAGTGCCATGATTTTTTTCTGAAATGCTAATATGAAAAGCTGCTGTTGAAGTTACTCCCTTACTGCAGCCTCGATTCAAACAGATTCAGTTTGAAAATTTCTGCTTAAGAAGCCTAAATGCTCACGTAGTACAGAAATCTTGCTTTTACCTTCAGTCACAAGCAAAGTTGCACCGTTTGTTACCAGTTGTCTGAACCAAATGGAGATCGATTATCTGAAAGACTTTTCCTACAGTAATAATCATCTCAGAAATTAATATAGGATGTTAAAAACTGACCCTTCACACTGCATCAGCACTGGGTGTTTCTACCACAGTACAGTTCAGGTGACATTCCCCACCTGCCATATGGAGTCTGTACTGTGACAGCTGCCAGGGATTAACCCTCACTCCAAGTCATTCTGCTTTACAGACGTACACGCTTCCCGCACCACCCCAGCAGTATTGATCTTGTTGTGCCTGCTTCTACTACTATAAACGGTGAATTGAAGTCATGTGAAATGCCTTTCAGTTACTTAATATCAAAAAATAGTATACGAGCATGTGATGGCTGCAGAGACAGAGTCCCCTCATTCCACCTCCTCTCGCTGCCTTGTGAGTTCAAGGCTGAGGACACTCCATTTGCTGCAGAACCTTGCAGAAATATCCATTAGCCCATGTTGAAACACCAGCTTTTCAGAAGTATAACCTACACCAGGGCCCGTTTTCTAAAGCCTATTACAAGCAAGTCAACCTGGACTGTGGAAACTTCCAACGCTTTCCTCAAAAACACCTGATGTGCTTCAACAAGTACAGCTCCAAACCATGTCTTTTTATTATCATAAAGATTCTGCCAAATATTTACCCTTCTTTGTAGCTAGGATTATTAACTCCACTTTTAGAGTACATGTTATCAGACACGTTAGTCACATACTTAATAATCCAGCCACAAGTTGAGGATTGCAAAAGGAAAAGCAGTTTTATTTAGTTGTCAACAGGTGCCACTAAACATGGAAAACAAGTTGGGTTTTCATGTTTTGCAATGCACATGCTCATAAAAGATTAAATTACATGCAAGAGACTAAATTTCTTCACACTTTACAAAACAGGTCTGAAGCAGATAAAATGATTGTACATGACATTTACATTAGAAAGAGTATGCTAACAGTTGTCGCTTCCATAAGCACGTCCACGTTCATCTCCTTAGCCAAAAGCTGCCCCACAATTAGGGCATCTTCTCTGCCTCAGTGCAAGACAGAACAGAATCCCAATTGGAAAGAATACAATGGCACATAAAACACCGAGACAGGTGAAGGTGTCCTCCAACACGCCAACCCTGCGAAAACGGAAAACAGACTCAGTCAAGGAAAACCACCGCGTTTGCCCAAAAGTTACCACTTCGTGATCTGGCAGTCACTGAAAAACACACTATTTTTATAAAGCAAGATAAAGCACAAAGGGTTTGGGTTTTCTTGGGGTTTGTTTTGTTTTTCCTGTTAAAAGACTCTTGTTCTTGTAGCAGATGATTTTGAATTATACCACTTAAAGAAAAACAGGAAATGTGCAGATGATCAGACGGTAGATAAGAAGTCTACAAAGTTTAATTCAAAGTAGCTGTTTTGTTCCAGACAGCAACCATTTTTCTGTCACTGTACTCCAGGACTGATACTCAGAACAAAACGCAGCCAGCACAGCTCTGAGCAGCTGTATCAGCTCCAAAGACCAGTTAATCAAGTACACTGAAGAACACACAGGTGCAGCACCTGCTCTGCAACGGGAACAAATCACACACTCTCCATTCAGAAAGCTGCAGGGACACAGGCTTTTGTGTTAAAGCCACCTCTGGTCCCTGAGGAATGTGAAAGCGATGGCTCTTCTCATGTATTCTAGCTTCCTAGCTCAACACACCTTGCCAAGTAACTACCCAGGAATAAAAGATCACACGTTCAAGACAGAGACTGTAAGCAAGTATCAAACTTTATTCCTTGCTAGTCCTTCTTGGGGTCAAGTTTTTCTGTATAAGTGAGGATACAGTTTTCTAGAACTAAACCTTAGAGTCACTAAATTTTACTCTCATAAAAATGGAGAGAAGCTTGCTTTTAAAATAATTTACTGACTCTTGCAGAATGATACAGTGCTAAAGATGTAACTGTACTAGTGTTGTTATACTGGTTACTGCACACCAAAAAACTCCATTTCTCAGCTTTTTAGGTCTCTTACAACAGGCAGCAGTCACACTTGTGTCATATGCCCTGCCTGCCTGGTTTCCACAGTTGTCCTGGAGTGAACCCTCTCAGTTCATTCAACCTCAAGTCTCCCACAGTGTATGTGCACTACAGCTCTTTGAGAAAAAAATAAAAGGAAAGACAATTTAAAAATCCTTCTCTGAATGTTTTCATCTGATCACTTGGTGCTTTTTCTCAGCTTCTTCCTAAGGGAAAGATTTGAATGGGCAGAGAGTTGTGTAATGCTGGTTAAGGGCTTCTGCTGAAACACCCAGCTCATGCTTTCAGTAAGCAAGTGAAAACCACTGCAGAGAGCGAGATGCAAACAGGTTACTGCAAATTAATACACAACTTGGCACCGTCTGGTTCCTGCAGTTGCCAGCACGTTCTCTCAGATGTGCTGGCATATCTTTCTTCAGAGAGCACAGGTCAATATAATTAATGTGCAAAGGGGTAGGTGTACTGGGCATTTAGGGCTCTGACCCATTTAGCAGGATAAGGAGAACTTTAAAAATTCTAACTGTAGATTTACGGGGAAAGAGTACTTCACGTGTCAGCACTTCACCGTGGAAGGTGCCGGTTAAATAAGCGTGTACAGGACTACGCTCACTGCTCACATTCAGACTTCCTAAGTCACCAACAGCTCAGAGGTGCAGCACTACTGTCATACGCTGCTTCACAAGTTTATTTCTGGTAGCTAGAAAAGTCCAAAGGCCAAACACACATCACCGTGAACATAACCCTTGGAAGGTACTTCCAAAAACTGATGTTCCTTTAGAACTGTAGGAGAATCTGCTATTGATATCACTTGGCTGAGTCCCGAATCAACGACCACCCTACGCGAGAAATCCTGTTTCAGCGCAGTTCTGTGAGAGCAGAAATTTACCTGAGCAGAATTCTAATGTCAGTCCCTGACTTCCTTCTGAAGTGCTGTACCTAAACATCCCCCAAAATGAAGACAAACAGTAAAGCCTCAGTATTCAGACTCAAGAAATTCGAGCAGCTATACTAAATAGTCAAAATCTGGAGTTTAGCAAAACACTTGAACAAGATGTGCCCTCTTAAGATTCCCTGGTACAGTGAAAGTCAACAAATAGAGCTAAGTGACCTTGAAATACATGCTACAAGCAAGGTGCCAAGGCCAACACGTTGTTGTTTCCCTACAGAGCAGTCAGAGACAACCCGTTGTACACATAAATAGAGCAAAGGAACAAGATACAGACTCTGAGACCATTTCCTTACTGCAGTTGGCTAAAACATTACAACTTGATTAAACTTAAGAACCATTCTTCCCCTCAACCATCATAAGTGGCTTTTCGAAGTGTTCCTGATATTCTGCTGCTTACACAACTTCACGTTCCGCCTAGGTTTTCAATATCGGTCCCCTCCTTTTGATGAGCTGACTTTATTTCTGTTTACAGAATTCTTGTGATAGAAGTAAACTTTATATTCGGTATAAAGGCATTGTCAGGGTACAGCTGATCCCAGCAGTAGTTTTATGGTTTCATACCCTCAAACAACACTCCTTTGAGGTAATAAGTTAAACAATGTAGACTAATGCTCAAATCAAAATACAGCTTCTAGTCTCAGCACACAAGTGTCCCAAAGCTGTGCTGCTCCTTGTGGCTACTCCTACAAACTCAGAAGGAACAAAGCGGTGATGTTATGCTAAGTTATGTTATGCTAAGTCAGGCATGTACACTATCAGAGCTCCATCTATCAGCACGAGCACTTTATTTTGCCACAACAATGTAAGATTTAGTCTTGAACACTGACATCTGTGTGTCACGAGAGATAAGAATGAGAGATCGGCTCTGCAGAAGTGTCTTGCTTTCATAACAAACTCTCCAGGACTTCAGATCTTACCATTCTTCCCAGAGCTGGAACACATTCTGTAGAATTAGTTTCAGGAGTGTAGGTACCACCTTTTTTTTCTATGGCTCTAAAGCACTTCAGGAAAGCCTCCCCCAACACAGAAAATGTTTCACCTCTTTCTCTAGTCTTCTTTTAGCTCCTATTCCCATACCTTTATCACCACATCACAAATCCAGATATCAACATAACAGATATCAGCTTAAAAGTATCCATGATACTGCCCAAATTTCACAAAACAACCTTTTTCTCCAGGATGGCATCACCATATTCAGCACACTGATAGAGTCAGCAGAGGTTGTAAAGGACAATGATTCTGGCATGTCACCCACAGATACTACTGTTAATACCAGAAGTACTAAAAGCCCTAACATTTACCAAGTAATTTGTACAATGGTTGTGGTATCAGTATCTTATTCTGCAGCTGAAGCAAAAGGGATGTTTAAGGAATCAAGCATAAGGTAACAGTGGAACTTTTTTTCTTTATAAATAGATTTCTTTGCAGCTTCTCTAAAAAGCTATGACAGTCTTGGCCGATGAGACCTCAACAAGCAGACTGCCATACCTCCTTACCTACCGGGGTCTGGTATTTGATTCAAATCACCGATTCTTGCCACGATGAGTTGCTGACTTACAGAATGCACAGAATTAACACACAGAATCTCACTTTCATTTCTGGCATTTCAAGTTTTAATACTGACCATCAACTACAGACACACTCAGCAGCAGCAGGAACAAGTTTCTTGGAAGCAACACCACTGTTTGGCTTCAAGACACAGCTTACCAGAGCTCTCCGTGGAGGTCAGGTTTGGCAACACCTGCATCTGCCCAGCTGATACTGCAAGCGTTTTTTGTGGGAATGACGAACACAATTTTGCGTGCCACCAACTGGCCTGTCCACTTCTGCTGGATTGATGACAAGTACGTCCAGTGGGTTTACGAGGGTCAGAGGGAAAGGTGTCACGTACCCCCACCCGGCACGCAACGCATTTCTACCTGTACAGCAAAAGTGCTGACAAATTACACCATACGCCAGCAGACACGAAGGAGCCCGGCCATTTCTGCTGCAAAGCAGAAACTCGCCCTGGTCTTGGCACATCAGTCACTGACTCACAGCACTTGCCCTGCATCACCTCAGCAAACAGCTCTCATACAAGCACTAGATTTGTTCAGCTTGGTTAATATTTCTTTTTAGTCTGTGTCTAGTGTTCTGCTACAAAGAACTTTAGCCCGGGATCCCCATCAGACCATGGGAGCAATGCCTGCTTCCCTTCTTCCCACAGAGCGTTCCCCAGCAAAGAGAAATACCAATGGGGAGAACTGTCAGATGGGATAGTATTGCTGAGGAAAGAACTATTGAAGGAGTTACTGAAAAAAAACAAACAGAAAACTGCCACTACTAGAAAAAAGTATCTGCAAGTATCATGCAGTAGCATTTCATGAAGTAAACTTTTCTCTGGATTATTATTGCTTCATCCAGATCACTGTATACAGGACTTCTGTTCTCATTCCAAAAAAAAAAGTGGATTACTGAGAGTCAAAAGGAACGAAAAACAGTAAAGAAAATGTAGCTCCCATCAACTTACCCTTGCTACCCAGCTTCCAAGTCCTAATCCCAAACCAGCTGTTATACCATTAGCCTGTGCCAGAAAGCATCAAAATCTGCTTGCTAGGTTGGGTTCAGAATGTACTAACCCAAGCAGAGATGATTTATTAGACTGACTTCTAAAGCAGAGTTGAAGAGCCTTATTTCTAACCCTTATTTCCAGAGATTTCCAACTAGCTGTCCTACCTGAGAATATTTTTGTGTACAAGGGGGAATTATGCAGCAGGTCTTAAGGCTAACAGTAAAGCTTTGGCATCATTTCTTTGCCATACACCCTCTTTGCCTACAGCATATCTGGAGAGTAAAACTGCAAAACTACATTCCAATGCCATTTAAAATTAGATTGCAATTAAAGAATGGAGTCAGTAAACAAGACTCTCATACCATCAACTTCATTCACCAGGGAAAAGATGTGCTACTAGAAGTGCCATCTCCTGGGAAGAATCTGCTAATAGGACTGAAATGCAAAGTGATTCAAAACTGTTTAGATAGCCAGACTGGTTACAGATACAGTGATAGAAAGTAAACACAGCAAGCCTGGATGCAGAAGTTGAATATAGCAATTCGTACCTGTGGAAATGCATAAAATGCTGAGCACCCTCAGATCAAAAAAAAATCAGCAATAGAAGCACAGGAGGTGAGGTGTCTCGTTTTCCACCCTCCACAGTTTAACCCAGTAACATACTATATGTACCAAGAGGCCCAGATCTCGATGTTTCTGAGTAATTAAAGATTTAGGCAGTTTTCAGTGCTACAGATCCATCCAAGAAAGGCGAAGTCCCTTTTCCAGACATCTCAGTGACACCAAAAGTAACATTACTTTGGAAAATGCATATTAAGTTTATTGTACATTAAGGTTATTGTATTTCCTGCCCTGTTTTGCTGTTACACTAATAGCATCTTTTTCTTTCACACAGATTGAGCATTCCCTTCCCACACGCACTGAACTCTTGCTTTGTTGGTGTTTTTAAGTCTTCTCCTTGTCTCTTAATAATTCCATATGCAGCTCCTGCCCTGAAGTCTACCTTTGTGACATGTAATCCAGTGTGTTTTACAAGTATAACCAGCCTAATTTTGATCTGACCTTAAAGAATGAACACACTAATTAAACATTAGAGGGGGATCAATCAGGGTACTTCTGGTCAACCCCTGAGTAACTGCAAACCCAAGCACAGATGACTGCTGGCTAACCCACTACAATCAACGCTCTAAATCAGCTTGCAAGGCCCATGTCTATTGGTCCGCAGGAATTTATTTTAAAATCCCTTCCCCCTGAAGAGAGTTATTCAGGAAGTGCTTTGTGGTAATACAAAATACCAATTTAAAAAAAAAAAATCATCCCTATTGAACAGCAGACGCAGGGAAAAGCAACAGCAAGGGACAGAGCGAGCCCCGGGCTGTGCTGCTGGGTCAGTACAGCCGAGCAGCGCCCACCCCAAGTCAGCCCAAACAACGCTCTTTTGGAAAGCTCACCAGAACTGTATCTGTGTGACCCCCACCTTCACACACCTGTTATTTCAGAGCCAGTTCCTATCTGCAGCACGGCAATTACTACTACAGCATTGAGAATACAAACACTTTTTGGCTTCTAATGATTTGTGTCACCACCTAATTTTGGATGAACACTTCAATCACTGCTTAGCCAGTTACTAAATTTAGAAGGAGAAAAAAAATAACACTTTCTATACAGGAAAATATGAGTATTTTAGTTTTTGCTTGTGTATCTTACCTGAGCTACAGAGTAATTAGAGACTCCATATTCAAACTGTAGATTCACTAACGTAACCAAACATAAATTTTGTTCTACAGCATAAACCACATAAAAGCTGATTATAACTGCACCACTCCCCATCTAAAAATAAAGTGGAAAGGTTTATTTATACTGCAAGCAGTGTCTTGGATTTAAGCTATAATTGCAGCTGCCAACTCCATAAAGTAACATCAATTATTCCCACTGACAAGTATTTAAAACTAAATTACTTTTCGGACAGTCCCCTTCTTGAAAGTAAGTCTTAAAACATTAATATCTTAAGTCAAATGCTCAAGATCAGAGGGCCAGTAGTGAGATCTGCATACACAGCATCAGTACAATTTAACACATGCATTTTTAGACTTGACACTCCACCACACTATTTAAATGTGTGCTTACCAGCATTTTTCATGCCTTACAAATAAACTCAAAAGGTCATCCCAGCTAAGCAGAGCGACCTTGATTGTACAAGCTCTGCAAGACCTGAAAAGAAACTGCACTTCACTTAAGGGTGTTTCCGGCTGTGTTCTACACAGATACTCTCCCACTAATCAAGAAAGTGGAATTTTCAAGTCAGTATCCCATCGCTCCTGCCACTGAGCCTGGTGGAGTTTTTCACTTTATTTCAATGGAAACATCAGACCAGTGACAAGCACGGAGTTTGGAAGCTGCACACCACATCTTCAATTTTTGAACATAAAAATACAGATAGCTTTTCTTCATGTCTGTCCTAGCTAATGCAACAACAGCAGCAGCTAGGTCAAGCGTGTTTAAATTTCACCTGCAGCAGAACTGACAATTATACATGCAACTACTAAATACGCATGGGATGCTTACTGTTTTAATTTCCATGAAGAGAGATGCCAGCTCCTCTAGCCTCAGCTTGAAGGTATATTGAATGGTTGTTGATCCGTATTCACAGAAAGGAGCCCAAATCTATACATAGCAACTAGCTTGCCCTCCTCAATGCAAGCCGTGCATATACGTAAACAAAATTATCCTTAAAAGTCACCTTCAAGTAAGAGACACCACAGTATGTGCAGATTTATCTGAACTTGCTTATGCTTTAGGCCCCACTTCCTATAGAGAGGGCTGTGTGCAGAGCCACAGAAATGCTGGCAGTGGGAACAGCCTTTATCTAGGTGTCTACAAATCACCAGCCTTCCCTAATGCGGTAGCACCACTGTTTTAATTCCAGTTCTGAGAACACACTAATTGATAGACAAGCCTCATGGCTTCACACCAACAACCCAGCCTCACCAATGAGACTACACATGCCAGTTAAAATTCCCCGTAGCTGGTGGAGATCTGTCTATGACGAACTAGCCTGAGACCTGGGAAGTTTTTTCCTCACTCATCTGCACACACAGTCAAATCAATATCACCTCTGGTTACCAACAAACCAGACCAGTTTGCTCCTCTCACCCAGAGCAACTCATTGCTACAAAGAAATCCTAATTGTCAGAATACAGACACCAAGACAAACGGTGACACTAATTAAAAAAAAAAAAAAAAAAATGCTAGTAACTCAGGCCCCGTGACAGACCGGGCATTAGGGACCAGATTATCATTTTTATTTGGCTCCATTAGGGAATATATTCCTGCCGTATCTTATTAATCACATGAAGTCTCATTCATTAGAAAACTGCGTTTTGCTTATTGTCCACAAATCAGTTCAGACCAGTAGAACACAAATCCTCAGGAACAGCAAGAGCCACACTGTTCTCACTGGGGACCTTATTAACAGGCTTACCAGCTCCTCTCTTCTGGGCTTAGGTATCAGCCGTGCTGCTGAGCAGCTGTGTGCCCCTGCTGTATGGCTGGGGGGAAAAAAAAGTTACAGCTATCCTAGCCAGTAATTCCAAATGGCAGACTCATGGCATCTGCTCAAGTCTGCTGTATCAAGGCTTTCTTCTCCGCAGTCACGTGCAGAAGTCATTGCTGAATTTCATGCCCTAACTGCTCCAGCCACCAAATTACAGCGCAGCAGGGGATGAACGCCCCAGCCTGCCTGAACAGCACACAGCTACTAAAAGCTGCACGCTGTAGTACAAGGCAGCTACACCGACTCCCAACACAGGCTGATCACCCTTGTGACAAAAACCAGTGTCAGGAGCTGCTGCACTGTTATAGCTTCTCCTCTTTGTAGCTCTCCTGAAATGGTATTTCAAACTTGGCTTTACTCACAAGATTCAAAAGGACCTCCAGCATGTCAGCCTGCTGTTAGAAACTGAAAAGCTGCAGGTTTTCCTCAGAATATCAGACATGCTCTCTAAATAATTCCTTGCGTATTTAGCCAGTATATATTATGAAATTATATCTGCATAAAGATTAAATATAGTTGTTATGAGTAACTATAGAAATCCTGTATCCTGAACTGCCTTCTATCAAACCACACACAGCACATGTGATTGAAGTAAAACCAGAAGACCGAAATTTTGAAGTACTTTATCATCTAAGTGTAATTTTCCCAGAGTATATTAGCACTTTATTGAAGAAAAAATTTCAACCAAAACAAGAGAACTTACTACTAAGTCAAAAAACAAAACAAAACAAACCACCAGTGCGGTAGGAAGAAGGCTGTAAGACATCTGAGAATAAATGCTGTTTAATCAAACTTGTCTCATCTCCAAGTCCTGGAAGAAGCTTCAGCGTTTTTATAACCCACTGCAATGCTTCTCAAGCAGATGTTTTGTAATTGTCAGAAGAGAAAGCCACCACAATGCAGTGGCATTATGTCTTTTACCTCACCCCTTCTTCCAAACAACTGAATGCTTGTTAAACAGGAAAATAAAAACCCAACGGGGTCTATCACAGGCTCTGTCCAGATTTTGAAAGAACCAGCTTTTGCAAACATCAGATGGAGATAACGTTTTCATAGTTTTTAAAGGGACTTTTCTTCTGTTAAGTAATAAGCAAGCAATCATTCCTTTGCAGTTTGTTCTACCCAGCAAAGCAAGACAGAGGAAAAGAAAATGAAAGTGACCACAAGAGAAGCAGCCAGACTGTGTTCTCCAAGTTAAAAAGAAAATTACATGGCTGGATCTCTACAGTTGGTGGCTGTAATGACTCAATGTGTACTTGGCAACATAAAATATTTTAAAAAAAGGACTAGGCTGATCCTTAAGTGTCAACTACAAACAATGACAATATTCTGCAACTCAGTTCAATTCTCCATACATCAGGGTTGGGAGAAGAATTCACACCAAGACAAGAGAATTACAACCACCTAAGACGTTTTAATACTGCAGGGAAAGATAGAACACACATTAACACTGAAGTCTGTAGCTAGAAAGCACCACTAACCAATGATGAATTAGGATGATGTGACTAACAAATAACTCTAAGCAAGAGGCACAGCTTGCAAGACTGAAGAGTCATCCCTCAGACGCAGCAACGAGTCAGAGATGGAAGAAAAAAAATACATAGTGACCAGGAGAATATTACCTACTTGTAGAGAGGCTACTTCTGGAGATACTCTGTACTTTTTATTTTTTCATAGCATAAATCAAGCCTAAAGATCTACTATGCTGTAGCTAGTTTATTAACCTCAAGATCATTTGCGACTGCAATAAAACAGACTCTTACCCAAATAACAGGCCAATACTGCATATTTCTCCTCAACAGTGTATATTTCAAGTTGGAAATGGTTTTGATTTCAATTAGCAACATTCATCAATGCCACTGTGCAAAAGACCATTTTGTATTTCTGATAATCCTCTCGATAGGCTCTAGCCCACACTATCAGTTACATTACTCCACAGCCACAAGCAAGGCTCTTTCCTCATCACCTAAGGCAGATGGACTTCTCTAATAATCAAGCATCAAATCAGAACAGTAAGAGTACACCTACCTTTAATAAAGTTACTTTATATATATCATAAAGCAGTTTAATAAAGTTATTTATGTATCATTAGTAACTTTATGTTTAGCAATGCCCTTTCAACAACTTGTTTTGTTCAGTGTTGCAGAGTATAGCTGCATGTTGCATTCTTCATAAAATAGGTTTCTAGGCCAAGGAAGTAAGCTAGAACTATGTTTAAGGTCTTGAGAAGTCAAAGAGGATTATGAGCTCTATCTCTAACAGAATCAGCCACTGTAACTGCCCAGAACATGAACCCTGACCCTTCAGGTTCCTACGAATATCTAATATTATGCTTTCCACCCAGCCTCCCTGTCCTTTCTCTTGAAGTACCAGACTATAAACTCCTCAAGTAGTCAAAAGACCAGCAATCTGAGATTCTTTTTTTCCCTTCTACCCTGACACTTTGACTCTTTTCCTAAAGGCAGCTAGGAAAAAAAAAAAACAAACAGTGATACTGCAAAGACAACTACGGCACACCATTGCTAGATACAGTTACTTGTCCTTGGGATTCCAGGAGTATTTCAGAACTGCTGAGCTGAGTCCTACGCTTTAAGCAGCGCACTATTATGCCTCAGAGTAATCAACGTGTCATAGTTCTCCTAACAACTTTTTTTTTTCACAGCCTAAAACAAAACCTGAGGATCCAGGAGTAAACAAGCTTTTGTGGAGGGTATTTTGCTTTAGTTAAGAGCCTACAATGTACAGAGCACTGGGCACCTCCAGCAGAGAAGTCTGATGACTTTAAAACTATTCAACTGAGTTCACTTAAAAACACCTTACAAAAGAAAGCTCATTTTCCCAAATTTGGCTAAAGTTAGACATTGTATTTGCAAATGGTTGTTTCAAAGGTGTTCCCTAGAACATCCCAGGATAACTTCCAGCAAAAGAAAAAAGCTTAAGGACGGCAGCAATAGTCTACCAATCTTAAGCCACTGCAAAGACCACTTCCGTAGTAAAATGTCTTGAGATTTATTGGGTTTAGGGCTAGAAGGTCTGTATGAGCACTCTGCCTGCCTTTTACTAAGCAACTCATACATCTTTCCTGTCTGAGGGTTGAGCTAAAGCATAAGCATTTTAATGTAATTACTCAGGTGGCAGGATCTACAACCTCCTCTGAAGAGCTCAGGGGTTATGTTCCCTCACTGTTTAAAATACACAAGTTCTAGAGCAATAGCTCTAACTGGTGCAGGTTTTTCAGCCTTAACTAGTGGCATTGCAGCAGGCACCTGTTTTTACATAGCACCACAAGAGACTTATTCGAATCTACCTTTGAAGGCAGGTACTGACTCTCAGACAAACACCAATTCTAACAAAACCAAAAGCCTCTGCCACTACAACAATCTCTATCACATTCACCACACTGAAACCTGGTATCACTCCAGCTATTCTAGCAAGTCCGTTTCTTACGCTTTTTGAAATGGGTAAGAAAGGGCTCAGACTTGCAGAATACCAAGTACCTCTTCACAAGACACCACAAGGGTAACTCCCATACATTTTAACAGAAGGGGGACGATCCTGCATTTGAGTCAGAGCTCGCCAGGCACACCCATGTCCAAACGGCACCAGCAGCAATCTGGCTGCCTTCACCCATCAGTGAATATCCTAGGATGAGAAGAACTGAGAAGTGCACAGGGGCTGCAGCTGGCTTACAGCACTGATGTGAAACAGGGGCCTCCTTCCCTTTTTTTGTGGCTGTTGATCTCCAAGGGGGAAGCTGTTCTTTTGCTGCAACTCCAGCTCATAGCTGACCACTTTTTCTGCTTCTCACCACTTCATCAGATTAACACTTTGAATCCTCACTATTAATGTTCCTGTTCTTTTGCAGTCAAAAGACTTTTAAAGTAAAGCATCTTTTAAACCCTTAAGATACTGACGTTTTCAACCAACACTGACAATCGCCCTACCTGGTTTTGCAGTCTGGATGTTGGGAATGGGGACACACACACCACAGAAGCTGAAGCCCTTCCAGAGGACTTCCAGATAACCAGAAGTGACCATGGTCAAAAATTACGAAGTTTCACAACACAATCACGCTACTCAGTATCACAGGGCATAAACACATCAGAAAGGACTTCCTGTCATCCTCTCCCTCAAGAACTGACCCTTGACATCTGTGACTGAGCTGCCTTTTCATTAAAAACACCATTTACAGATCTTCCTCCATCATAAAGAACTGATTCATGTTTATATATAAAGTCTACTATATTAATTACAGCAGTTGTCACAAGCCCATTAGGACAAGCTCACGCTTCATGAACTAAAGCTCTCCACTAACAGAATTTTAGTTTTTCAATTAATTCAATTCTAATACACACACTATGAGAAACTACTGAAAACCAAGGAATTATATGGATACCTGTAATTTAAAAAATAAAACCTAAGACTAATAACTTATTTCTCAACTAGAGAGCTATATTACCTGCAGGCAGGACAGCCACCAACTACTACTACAGAAGTGGTGGTGGCAGGCTGTTGAATAATGGTGTACGTGCTCGAATAGTTTGGCTGTGATGTCGGTGGAGGAACAGCATACCCTAAAATAAGAGAAAAACCTCAATCACCGCATGTAAGGCACAAAAAACAACGATAACAATTAAAAATTATGGAAACAGAATGTAGGGAAAAAAAATAGAAATGTAGTCTTGACTGAGCACTTCAAGAAGCTCTATGAAAATCACAGTTGGAAAATACTACTCAGCAAATCTATTAGCAATGCCACTTCATAACCCCAAGTATCTAGTACAATTTAACCATCTAAAAAGGACACTAAGCTAATAATTAACTTTGAGAATTTGTTTCAATGCTGTTCGAGGGTCAGGAAAAAAAACATTTTAAACAAACACTGATCACAGCTTTCACTCCGGACGTTACATATAAGGTATATCCCACTCCAGCAGACAAACTAGTTAAAACAGAATAATTCTTCCTTGGGTTTCCACTCTAACTTTCACATATTAAGTTTATAACTAGAGAGAGAAGTAGGAGTTATAAGATGCAAGTGGAAACAGGCTGCATAGCAGAAAACAAAAACCATCCAACCCCACACCTTTCAAGAAAATCCATGTTGTTAGCTAGTAAATGTGTAATTTTAACAGCTGTAGTTAGAAAACACAAGCCCTTAACTACCACACTAACATTAAAAAAAAAAAAACAACAAACACAACTTTTAAAAGGGATGGTTAGATGTATGCAGCGTATCAGACACTCAAGGTACACTTCGCCCAAGTAAAACCCATTTTGAACTTCTCTCCCAGGCACAGTTCTCAGATTTTCTTCAATCTGTAAAGTCCACCAACCCAACTACTTAAACTGAAAATAATCAGCAATATTTGTATTGTAGGAAAATAAGCTCCAAGTTCTTAGCAGGAAATCAATCTATGGCCCCAATATTCACCCCAATGCTTGATGACTGGGGTCAGTGTCTGCTCTATTCAGCGTATTCTTTTCAATTTTGAAGCATTCCCTTAACTCTACAGAGTCTTTCCTGAGGGGCTACTACTCTCTTTGACAGAGGCCGCAGGTATGAATTCCTTTAACAGCGGTACTGTATCTACTCACCTGCTTAAGTCTCTCCAAGACTACTGAAGTGTATCAGAAAAGAACAAACATTAACCAGAGGACAGAGAAGTGCACGCAAAGAAAAGTGCAAGTTCGGGGTCTGTCTCAGCGCTAGCGCAGCTGTGTCTCTGCCACTGCCCTGAGGTGGAAAACCCGCACACGAGGGGTGCGCGCACACCAGCTGTTTTGGGGAGGGCAAAACAAACACTCCGCCAGCCCTCAGAGGCACCAGAGGAGGAGGGGAAGGGGAGGTGGCGCTTTTAAACACCTGGATCCCCGCGCACCCTCCTCCCTGCGCTGGTTGAGGCGCGAGAGCCGAGACGACGGCACCGCCCCGCTCCTGACAGGGACGCCCCGCTCCCGCCGGGCAGCCCCCGTGCGGCGCAGGCCACGGCCGTTCCCCAGAGCCCGCTGCCGGCCCGCGGCCCCCGGCACCGCCA